>CAWUFW010012959.1:0-507159 GCA_963921515.1 Calotriton arnoldi
AAAAATTGTTTCTAAAAATGTAGTAAATCAGTATTTTAAAAATTTATATAACAATTAATACATTTAAAAATTGTCATTTACAAAACCTTTGAAATTCACTGAAAAACCGTAGGTTTCAGACATGTTATAGTTACAAATTAGCATTTAAAAAACCTTTGAAATTCACTGAAAAAACCATAGGTTTCAGGGACGTTATAGTTACAAATTAGCATTTAAAAAACCTTTGAAATTCACTGAAAAAACCATAGGTTTTAGGGACAGTTATAGTTAGTTGGACATTGCACTCGTACAAAACCCGTGAAATTCCCCGTTATAGTTAGTCCAGCTAACTATAACTCGCGCCCCGCAATGCACTGCTGATGACGTCACATATTACATCACTCATGACATGGTCAGTGACATCACTGATGACATCACTGATGACATCTCAAATGACATCACTGATGACATCACTGATGACATCATCCATGTGATAATTTCATGCATCTTCTCACACCCTAATATAACCTTTGATACACCCACTCTAAAGTACAGACTGCCATTCGCAAAACCATAGACACTCCAACACCAATAACTACATACCCACTCACTGATTCTTAGGTCTACGCACACATCCACTCACTCACCCGAACAGTCACTCATATTTACGGTCACTCAGTACAGGACTATCATATGCACTCATACTCCTATATAGACACTCAAACACCGCCACTCATCCATAGAGGTACTCACACACCTAGTCAGTCATGCAAATAATTAAACACACTACCATTTACTCACCTATACAGTTATACACACACCAGCTCACTTACTCATACAAATACTAGCACATTCTTACGCTCTTATACAATCACTGATACAAGCACACACTCATCCATACAGCCACTATCACAATCAGTCACTCTTGCTTATAGCTATTTATATACTCCAACACACATATATACTGCCTTTCACATATGTAGTTACTCACACATGTACCACTGGGACATACATTCACTCACTAACACACTCTTACACACACTTACCCACCCATACAGTCTATCACAGATGCACTCTTGAAACCATCCACCCAGTGAATCACCCACTCACACATCTATGCACAGAGTCGCACACACCCCTCCCACACAAACACTCAGGCACCCATACAGATACTCACACAAGCATTCAATAACTCATATAGACACTCATGTAGCTATTCTCAAACACATGCAGCCACTTACACAGCAACAGACAGACGGATACAGACATTCACCCAGTTTAGTCACTAACCCATGCATTCAGTAAGATACGTTAAATCACTCACTTATACAGTCAGTCACGCACCTACTAAATCATCCATACAGACACTTACACACCCACTCATTCTTCAATACGTCTTTTCCTATATATATTAAAAATATTTAAACTTTACAGAAACACACAGTCACTGGATGATGTCATCAGTGATGTCATCAGTGATGTCATTTGAGATGTCATCAGTGATGTCATCAGTGATGTCACTGACCATGTCATGAGTGATGTAATATGTGACGTCATCAGCAGTGCATTGCGGGGCGCGAGTTATAGTTAGCTGGACTAACTATAACGGGGGAATTTCACGGGTTTTGTACGAGTGCAATGTCCAACTAACTATAACTGTCCCTAAAACCTATGGTTTTTTCAGTGAATTTCAAAGGTTTTTTAAATGCTAATTTGTAACTATAACGTCCCTGAAACCTATGGTTTTTTCAGTGAATTTCAAAGGTTTTTTAAATGCTAATTTGTAACTATAACATGTCTGAAACCTACGGTTTTTTCAGTGAATATATATATATATATATATATATATATATATACCAATAACATAAAATCTCATTCAAAAAACACATTCTTATATAAATTAAAACATTTAGGGGCCCATTACGATACCCGGCGTAAAAATCCGCCAGGCATGGAAGCGGCAAAAATCCGCCCGCACACACCGCCTGAACACCGACCACGCCATTATGAGTACACAAACTGAAACCGCCATCGGCGGAAAAATCATACAAAACACCGCCCGCCATCGTCCGAGTCGGAGTCAAACCGCCCGCCACGGATGGAAACACGCACGACAACACAAAACCGCCCGCCCTCACGGCCGACACACCGCACGTGAAATTACGATCGCACCGCCATGAGCGCGGAAAAACAACAAAAATACCGCCCGCCAGCGCAAACAACGCCGATGAGAATCGACACGGCAGAAGCCATGGCGCCCACGTACCTGCACAGAAACCATCCGCACACAAAACCAATAGCACACAACATGGCCAACAAGTCCACACAGCAAGGCACGCACAAATACACAAGCACAGTACACATCCCGAAAACACCCCCCGGACAAACAAAAAATACAAAGGCCAGAACCCCAGACACAACACACCTGAAAACAACAGACCATGACGACACACCCACATAGGTGAGTACAAAAGCAGCACTCCCACAGACCACAACCCCTTGCTACATTGCAAACCAGAGAGGAGAGGAGAGGACACAGTGACACAGCAAGGACAGCAGCACACCACAGAAACGCACACATCACAACCACCACCACCACCACCACCACCAAACACCGGCACCACAAACCCCCTGCACATTACACAACACACACCGCACCACCACCACAAACACCATGGCACCACAAAGGATGCCCAAGTTCACGCCCATGGAGCTGACGGTCATGGTCGACGAGATCATCAAGGTGTACCCACAAATCTATGGGAACATGGTCCAGCACACACCACTAGCCACCAGAAACAGAATGTGGACCCGGATCGTAGACCAGGTCAATGCAGTCGGGACCCTGCCCAGGAACAGAACCGAGATAAACAAACGTTGGAATGACGTAAAGAGCCTGGTCAAGAAGAAGGAGGGCAAAAACAGAGAGCTGGCTGCCGTCACTGGCGGAGGGAATCCCGCGCTCTTTAAGACCTTCAAAGCGTGGGAGGAGAAGGTGCGAGTCGTAATCCATCCGGAGATCCTCGCCGGATTAGCAGGGGGAGTGGAGGCTGGTAAGTACAAACTAATGTATACCAGCACACCGCTATGTACACACATGCGCAACCACCATGCCACAGCTCCCAGGGACAAACACCCCCATGTCCAGCACACAATACACAACACATCACACGCACATGCAACAGACACTACCACACACAGGCCAAACCGAACAACTGTAAGATGCGTGGGGACATGTGTACACTAAGCCAGCCACGTAACCACCAACAGGTCCACAAATATGCCAGAAGCGCCACAACGAGCACCCACCACACCCATGTGTCCGCCACAGCTGCACTAACCGACAAGTAACAGGTAAGTGGCAGGAACACAAAGTGCAGTGGGTGGACGGTGGACAGCCCAAGTACAACACACACCAGGCCCCTAGTCCCACAGCACAGCAAGGAGGAGCATCCCCCACACCCATGTGTCAGGCACAGCTGCACCAACCGACAAGTAACAGGTAAGTGGCAGGAACACAAAGTGCAGTGGGTCGGAGGGGGACAGCTGAAGTACAACACCCACCAGGCCCCCACTCCCACAGACCAGCAAGGTGGAGCACTCCCACACCCATGTGTCAGGCACAGCTGCACCAACCGACAAGTAACAGGTAAGTGGCAGGAACACAAAGTGCAGTGGGTGGGACGGTGGACAGCCCAAGTACAACACACACCAGGCCCCTAGTCCCACAGCACAGCAAGGAGGAGCATCCCCCACACCCATGTGTCAGGCACAGCTGCACCAACCGACAAGTAACAGGTAAGTGGCAGGAACACAAAGTGCAGTGGGTCGGAGGGGGACAGCTGAAGTACAACACCCACCAGGCCCCCACTCCCACAGACCAGCAAGGTGGAGCACTCCCCACACCCATGTGTCAGGCACAGCTGCACCAACCGACAAGTAACAGGTAAGTGGCAGGAACACAAAGTGCAGTGGGTGGGACGGTGGACAGCCCAAGTACAACACACACCAGGCCCCTAGTCCCACAGCACAGCAAGGAGGAGCATCCCCCACACCCATGTGTCAGGCACAGCTGCACCAACCGACAAGTAACAGGTAAGTGGCAGGAACACAAAGTGCAGTGGGTCGGAGGGGGGACAGCTGAAGTACAACACCCACCAGGCCCCCACTCCCACAGACCAGCAAGGTGGAGCACTCCCGACACCAATGTGTCAGGCACAGCTGCACCAACCGACAAGTAACAGGTAAGTGGCAGGAACACAAAGTGCAGTGGGTGGGACGGTGGACAGCCCAAGTACAACACACACCATTCCCCAGTCCCACAGCACAGCAAGGAGGAGCATCCCCCACACCCCACACCCACGTGTCAGCCACCGCAGTGCACAACGACAGCCGAAAGGCAGACATCACGGTCCACAGCAATCGGTGTCAGTGGGTGTACAGCCACCCCCACGACCCACTACACCCCCCACCCCCACAGACCTGCAACATGGAGCACCCCCGCTAAGAGCCATGTGGCATCCAGTACAGTGCACGCACGAACAACTTGCAGGTGGGAAACTGGACAGGGCTGGATTACTGGAGGCATGAGGACCATAACACCACCAACACATGGGACATGTCACGTAGCACACGAACACGCAGCACCGCCCACCGTCACGAACAAGTGAACAATGTGCACACGGACATGAACAGCAGACTCACACCCCACATGACCCATCACAGACATAGCAACACCCAAGGAGCCACGTCTGCATGCACAAGCCACACTGAATATAGTCCCACACGGCAGCCACTGTGCAACTCATCACACACAACCGAAACACCATTGAAGTCCTGTCCATGTAGCCCCTACTGCCTGTCAACCACACACCCCACAACTACGCCTATGTAAGACAAACAACACTAGACGCAACAGAGCGGAACAACAGAAATGCACACGAACACCACTGAACCCATCAAACACACAGACACACCATGCACATACAACATACCATCCATCCCATCCGTCAGCCCCAGTCTCATGAAAGGCATGTCATCCGCACAGCTGCCACACATACAGCAGTCACGCTAAGACACATGCCCATGACCAACCATGTGCCAGAAGTCAATTAAGCGCACGACACACTGTGAGCAACAACACACAACATGGGCCACACCCCCCCGAGCACTGCAGTGATGCACATGGCACAGGGCAGCACGCACACCAAGGAGATGGGACAACTGCAATACGTTGGCTGGCACACAACTATCACTCACTCATAACGATGCGTCCAATGCCATGTCCAGTAACCACAACAGACAGCAAATATGCAGGGCATGTCAGGCATGCACACACCTCAGACCATGCACTGTCATGCTGCCACAACACATGTCACGTTCGGCACCCATGGCTCACAGCATGTACCCCAAAAGCATATACCCTCCCAAATGCGAATCTGGGGCATAGCCCCCATGTTGCCATATGCGTTCCTAAGCGTTCCATTTGAACCCCAAAAGCATATTCCATCCCAAATGCGAATCTGGGGCATGGCCCCCATGTTGCCATATGCGTTCCTAAGCGTTCCATTTGAACTCCAAAAGCAAAGTACAAACCAGACCCAGGATGGGCCAGGAGCCCGCATACACCAGAGTCACAATGAGTAGGGGCAAAGCAACACACCCATCGGCATGGCCAATCCGTCCCATGCCACATGTGCACAGCACACAGTCCCATTGCCTAGCACACACACCTACAGATGCCACAGCCACACACTCGCCTCCGGGAAACCCATGTACGAGATTGCACGAACTGCCAATGTCAGACGACTAATACATACTTCGCCAGGTGCAACACAATAACAAATCTCATTCTCTCCACAGGTGACGAACTGCTGGACGCTGGGGATGGAGACAGCAGCCAGCACAGCCAGCCTACAAGCCCCCAACGAGGACACACGGATCTGGAGGATCTGTCCACCTCTTCGGACACGGACCACCAAGCTGGCCCATCTGGCGTGGCAGGGCCCAGCCGCTCCCCAGGACCCCTCCTACCCACCAACCCATCATCCAGGGATGCTGAACAGTCCCAGTCCCCTGCTGCCACTGTCGTTGCGGCCACACCCACGGTCATTGCGGCCACTACCACTGCCGCAACCGCCACCATCGCCGCACCGACCACCACCGCCTCCACCACCACCACGTCTTTGCTGGCACCAGCCCCAGCGCAGGTGGTGGCGCGGCCGACTGGATCCACCCTGGGAGCCACAGCGAGGACCGTGGTGAGCAATGTGGCTAGTGGGCAGGCCGGTGGCAGCAGGACTGGTAGGAGGAGCAGGGTCAGGGAAACGCCAGCCTCCCCTGGGAGCCATGCCCTGCCTCAAATGGACAGAGTCCTTGGGGCCTATGAAGAGGCCCAAGGACAATGGGCCAGGTCTGCTACTGACACGCGGGAGGTGCTGGGGGTGCTGAGGTCCATGGACGCCCATATGGGCCAATTCGTGTCCCGTATGGACCAACTCGTGGACCTCATGGGCCAGCTGGTGGTGGCGGTGGGGTCACAGGCAAGGCCAGCAACACCACCTCCGCCACCACCTGCTAGGGCGCAGGCTCGGGCAGCAGTGTCCACTTCCCCTGCGTCCACAGCCAGTGAGCACACCTCACCCACCACCAGCAGGTCGCCACCACACACCCCCCTCCCAAACGTGGAAGGGGCCGTCCGAAGAGGAAACAGATCTCCCGGGAGGACTTCGCACGCTCCAGTCGCAAGTGAGGCAGCCAGCCAGCCTTCCGCCAGCCTTCCTTGACCAGCCACTGCATTGACTTGCTCTACGATCCCACTCCACACAGCCATCTGGATGGCATGTGTGTGTTGGACTATGGACATAGAACCAGTGGGTACACCCTGATCATCACGCAGCCATGACCGACAGCTCATTGTCACTGCACGCACCACTTTTGTCATCACCTTACACACAATCACATGTCACAGTTTGTAATAAATGCACCTTTTTCACTAACTGCTGTTTGTGCCCTGTGTCTTTATTGTACGGAATACAACGGCCACCTTGGGCGGAAAGGCACCTGATGCGTGGCATGGAAATGGAATCCGGAGGGCCTGTAGGGACCTAGGGGTGGGAGACAGAACAGGAGCACATTCAATGAGTGTGTCACACACCCATCACACAGTACATGTCAACAACTACAAGCAATGTACACACATCGCACAGAGCAATAGGGCACAATGCCACAGCCACCAACAGTGGCATACTACCCTGGCCATGGAGCGTTGACACACTGCACGCAGTGAACATACGGCCACCCTGACACAGCACACACACACCTGCATAGATACAGACACATCATCCGTCGTACATGGACACTCACCGTCAAGTGAAGTAGCGGGCGATGAGTTGCTGCCGCACATTACCAGCTTCCTCCTCTCCGCTGTCCACCTCACTCGAGCTGTCCTGGTCTGCGGGCTGGGGCCCTGTTTGATCTCCGTCATCCACAATGAGGGGGATCTGCTTCCGAATGGCCAGATTGTGCAGCATGCAGCACGCCACCACTATCTGGCACACCTTCTGTGGGGAGTACGCCAGTGCACCCTCGGTGCGGTCCAGGCACCTGAACCTGGACTTGAGGAGGCCAAAGGTACGCTCGACCACACGTCTGGTCCTCCCATGTGCCTCATTGTATCGATCGTCTGCTGGGGTGCGAGGATTCCTCAATGGACTGAGCAGCCATGCCCCATTCGGATACGCAGAGTCACCTGGGTGTGAGGGACACAGAGAACCGTTGCTATTCCAACTGGACAGGGGACAGCATCGCACAACCAGCACGCTACACCACTCCACATACTCACCGACAATACAGCCACGATCCTGTTGCAGATTGGCCATCAGTCGTGGCAAGATGCTGTTGCGCATTATGTGTGCGTCATGGGCCGAGCCTGGAAACTTTGCACACACGTGGGTGATCACCATGTCCGCAAGGCACACCACTTGCACATTCAGGGAGTGCGTGTGCTTCCTGTTGCGGTACAGGTGCTCAGTGGCCTGTGGTGGAACAAGGCCAACATGAGTGCAGTCAATGGCTCCCACGACGTGTGGGATTCTGCCAAGGGCATAGAATGCACCCTTCACTGCCGCCAATTCACGAGCCCTGGGGAATCTGATGTACCTGTTCCGGTACAGCATCATGGCTGCCAGTACATCCCTCAGCACCTTGCTGAACATGGGCTGGGACATCCCTCCTCCACTGCCCACTGTGTGCTGGAATGACCCAGTGGCGAAGAAATGCATGGCGGCCATCACCTTAGCCGTGGGGGTGACAGCAGTCGGATACACCCTGCGGGGACGGAGATGGGGCTCTAACATGGCACACAGTCGATGCAGAGTTGGCCTGTCCAGCCGAAACTTCCTGATTACCTCTGTATCGTCCATGTCCGCCAGCAATTGGTATGGGCGGTCAATGTTCGGTCTCCGCCTGGGTTAAATGGCAGAGGACACATGTCAAAGCAACACGGCACATAGCAATTTCGCATACACATCACTGACATGACTGAGCAAGCACATGAGCCACAGCCCAGCTGTCAAGCTGGGACGGCACGGCCACAATACACTTACACAGGTCTCCCAACAATGGCAATGGCAAGTGAGACATACCACTGCCATGTGCATGCACATGGGGATCTAGGCCCCAATGACTTGCGTGGCGTGCTGATGGGGACTGACTGCATATTCGTCAGCGGCAACGCCACGGCAACATGAGTGTCTGCTGAGCATGGTACTGCTTCCGAGGCTGGATGAGTATGGCACACGACGACGACGATGTGGGCACGGGCTGAGCGGCCAATACAAGTGGGACCTGTGGCACGAGGGGATATGAGACAGTAGTAGGTGTCAGCACTGCACCCTATGTACAGCACTGTACGGATCACAGCTCCCGAAACATTGACTGGTGTCCACATTGACAGCCCCATGCCAAGACGGCTGTGTGCTTGCAGTCACACGTCACAGGTGAGAGGTTACATTGCACGTGCCAGGTGGCAGTCGTACATAGTGGGAGCTGGCATGTGTGTGCATGTGTCTCCTGTTCAGGATCCACCAGATGGGCGCTGACTCTGTACTGACCATTGGACACAGCATGTTCCGTGGAAGGCTTGTGTGTGTGGGATGGTGGCACTGGATGTGCCTCCGTTGGGGGGGGCCATGCACAGGGCGGGTACGTCGATGATTGCGCATTGTTGGTCACGGTGGGTGCACCAGCTAAGATGTGTTGCCCTGTGTTCAATTCCTATGTCCGCATGATGATGGACTGTGGATGTGGGCAGACTACACATTGGTCGATGTGCTGTCTATATGCATGTGCCTTCACACCAGGCACAGCTGCCCCTGCACATGTGACCCCTGCTGGACTCGCTGCTGGGTCTGTGGAGCTGATGCACCTTCTGCGCGTGGGGCGGACAGCTCTCCTCACTTCCCTCATTGCGCATGTCATGTCTTTGCCGCAGGTGACATGGATCATGGAGGGCCCACATGTACGCGTGGGTAGGCTACACATGATTGTTCACTGGTCGCCACCCCCAGTCAGTGTTTCGAATGGGAAGGTTGTCGTGCTGGTGGTATGTTCGATGTGGCGGATGGGCGGGCCTAGGTGCGGGCTTACATTCCGGACATGGGGGTAGTTGGATTGGCGACTAGTTGCAGTACACACGGGACACGTCTCTTCCTTTCCACATCTGGGTCATCCCTTGTACTAACTGACAGTGATACAGTCATCTTCGCCCCAGCCCTCATGTCCTCCCCTCGCCCCCCAATATGCATGCTCACCTGCGAGGCTAGAGCTTGCACAGGCAGCCCCAAGCTCGCACCAGAGAGGGCAAGGAGTGTATGTGTGGGTCCAGTTGCACGAGTGGGCTGTCTCAGGGTATGATGTGTGGCGGGACGCCGTCCACCTGCGTGGTGCCCCAAATGGAGACCCGGCCTGCATGGACTATGCATCACAGTCTTCGCCTTCCGGATCCGCCACCTGCGACACCCAGTGGCTGTGGCTGCCCTTGCGGCCATGCCGCGTCCGTCTGTGGCTGATGGCCCACACATTCACTCTTTGGCCTCTCTGGGGAGGGCTCAGGGGTGGTGGCGCACGCGCTTGCACTTAGTCGCAATGGCATGTGTCGTGGTTGGTATGATGGGCAATGGATGTGATGGTGCGAGCCACCTCCCATGACGTCAGTGCTGCTCGTGCTGTGGTGCGTCCCCCCTACACTTCCATTTGACTTTTTGCCATGCTGGACGTTGAGGTTCTATTGCCTGCGTGATATGAGCAGGAGGAGCGCGAGGAGACCTCTCACACACCATGCTCCACTGCCATCCCGTGCCCTGTATCGCCTGTGCGGATTGACTATGTTGGGGTTACACCTGGTCGACTGGGGCTGTGTGTGCCTTGTCAAGGGGCATGGCGGGCGCACAACAGGATCCAGCTCGTCCACAGAGGGTGGGCTGAGGTGCGCCTGGTACCGCTTTGTACGTGTGCCCGGCTGCTGTGCACACACGTGTTCACTCCCCCCGACAGGTGTCCTCTCACAATGCCCAGGGAAGCGGTGGTGTACTGTTCATGAGCCCTCCCAACACGGCGTGCTCCAACTTGGCATGTGCGCATCTACCCGTCGCACCCACCCACCTGAGCACTGCGTCCATACGACTTCACACGACACATGTGTGTCTTCCACAGTAGTGCTACTCATTTGCGTTGACATCCAATACCAGTGGACTACATGGTCATGTCACGACTGCCGTGTACTTCACATACTCTCATCCTCTCTCATTCGTACTTGTGAAATGAGTCAGCGGAGACAGTTCTGGTTTCAAACATTATATTGAGTCTTCTGTCCTCTGTGATGCAGTATAGTGGACACTACTGGCAGCGGAATACATATTGAGGATATACTGAGCATGATTACAAATGGGATAGGGTGTGGGGTTACATCTGCTTGGCCAAGGCTGTGCTAATGTACATTTACGTATAGCTGCGGAGCTGCGGACTTTGACACAGACGGTATACATGTAGCCTACCAGACCGCTCGGCATCATGGGCACAGTCCATCTCAGTTCCATGTGACAGGTTTGCTGCGGTTGTTCCTCATGCACGCGTGCATGTGAGATGACATCAGGGCATGTGCTTGCGTGCATGCAGCGGCGTGCCACTTGTTGTTGCACTGTGGTGGTTACTGGACATGTCACAGTCACTGGGGTCGTGTTGTTGTTGTATGCACTTGTCGTCCATGCAAAGGTCCTGGTATGGGATTCCCGGGGCGGGGGTGGGAGGGGTGCAGCACCCACAGACTCCAGGCGACCTATTCATGTCCACTGAGCGGTGTGTGTGTCCATGTGCGCTGGATCCATGTCGTGTCCTGGTTGTTCATGCAGTTCCGTCCATGTGGGTGCGATGCACAGAGCCCATGCCACTGCCTCCCACGATGCATGCGGTGTTCCTGGATGTGATGGGGAACAGTGTGCATGTCCCGGTCATATCCGATGTCATGGCGATGTCGTTGATGGTGTGGTTACAGTTGCCGGTCGTTTGGTATGGCTGTTGTGGTGGTGACTGTCCAGTCCGTGCGGAAGCTGAGCATGGGTGCGGGGTTGGACATCATAGGTCACTCGGGGAACCTGCGTTGTGGTCCGACGTATTTACAGGTTGTCAGGTATGCGATGCCGTCCAGCAGGGCTTCCATGTCATTGGTGGTGTACATGTTTGCCAGCCAATGAAGCGGATGGTGGCTGTCAAGGTGTTGTTCATAGGTTGTCCCTTGGAGGACCATGATGGGGCATGCTGGGTGACATTCGATGTAGCTGTTCTCGATGATCCGTCGTGTGGAGGCACAGTGGTTCCATTTCAGTGCGCGTGCGATGTTGGCCACATACGCCATGCCCCCATAGGCAGAGCAGGCCCTGTCGTGTGCGTCCAGAGGGAGGAGTAGTGGTAGCAGGTCCGCCTTCAGACATGCCGGGTTGGAGAGGCATATCTCGACGGGATGCTGGTAGGGACACCTCCGACAGTAGAAGACGGGCATGACGCAGCTGAACAATGTGATGCGGTAAGTCAGTCGGTAACTTACGTTCAGCAGGGACAGGAGATCGCATCCCAATGTATGTATCGTGCTGGTTTGGTACAGCTTGAGCTCTTCGGCGTAGTTGGGTAGGTGTGTTGCGGTTGCCATTTCGCAGCGGTGCGTTGTGGTGGCGTGCTCCGGCTGTGTGTGCAGTCTGCAATGTGCACACTCCGGGGTTGCTGTGAGCTCTGTGTAGTCGTGGGGAGACAGGACTTGTGTTCTGTTGGCTTGTTTGGAGGACACGGGCCCTCTTCCCACATGCTTCTCAGACAGTTCAAGGTCAGTGCTGTGTGACTCCTTCCAATTAACTTGCATGTGGCCGACATGGGGGAGTGTTTTCTTCTTTCTTCCCCGTCCGTTGTGTGCTTCTGTGATATGCGCTATCTGCCCTGTGGTCGGTCTCCTCGGCAAGCCTGTGTTGGTCTATTCTTGGACAATGGCTGTATTCACCGGCTTCTGTCGTAGGGCTGTGGTTTCGGTGTTGGAATGGAAGGTCATTCAGTGCTGTCTGCTCTCCCTTGTGTGGGCGGCAGCCTGCCTTTCCGCTCTGCGTTGGGCCTTGTGTGTGGATGTAATTCTTGGGCCACCTGTTGTCGGTCACCGGGCTCTTTGGTGTTCCGTTTCATGTGTCTTGTTCATATGTGCAGGGTGGTATGGGTTTTTCAGTGTGGTACTGGCGTTCCTCTTCCCGAAGGGGCCCTGCTTCTCCTAGTTGGTGTTGCCGCCGCTGTGTGCTTCGCCATGTTTGTTACACTGGGGTGTGTCCTGCTGTTGCGTGACTTCACTGACATGTGTGCGTCGGTTGTGTGGCGTTGGGTGTTGTCCGTGAATTGGGCGTTGGGGACATGTCTGTGGCCGGCCTGTCACGTGTCATGTGCGTTCGGGGTGGGGCTGATGTGTGTGCTGCTTGGTTGTGTCCCTGTGTCTGTGTGCGACGCATGCATGGCGCTGCGGTTGGCCTCTGCGTTGTGCGCATGTGTGGCGGCGTCATCGGCGCTTTGGGGCCGTGACGGGGTGGTTGGTTCCTAGTCCCAGGTGGTGTGTACACATGTGTTCTGCGATGTTAGGATTTGGCCTGTGTGTCATATGTGGATGCAATGGTGGATGTGTAGTGTGCACGCGCTGGTGGGGGGTTGTCCGCTTTTTCCGCCCTTGCACTGTGTGCGCTGTTTGCGTGCACTTGTTGCGTGTGTGCCTACCTGCGTCTCCGCGGTACGTTGCGTCCTTGGTGGTGCATCAGCAGAAGCATGGGAAGGGCCTGCAGTGCTGGATTCATGCCCGGGTGCCGCTTCTTCGTTGTCCGTGCTCTGCGTCCGTGTTTCCGCCTCTCTTTCACGTGCGGTGTCTCTTTGCCGTGGGAGCCGTTTGTTTGCGGCATCGTAATTTATGCGCCGGGCGGGACGTGTTTCGTCGGACGGTGTGTGTCAGTTGTGCTGCGCCGCTACGTGTGCGGGCGCACTTTGATGGCGGACGGTGTTGCTGGCTTGCCGGCGGTGTTTGGCCTGCTTTTCGCATCGTAATTTGGCGGGCGTGTGGGCTGCGGCATGCGGGCGGTAACTGGTGGTTTTTGCATCCGCCAGCACGGCGGTAGTGCTTCCGCCCGCCATCGTAATGGGCCCCTAAACTATTTAAAAATCTTCAAACTTGAATTTCCCACTCCAGTGAGTGCAACAGTAGGGAAAGTGTTGGATAGCAGAGGGGTAGAAATTACTATTACCACTCCATTGAGTGCAAAAGTAGGGAAAGTGTTGGACAGCGGAGGGGTAAAAATTACTATTCCCACTCCAAATAGTGCAACAGTAGGGAAAGTGTAGGATAGCGGAGGGGTAAAAATTACTATTCCAACTCCAGTGAGTGCAACAGTAGGAAAAGTGTTGGATAGCGGATGGGTAAAAATTACTATCCCCACTCCAGTGAGTGCAACAGTAGGGAAAGTGTTGGATAGCAGAGGGGTAGAAATGACTAATCCCATTCCAGTGAGTGCAACAGTAGGGAAAGTGTTGGATAGCGGAGAGGTAAAAATTACCATTCCCACTCCAGTGAGTGTAACAGTAGGGAAAGTGTTGGATAGCGGAGGGGTACAAATTACTCTTCCAACTCCAGTGAGTACAACAGTAGGGAAAGTGTTGGATAACGGAGGGGTACAAATTACTATTCCCACTCCAATATTTGTAAAAGTAGGGAAAGTGTTGGATAGCGGAGGGGTAAAAATTACTATTCCCATTTCCAGTGAGTGCAACAGTAGGGAAAGTGTTGGATAGCGGAGCGGTAAAAATTACTATTCCCACTCCAGTGAGTGCAACAGTAGGGAAAGTGTTGAATAGCGGAGGGGTAAAAATTACTATTCCCACGCCAGTGAGTGCAACAGTAGAGAAAGTGTTGGATAGTGGCAGGAGAAAATTTACTATTCCCACTCCAATAATTGTAAAAGTAGGGAAAGTGTTGGATAGCGAATGGGCAATAATTACTATTCCCACTCCAGTGAGTGCAACAGTAGGGAAGTGTTGGATTGCAGAGGAGTAACAATTAATATTTTCACTCCAGTCAGTTCAAAATTAAAAACAAACAAAATTTTAACAACAATAAAAATATTTTAAAAAACAAAATAAATTAAAAAATATATAAATATGTTAAAAATTAAAAATCAAATATATTTATGATTAAATTTAAAAAACATATTATAATGTTAAATACGTATAACAAATACCTCCACATATTATATTAAATAAAAAAATAAAAATTCCAAACAAATAAATATTTTTAATTAAAAATTATTTAGAAACAAAAACATTATTTATTACATAAATTTACTTTTTTATTTCCTACCCTATAACACCACACAATTCACAGCCCACTTCTAAATTTAAAACAAAATGTACTTCTCAACTAACATAATTAATTACCAATTAAAGAAATATTATTAATTAAAAAACGAAGTAAAACTCATAAAAATTGTTTAACTTCCCACACTCTACCCCTATAGTCCCCACAACCCACAGCTAAAATCAAACTGTACAGAAATTCATTACACAATTAAAACTTATTTTCAATTAAAAAACTAATAATATTTAAAAACTAATTATAAAGTAAGTAAAATTGATTTACTCCCCACACTGTAACCCCATAACAATAAAACCCATACAGAAAAAAATATAAACAAATACCCTAATTAAATATAAATTAATTAATTAATATTAATGATCAACTAATTATTAATTAAATAAACAAAAATTACTTCCCACCCTTTACCCATATATACCTCAGAACCCACACCTAAAATTAATTACACAAATTCCATATTTAGTTTTCAATTAATTAATTAATATTAATTAACAACTAATTATTAATTAATTAAACATAAATTACTTTCCACACTTTACCCCTTTAAACCACACAACCTGCACCTAAAATTAATAAAACAATATCCGTAATTAATTTTCTATCAATTAATTAATAATAATTAAGAAATAATTATTTATGAATTAAAAATAAATTACTTCCCACCCTTTACCCCATAAACCCCACAACTTCACCTAAAAAAAATTGCACAATTACCATAATTAATTATCAATTAATTAGTTAATATAAATTAACAACTAATTATTTATTGATTAAACATAAATTACTTCCCACCCTTTACCCCTATAAACCCCACAACCCGCACCTAAAATTAATTTAAAAAAATCCATAATTAATTTTCAATCAATTAATTAATATAAATTAAGAACTAATTATTAATTAATCAAAAATAAATTACATCCCACCCTTTGCCCCTATAAACCCCACAACCCGCAAGTAAAACAATTACACAATTACCATAATTAATTATCAATTAATTAATATTCATTAACAACCAATTAATAATTAATTACAAATAAATTACTTCCCACAATTAACGCTATAAAATCTAAATTAAATAAATAAAAATGATCATTAAATTATTATAATTAAATTACTTCCCACCCTATTCCCCTATAAACCCACAACCCGCTACGGAACTAAAAATGCAAAATGTAATTAAAATAAAATTCATAACTACTAAAAATGTAACACAATATTAAAAAACATAAACAATACTTATACAAAACAATACACCACATACATTTAAAATATAAACTAAAATACATAACACTAATTACAAAATCAATATTTTAAACATCTATATTTTTGCAAACAATATTAATGGCTTCTATGCTTTTAAAAACGATATTTCTTACCTTAAATTCGAAATTCTTGATCACGATATTCTTGCTGTCGATACTTCTGAATCACGATATTTCCAACTCGATATTTGTGTAAGTCGACATTTCCAACTCGATATTTTGTGCGTATAATTTTTGCATGTATCGGTTTAATAATCTGTTAATGCCCTCTTCAGTATGGATTATAGACCCATATTCATCTCAATATAGGCGTATGTTTGGCCTCTGTCTTACACAGCCACGCCAATGGTTGGCTAGATTTATACCCTTCTCTATACAAATGTTGCTTTTAGGTTCTAATAGTGAATATGCTCAATCTATCCCATGTACCTATAAGTGACCCAAGTTCTCACTGGTGACAATACAGTATCCCGTTCAAGGGCATCTCTCCACTCTTGTTCAGTTATAGAATTCTTCGACACAGTCAATAAATATTTGACAGCCGGTACATACCACAACCTCTTCTTCATCAATTACATCCTCCTCAGCCAGTAATGGGACAATCAGGGCAAATGGTCAGCAACTAATTTTTTTACCACTCAAATATTGTACACTATATTGGTACTCTTGCAAACATGGATTCTGGGTATTGCTCTTCCCCCACTTTTTGCCCTAAGAAGATCAACTAGTGGCTTGTGATTAGTATGTAACACCCCTGGAACACCCCAAATGAACTTTGTGAAATGCTGCATGCCCCACCACAATGCCATAGCTTCTTTCCAATAGTAGAATAGGTTAATTCAGATCCCTGTAGTTCCCCAGAGGCAAACACAATTATGTCCTCTTTGCCATCTTTTCTCTTTAGCAACAATACAGCCCCAAGGCCATTATTACTAGTATTAGTAAGGACAATGTTGGAGTCACAACAGTCGAATGGCTTCAAAGGTAGAGCACCAATAATTTCAAAGGGAGTCTTTTCCACAGCAATCTGGAACTTCTCCTTCCAGAGACACAGACTACTTTTTTGAGCAAGTTTCTTAATGGTGCAGTATTTTGGAAAAGTGGGGAACAAATTTCGAATAATACTCAACCAGGCCTAAATAAGATTTAAGCTGGTCCTTGTTCTTGGGGTATGGAGCATCTTCAATGGCTTTCAGAATTTTCATTTTAGGTTCAATGCCTTTAGCACTAATATGGTGTCCCAAGTAACCTACCCCTCTGGCTTCAAACTTTCACTTGTCAGAGCTTAATGTCAATGCTTTATCCTTCAGCACGGATACTACTCTGGTCAGTCTCTTGGTGTGTTCACTCACACTATTTCTAAACACCAAGAAGTCATCTTGGAAATATAGAACACCTTGTGGTCCTGAAACATCAATTGCATAAGTCTTATAAAAACAGATGAGCACGATGCCAGGCCAAAAGTCATTCACCGATAATAAAAAACTCCTACTGGGTTGATAAATAAAGTTAGGTGTATGGAATCATCGATTAGCGTTGTCTGGTAGTAAGCTACAGACAAATCCAGAGTAGTAAACACAGTGGCATAACACTTTATTAATATTTAACAACAGCTCACAATCCACCTAAAGATTGTGATTTAAGTCAATCAAATCCACAGATAGTCTCAAGATCTGATCACTCTGATGGGCTAAAATGACTGGGGACAACCATTCAGAACCTGCAGTTGGCTTTATATTTCCAAGATCACATAAACAGTTTGATTCAACTTGTATCTCAGCCCTCAAGCATAGTGGTACCTTCCGAACATTGTGACCCACAGGTTTGGCATTGTCTTTTAACACAATTGTGTGCTGAAATCCACCTTACCTTCCCAGTTTACTGTTAAATACTTCAGGAACCATTTGAATCAAGTGCTCATCAACAGAAACATTCATACAGAATTCCCACATATTTATTGTCAACTGGAAATTGGATACAACCCTATCAGGATGATTGGGGTCCAAATTTAACTCCAGTTCCCCTTGGTCATTCCATCCAAACATATTCGATCCATACATACACTACAGCTGTTGTTCTACACTTTTCAAACTCCAGTTGTCCATCAAATTCACCCACAACCTCAATGTCTGCCCCCATAACCAAAAGTCCTAACACTGGACGGTCTCAGGATAGGACTTTTTGAAACCATCAGGCCCAATAATTGTAAAAGGAGAACCAGAATCGCCATAACATGAACTACAATACCATTTATCCATATGTCACAAGTTGGAGGTTTTCTTCTAATGACGCACACCATATACATGCCCTGTAGTGCTTTCAGCAACATTCACATCATCGAAACCCATAACACGCAGAACTACATCCTCATCATCCTCAATGTTGTTGCCCTCCTCTATGTTAGGTACCATATTTCTGTGTGACAAGTGACACACTCGCACAATGACCTCTTTGTTACACTTAAAGCAAACTTGTGACACAGATGGATGGTTTTCTTGTTGTAAAAGTGTGGTTTTTGCTACCATATCTAAAACATGTTTAAACATTTTGGACACACATACCATCACTCCTTTCATTGTGTTTAGATTCTACTACCCAATTCTTGTGATCTTTAATCAAGCTCTTGCGTTGCTGACTAGTAATTCACTGCATTGAGCAGTATCACCAAAGAAAGACCATTCTTTAAAAGTAGGCATCAACATTCTCTATTGCTTTTTAGATTGAGATTACAGTTTAAATATCAGGATTGTCAATAGATAACCATTCTTGAATATTCAATCAACTGTTCTTGAATTATCTCATCGTGCATGTCACAATAATGGTAGATGATGACTAATGTCCTCAAAGCTCAGACAAAGTCATCAATTGACTGCCCTGGTTTTTGTGCTCTTTGAAAAAATGAGTTTCTCTCCAATACAATATTCCTGCAGGGAGAAAAATACTTTTCAATCACGTATTAATAGTGTGGCATACTCATCCACCACATGCACGGGTTATCCAGCCTCTGCTTGCTGAGATGCAATCCATACGTCTACTAACGGGAAAGTGTCACCATCAACAGCATCAAGATATGCTTCCAAAGTATAAATCAAGATAAACTTCAAAAGCCTCCATCAACCATGACTACACCAACTGTGGTTTACCCTGCACTAATACAAAGGGCTGAGGAGTAGATATTCCTTCCATGAATAAGTCAGTATATGGAAAAGCAGCAATACCCAGTGAAGATGTAAGCATCAGTTCACAAATCCGTCCACTTAGTACAATTTTGCACTATTGGAATGAAGGGGCACACAATGTTGCATCTGTTTTGATATAGGGTAACTGACAAGTGTGTTGAGTAATTGAATGGGGGACGCTGCAGCCTGTGGCAGTAGCACCGCACAAACTATGTCTGACAACTGTTTGATAAATAATTGGTGATTCACCACCAGGTACAGCAGCCTGGCACAGGTTTTTACTAACCCCCTGATCCTAACATGGAGGCTAACCTTGGTATTGGAGTTTGAAATGTACATTATAACTGTCCTGAGAACCTCCTGACATGAAAATGTAGACTGCAACATGACGTGACGTCAATCCCTGTAAATCCTGGACGTTGCCGGAGCAATTGAGATGACAAAACGCAGTCACAAAATGATAGAGTTATACTTGGCAAGAAAGGACGAACCAGCATTAGGAGAATGTGGCTAGATGAAAATGAGTGGCAGGCTAACGATCGCAGAAATAGAAGGCAGCCTGTTAGAAATGTGGTCTCTAGTTGGCAATGCTTTGCACCTTTGTCCAAGTAGGGACCCTTCTTCTTAGTCAGGATAAGGGGGATACACTTCTAAAATAACCCTGCTCACCCCCTTGGTAGCTTGGCACGAGCAGACAGGCTTATCTCAGAGGCAGTGTGTAAAGCATTTGCACATAACCAACAGTAGTACAGTGAAAACACCACGAAAGGACACCACACCAGTTTAGAGAAATATCCAATATTTGATAGACTTAAAACAAGACCAAAACAATACAAATTCAACATCCAGTACTTAAAAATATGCACTTTGCAAGAATACTTAAAAAATTCAGGGGCATATTAGCAAGAACGGCGTTAAAATTATCGCCAGGAAACTGCCGCTAAAGCGGCGATAATGGGCTTGATAATATGCCCTTGAGAATACCAATAGAAGCCCATGTTCTGCTGTGATCCTGGGCTTCTATTGGAATTCTCAAGGGCATATTATCAAGCCCATTTTCGCCGCTTTAGCGGCAGTTTCCTGCCGCCAAAGCGGCGATAATTTTAACGCCGTTCTTGCTAATATGCCCCTTAGTTCCTTGAAGTCGGTAGCTCCATCCGGTGCTACTGCGGTACTGAAAACAACAGAATCCAATAGTTCTGTCGGACCGCGTTGGTCGGGGGTGTCGGCAGACTCGTAAACAGTACCTTTTGTGTTGCGGCTGACACGTTGGTGCAGGCCGGTTTGAAGTGGAGCGGTGCAGCGTCCGGTTGTGTCAGTGAGATCAGGGCTGCAGTGCAGAGTGAAGGCGGTGCTCGATGCAGTGCTGATAGATCACGGTGCAGGCGACAGAGCCGGTGCGGGGAGCTGGCGTCGGTCGGTCGGTCCGGACTGCGGTGTGGGATGGAACGGTGCATCGTGAGACTTAATAGCGGTGCCCCCGAGCCACGATGCGGTCACGGAAGTCGCGGTCAGCATCCAGCGATGGCATCAGTGAGACCAGGGTGGCGAAGCGAGGTGGTGCGGTGCCCACAGGTCACGGTGCAAGCAGCGGCTCGGTTGCGGTGGCGTCGGTCGTCGTTATCGGTGAGACCAGGATTGCGGTGCAAGATGCAGATGGTGCCCTCTGCAGTGCCTTCAGGACATGGAGCCAGCGACGGACTCGGTGACGGAGTCGGCGGCTTTACCCCTTCTGTGGCAACTGAAACCATGGTTCCGGGTATGGTACCAAGAGGTTGGTGAAGTCTTTGCAGTCCCTGAGACTTCAGAACAAGAGGCAAGCTCTACCTCCAAGCCCTTGGAGATACTTTTCAAGCAGGATAAACACACAGTTCCTCTCCTTGGCAGAAGCAGCTACTGCAGGCCAAACCCAGACAGCACACAGCAAAGGGGCAGTACTTCTCCTTCAGCTTTTCCCAGCTCTTCTCCTTGGCAGAGGTTCCTCTTGAATTCCAGAAGTAATCTAAATTTCTGGGGTCTGGGCCCCAATATTTATACAGCATTTACACTGTCCTCCCTGGTCCAGCTTCCTGGCAGCAGGTGGAGACAGCATTGTGTAAGGCAGACCTGGCCTATTCAAGTGCAAGGAAATCTCTTCCCCCTTCTCTAAATGCTGCCCAGTTCTATTCAGCCCAGCCCTAACTCATTCAGGAAAGGCAGCACACACATCATCCCCCCCAGTAGCTGTCTGAGAGAATGCACATCCCCAGCCCTTGTTACTCCAAAGCCAGACAGTCAATCCACAAACAAGCAGAGGCACACAGGGTGGCTAAGCAAGAAAATAGCCACTTTCTAAAAGTGGTATTTTCAAACACAGAATGTAAAAATCATCTTTACTAAAAGAATCATCTTTATATTCTGAGTTCAGGCATACTACACTTTACCTTCCTATCTGGTCCCAATGGAAAGTTATATTTATAAGATGTTATAAATAAACTCCCATTCTATCCTATGGGACAGATAGCCTTTCAAAAGTGAAAACGAAATTCACGATAGTTCACTATCAGGACATGTTACACACATCAGTACATGTCCTACCTTTCACATACACTGCACCCTGTCCACAGGGGTAGCTTGGGCCTACCTTAGGGATGACTCACATTTTAGAAAAGGAAAGGTTAGGGCTTGGCAAGTGGGTGCACTTGCCAGGTCGACATGTCAGTAGAGACTGCACGCAGACACTGCAGTGGCAGGTCTAAGAACCCTTTGAAAGGCTACTTGTGTGGGTGGCACAATCAGTGCTGTAGGCCTACTAGCAGCATTTGACTTACAGGCCCTGGGCACACACAGTGCACTGTACAAGGGACTTAGTAGTAAGTCAATCATGGAAACACCAATCTATAGTAACAATTTATACAGAGAACATATGCACTTTAGCACTGAACAGCAGTGGTGAAGTGTCCAGAGTCCTAAAACCAACAAAACAGGGTCAAAAACAGGAGGCCCAAAAGAAACAATTCTGGTGATAAATCCACTGAAAAAGCCAGGTCTAACACAGCCAATGCAGAAATTAATTAGGAGCACCGCACAGGTCTGCTCCTGGCTCGTTGCCACTGACAAAAAGTTCAGAAGCCAGTCTGAGAAGCATGGCCTAATATTGATGGCAGGAGCATTCAGGTAAGCGACCGCAAGCACCCTCACTCCAACCAACTCCAATGGAATTTCCATGGAATGTACACTGCAGCTCCAGACCAAAAATTCTTCTAGAACGAATTGCAGGGAGTTTTCTGTCTTTTTCCAGGCTTGAACGCTGCATCAATGGCCAATATAGGATTGAAAAAGGACAGGCTAGTGTGCAATTGCCAGCTCCACCAGCACTAATTCCTTTAAGTAATCTATTCCACTCCTGGAATAAATGACTTTGTGTTGTGGAAGTGTCAAGGACACATGCATGTCTTATGTGGTTCATGCAACTCCAGTGTCCAGCATGTGACCAGGACACAAAATGGAGGGTGAATGCTCCCGTTTACTCTGACTTCTTTCTTAATGTTTTCAAATGACATTGTTTTAGTTGAAATACATAAAACATTAGAATTTCAAATTGATAGCCATCGTCAGTAAGCATATACGAATTTACTAGGTAAGTAACTTAGAACAGGGGCCGATGGATGAAAAAAAATACTTACCTGCTCGGGAAACACAACAGGCCATCATAATATATTATTGGTTATTCAAAATATGATTGCATACTCCCATGGCGTTGCATTGCCATGTACATATGCAAGAACAGGTGAAGTACAGATATGCCCGTAGCATTTCAGTTAAAATATGGAGAACCAGGTTTTAATATTTGAGAACTTCCAAAGCTAATCAAGTGACCTGTCCACATCAACAGAGTTGAACCGTCATCAAAGACTATGACATTTTATCACGAAATTAGGAGGCAAGGCTGCAGCAGAAGGTATACAATAGAGTATCCAAAAAGCAAAAAATCTCAGGGGAGGATCTGAGCCCATGGGATCCTTTACAACTATTATTGGGCCTCAGCTGATGATTTGACCTGCAGGTGAGTGACTGACAGTAAGAAGCGCTGCTGTTTATATAACGGGTCAAAATTTCTATTTGCATAAAAATGTGGCAGTGCTGTCAACCCTTCCTCTCTCCTGACCTAATAATCCCTACTCTGTCCCTCTCATCTCCTATTGGAGGTTCTTTTCTACATTTCTGGTGATTAGAAATACTTGCTTGTAATGAAAGATATTACAGAGTAGTCATTTTCCAGTAGCTAAAGTCTAAAATCTGAGCAATATGATTAGCTGGCCAACTTTCAACCTTGCAGGGAAGGTGTTAACTATAGTTTTTGCTGATTGAACTCCAACTGAAGTGTGCCACATATATAGTTTACTTCCATTAATTATATAGCAAGTATATTCTGAATAGCTCAAGATGATTTTATTTTGTACAAAAGAGCTAATGTTTTTTTACATGCATTTCGGAAAGGGGCAAGATCATAAAACCCTGTGATTATAGTTAGATTAACAGTACCATGAAGGTGCTTCCTCCAAGCACTGTGGAGCATGATTTAAAAAAAACATTCTGGGTCCCCGCAATACCAAGATGACAAACCTGCAGTCTGGATGCTATTGTGGTACTGTAAGGATTGCCACACTATTGCAGACACTCCTGTCTCTTAGTTGAGAGCAAGTCAGATTTTGCTATTCCTCACACCTGATTAACTCCTGTACCACATCACTTTCAATTGACGACTACTGGAGTTGCACCCATGTAATAAGTTCATATATGCAAAGTAGCTAACTGCTCAGACGGAACTGGCCTGGTCCATCACAGTTACTACGTATGGGGGTGGGAATAGGGTGAGGTCAATATAGGGTCAAGAATCCGGAGTAACTTGATGTCTTATTTCTGAAGACATTTTGAGAAGAACATTACATTGCACTGCAACAATTTTGGGTATGCTGCTAGAACCTTCTTTCCCATGCTAACTGATGCTGTCCTTCGTATGCTTCATGTGTTTATTTCAGGACAGCTCGTGCTCAATCTCAGTCAGCATTAAGCCTGGCTTGCTGCAAAAAAGAACAAACAGTTGAGCTTTGTACCTCTACAGCTGCATACCCTCATAAGCTTCTACCCTCATACCTGTATCAATGCTGTATACATTTAACACTGCCTCACCGGTAGTACCTCTGCCAGTATCTCAAACATAGAACCTCTTCTGCTGGGCCGTCTCCTAGTTTTTTCAACCCTACCTATGTCATTGTATGCCTACTTCAAGGTATATCATATTACTTATCACTATACCTTTGTACCTCCACCTTTCTCTTACTACAGTAACTCTACACTAGGACCTATACCCTTGTACCTCTACTACTGGCCCATGCCCTAGTTCACCCACCACTACTTATGCTATAGTATGCCAGATGTACAATATTACTTATAACTATACGTATGAACCTCTATCTCTTCCTATACCCAGGTACCTCTTCACCACCTATAACCTAGTTTATCTCCTTATACCCGGTTATTCCACACTTACTTGCATCCTGTCGTTCCTGGCTACACCTAAGGATCTCTGTCTATGCCCTTGTATATTTTCCTCTCCCCGACCTCCATTATCCTGCCCTTGATTCTCCTTACTTTAGTCATGTGTTGGTTTCTTTTTTAGTGTCTCATTTTGTTGTTGTTTTCTTTGCGGAATCTCCGCATTTTCTTCGAAGAAAATGATTTTCCTCACTTTGAGATTCAACCAAAATGACATTTCACTAGTTTGGATGTTCAGGCTGGTGTTCTCCATTTTTTCCGTGTTTTTCTCCTAAATGAGTTAGAGCGATTTCCATTGCTGAGAAAAACCAGTGGATCGCTGTATATACATTCAGTAATGATGTGCTCCTTTATTTGCCTAAATGTGTGGGCGTGTGACCAGAGTAATATCCATCCCTCCATCTTGATTTTACCAGAGCACATTATGGAATTTAAGGGAGATCTATTTAATAAAACGTTAAGAAGTGTGACTCAGTCAGGAGGAATTAGATGTGATGGCGCTGCCTTTTATTTATTTTATCAGCAGAAAGTGCATTAAAGATAAGGAAACAAAGCATTATGCTTGTGCTGTGCATTATACTGCATATACTGTATTATATGGTATGACACCATAAACTAGTTATTGTGCAAAAATATTTGTCACCCCCTTCTTTCGTATAGAGGGGATTTTCGTCCTGTCAATGAAGTTTCCAGAGTGAGATGTAACTCCCTTGTATAGATTATTGTGCAGATTACAAACATAGGCCCATCACAATAAGCAGAGCAGTCTGAGCACAATGAAACCCAAAGGGGGCATCACACTTTTTAATGAAGAGAGCTGAGTCGCTATTTGCAAATACACATATTTTCTTGCTTGCAAATTGCTTTGTTATTAGCTGGGAAAATAACATTTTAAAAGAGTTGCACAGGTTCAAAATATTCAACGATGTTTGAAGAGGAATTGCTTTTTCAAAGATATGTCTGTTTTCCTCTTTTTCTGTTATTGCCAGAAGATTTTCAAAGCATATATTCAAACTGTCAGTTTTTTCATGGCACTAACAATGTTCATTTTATCAAAGAAACAAAAAATGTCAATGCGAAAATGCCAAAGGAGATGAATAATAAGGGGCAGATTTACAATTCCTGGCGCATCCCTGCAAATCAGCAGGGATGCGCCAGGAAACTTACGACACGCATCACCATCCTTGCGCCACCACTGATGCGCCGCATTTACAATGCGGCGCATCATGGCGCAAGGAAATGCAGATGCGTGTCGCATCTGCCGTCGTAACGTTGGCGCAGTGCTGGAGCTAGTGTCGCGGGCGCGACGCAACTCCAGCACTGTGCCGACCCGGCCTATCTTGCACATGGTGCGTCACACCTTACGCCTGCTTCATGCAGGCGCAAGGTTTAGACGCACCGGGGTCGGAAAGTGACTGGAGTGAAATCTAGTAGATTTCACTCAGCCACTTTTGCGAGGCGTTCCTGCGCCGGAACGCCTCCCCCTGCTCCGGAACGCACACATGAAACCTGACGCAGGTTTCATGTGGCGCAGGGCTTTACAACGTGACGCATCTCCCTAGATGCGTCACGTTGTAAATACCCCGCAGCATGGCGCTGGCTTTACGCCGCCGTTGTGTCACAGAAGTGACGCAACGGCGGCGCTAAAGTGGCGCAAGGGGCTTGTAAATCTGCCCCAGTGTGATTACAGATGGATTCTACCGAGTTTTCTTCTTTCACGTGGCCCCAGGCTACCCCACATTGAACATCATAGAAGAAAAGTTTCGGGAAATGAAAATATGTTTTACATGATCTTAAAGCAGCTGTATATGAATTTTTAGTGAATTAACAATGGAATAAAAATCAAGATAGAAGTGGATACAAAGACATAAAAGTAAGTTAGAGCAAAGCAAGAATGGACATTTATCAGTGATAGTCTCAAGCAAATTGAATAGTTATATGTCATTTGTTCCAGGCTTTCATTCGAAAAGGAACAAAGTGGATTGTAACTGGAAAAAAATATTTCAGTGGCTGTCTGAGAAACAACGAATCAACAGAAAGTCAGACACTGCCATTGTAAGGTTCATCCTGAGGTTTGCAAGGCCTTCTGATTGTTAGATAAATCGCAAATCTCCCGGGAGGAAGCATGGAAATCAGGAAAAGGACAACGTGCATGCACAAAGCATGGGAAGGAAGCTGCATACAGTACAGCAAATTACACAAAGTTTCATGACAAGTAGTTGACCACACTGGGGGGCATATTTATGGGAAGTGTGGCGCAGGGCAGGAATGCACCGTATTTATCCAATACGATGCATTCCTGTCGTTTCCCCATCCGCTGGCGCCATTTCAGCAGCCTAGTGCCAACTCAGGCACCCTTGCACCCTGGTGCAAGGGTGTCTGTGTTGTAGGAAGGATTGTTTTTGTGCAGGAAGGGGCATCTTCCTGCACAAAAACAATTCAATGGAGGCATTTTCCTCTTTCTATGTGTGCTGCATTCTGCAGCACACATAAAAAGAGGAAAAATGAAGAGAAATAAAGATATTTATCCTCGTTACACTTCACTTGGGGAGGCATATCTTTTTGACGCATTCCCAGGGTTACCGGGTTTGGTAAATATGGGAATGTGTCAAAAACCATGAGATTTGCGTGGGAACACCCACCGCAAAGCCGATGGAACACCTCTCTTGTGCAGAGTAATCCACACAGCGATTCGAGCTATATTGCATTACTCCATATTTATGAAGCCATTCAAACCAAGCAATGTGACTTTGCCTGACTTTATAAATATGACTTGGGGCTTTGCATTGTGTATGTACCACGTTGTGTGGTGCAAGCATGACGCAAGGCCCTCATAACTATGCCCCTGGGTCTTTAACCTCTCTTCTGGAAAGAGTGGTGACCTGAGCACCATGCTCTCTGTTCAGACTCTCCATGTGGGTATGGAACGTGGAACAGGCCAGACCTAAAGGCCTACTTTCGGCCTCCTGTCTGTTTCTGGCCTGTGTCCTGCCTCCTGCTGTATGGGTGAACATGTGTACCTGGAGCTGTTAGTACACTGTGCAATTTGCCACCTGATGTACATCTGATACCATTGGCCCATTTGCCACTGCTGAACCACCAGTTCAGTGCTTTACCAAATGGATTTGGACCTACTTTTGATCTTGAGTGAGATAGATGTCAATTCTGATGGAGACCTCTATACTGGTCAGACCAATTCTCCACAATTCCTTTCACTGATTCCAGCATCTGTGCCTGAAATGTAACCCTGCATCAGATGTCATGAGGGAAGGAGCAGCTTTCCTCACCTTTAATATCTTGAAGGCCCTCCCACTACTAGGGAACATCTTAATGCTCAACCTCAGATTCATCTGGAAAGGTTCAAAATGCTTTGGTTACCCCAAAGAATGCAGTAACTTGAGTTGGAATACACCAAAATGCAATTTCAAATTACATACGTCCCAATGTACTGACTGCCATGTTTCTTCTAAAACGCACCTCTTTGGTTTCAGGAAGTGCATGTGCTAATACAAAATGTTGGCCATCTTGGTGAGGACAACATATTAAATCCTACTTGTAGTATTTAGCAGGAGTTGCTCAAAATTCTAAATCTGATAGCTATCTTAAATGTTTTTAACTCATTCAATCTACTATGCACACTTTATATGATAAAGTTATCCTAAATCTAAGAATCAACATACTGCAATAACTTGATCAACTAGACAAGTTCATTCAAAATCAAACGGAAAAAAATACTTTAGTTGGTTGCATTGGGCTCTTCACCATATTGAATACTCCCAAACTGAACTGAACAATGATGGACATTCATCCCTATAAGTATAATATTTATTTTGAATGAACTATAAAATATTCCCCAACAAGTCACCCCTGCTCTTGGATATGGACTTCGGGGGTTATGTAGAGTGTAGCAGGTGTTTGATATTCATTGGAAATTGTCAGATGTCCCATCCACTGTATTTAAAGTGTATTCATGTGTATACACCCTGCAGAGGGCAGAAGGACTATCCACAGTTTTTTGGCTCAAGATCCTAATGCCCCATACTGAAAAAAATCCATTACTCAGTTAAAATCTATTGACTACAATGGCTTCCAATGTGTGTTTCATGGAGATACTTGGGAAAGAATTACTGATTTCGACCTGTATCTCTTCATAAGATAATGGAGTTCACAAGTTAAAACCCCTAGAATGGGAAATAACCTTCTGAATCCATAATTACTGGGACATTTTATGCAGCATTTCTCCAATTCTGAGCAAGTTTAAGGCATTTATTAACCTTCTGCTCTGAGCAGGTGATAAATATTTATAGGTGTGGAGGGGTGGGGGCTATTTGAGAGATGGCTAGGAGGGCGTCTGGGGATGGGCAGCCCCTAGGCTCTCTAGGCTAACATTGTCTGCACCACCAGTGGTTGTAAGGGCAGGCTGGGACTAGGCTCTGCCTCTGCCCTGCAGCCTCTGCTCCAGTTATTCTGGGTGTGGCTACACAATTGGTAAAACCAGTCTAGTGAATCTGGACAGAGTAATATTGGGTCTGGGACTACCAGACTACTCATAGCAGTATCTCTCCTGTGGAAGCTGCTCCTGGCAACTAGTAGCAGAGGCCAATACCTGTCAGCATGTTTAATCCTCCATCAAAATTTATATTTCTCTGTTTACTTCTCACACCATCTGTGTTAGAAATGGGGTCTCTAGTTGGCAGAGGTATGCACCCTGCCCAAGTAGGGACCACCACTCTAGTCAGGGTAAGCTAGATACACACTAAAAGATAACCTGTGCTCACCCTCTGGTAGCTTGGCACAGAGCAGTCAGGCTTATCCAAAGAGGCAATGTGTAAAGTATTTATGCAACACACACACACTCTCACACACACACACACAGTAACACAATGAAAACACCACAAAACGTGACCACACTAGGCTAGAAAAATTGACAATTTTTTTATAAATAAATCAAGACCAAAACGACAAAAATCCAATAAGTAAAAGTCGAGAAATAAATTTTTGAAGAATAAAAAGAGTTATAGCCCTTAAAGCAATGTGCGCCATTGGGGGTTATCTGGTCGCACTGGACCGGGCCAAATTCACCAGTGCAGACTGACCACAATGGAGTGCAGGCTAGGGACAAGAGTCAAGAAGGTCCAGTGAACACAGAACCTTCATCTTGGTCGCAACAGTGAGATGTGGGTTGCAGGCACGTGCTGGGTCCCAGGATCCAGCTTCACACAGTTTACTCGGCCGAGAACTGTGTCTCATAAGCCGAACTGGCCGCGGGATACCATGTGGCTGTAGAGAGGTTAAGTCTATCTCCTCAAACAGATGGAGATGGTGTATTAAGTACCCATTGCTCTTATAACCGCATATGATTATGGCCAGCATAGCCATCTTATTTAAAAAGATTTTTGTGTTTTTTGCAGAGTGACTTGTACTGAAATTTGGTCCTGAAGATTGCCTAAGAACTCCGGTTAGAGTCTAGTATAGGCAGAAACATGTTGACCACCAAGGGGGTATATTTATTCTGGACCTCCAGTCCTCTAATTTTTAACCCTATCCAAGGACACTACTGAATAAAGAAATTGAGCCCTTGAGATAGTTTTAACCATTCACGCATTTTCTTTTGCACTCTGCCCCTCACTCACTTACACTGCTCTGTGGTGTTCCCCCCTTTCAAAACACCTCAGCTCCTCTCCACCCACTACATTAGGTGGAAAGTTGTAGCCCACATCTGGGACCTTGCGGCCCCGATGGGAGGAGGGAGCCAAATGATGAAGCATGTCGCCCTTGTGTGAGTGAGGGTTCTCGTCCTTATAAAGGATCACCTCCTCTTATTTCTAACACACAACCCCTGACCTAAGTAGAGCGTATCTTTAGTGAGTTTTCACATGCTGTGTCACTGTCTAGCCCACAGTCAAGGTGATGAGTCAATTTTCTTCACGCAGTGGTGGCGATCAGTCGGGTCTATTGAGTGAAGTGTCGGTTCCGAAAGCAGTAGTTACAGATGCAATGCAGTGGTTCTGAGTGCAATGCACCAGCTCTACTACCGCAACAGGGTTGATGCGCCGATTCTGCTATATGCAGACCGGAGATGCATTGATTTCTCTGGTTCAAGTATATGGGTACATTTCCAGTGAACCAGTCACAGGAGAATGGGTAGAGACTTTGATAGCCCTGAGCCTCAAGCAACAGGAGGCAAGCCAACAAGCCCTCGGAGATCACTTCAGTTGCAAGGCAGGGTCCAGCTCTCACTCAGCAGGATCAGAGACCAGCAGGCAGCAGGGCAGTACAGCAGAAAAGCAGGTCTTCCAGATCATCAGTCCATCAGAGTGTCAGTCCTTGAAGCAGCACAGCTTTTCTTCTGACAGAGTTTGGTTACAGGTCCAGAAGTGTCTGAATTGGTGGGGTCAGCGGCCCAGTACTTATACCCAGTTGTGCCTTTGAGGTGGGGGTGACTTTAAAGAAGGGTCCTTGAAGTGCACAGAAGCCTTTTCTTCCCAGCCCTGTCTCCAGACTATCAATAGGGGGTAATCAGCCCTTTTGTGTGGGAACTGGACTCTGCCTAGTCAGGTGTAAGTGTTAGCCCCTCCCTCCGTTGCAGCCCAGGAAGAGCCATCAGAATCCTGATGAGTACGCAGACACACTTATCCTTCCTGTGTTTGTGGCTGTCTAAAGGGAACGCACAAAGTGTAGCTGTCACCCACCCCAGAAGTGTATTGGAGATAGGCTGCAGGTACAAAGAGCTATAAGAGCAGAGAAATATCCACTTTCCCAAAGTGGCATTTCATAAACTGTAATGTTAAATCCAGCTTTACCAGTAAAGAGGATGTATCATCACCATTCCAAAGATATGAAACATGACACAGCTACTCCTTTCCATTCAGGAATTACAGCTTATTAATTAATCTATGAGAGGAGTAGGCCTCACAGTAGTGAAAAACTAATTTAGGTGTTTTTGACTACCAGGGCATGCAAAACCTAAAAGCAAGTGTCCTACCTTTTACTTACACAGCACCCTGCCCTATGGGCTACCTAGGTCCTACCTTAGGGGTGACATGCGCAATAAAGGGGAGTTTCAGTCTTGGCAAAGGTTTTCAAATGCAATTAAATCTGTGCACACAGGCTCTGCAGGGGCAGGCCTGAGACCTCTTTACAGGGTTACTGGTGTGGGTGGCACAATCACTGCTGGAGGCCAACTAGCAGGTATTTAATTTACAGGCCCTGGGTCTGTGGTATACCACTTTACAAGGAACTTACAAGTAAATTAAATATGCTAATTCTGTATACACCAACCTTGCCATGTTTAGGGGAAAAGCACATGCAATTTAGCACTGGCCAGCAGTGGTAAAGTGCTCAGGGTCCTAAGGCCAACAAATAGAATCAGCAGAAAGAGGAGGTCTAACAATCTGGTTACAATAAAATTTACAATTATTGATATATTTTATCAGGTATATCGCTACCTTGAACCTACTGACTGCCAAAGTTTGATTATTTACCCAAAACCATCTATCAAACAACCCAGCCAAATTGATGTGTCTCCAAAGCCTATAGGTTCCCATTTCTAATATGTATATCCCTTCATAGAATTTCTCCACAAACAAACAAATCTGATGAACCTCATCTAGGTCAATTCGTCTCATACTCATATCATCATCTCTCTAATACTTCAGAAGCTGGCTACATTACATTAGAGTGAAAAATATCCATCATTGTACCATAACTAAGGTTTTTGATGCACACAGTACTTATTTTTAACACATCATGGAATCCTGGCTAAAAATGCAACCTCAAATGATATTGTGCTCACTATTGAGAGAATAGACAACCAGACTTAGGGTGTGATATTGTCATCACTTGTAAGGTAATGTAGGTCTGATTATTGAGTTGAGTAATACTGAGCAGCAGCTATGTTAATTCCAGAATAACGTCTACTACTGTATAGTCAAGGTAAGTTTGGATAGGCAAATATAGAATTACTCTTCTTCACCCCACATTACGTATATCATTAATTGGGAGTAAAAACTACTTGGGTATAGAGGGCACAAATTATATTATATTGTTACAGTTTAATGGAAGAGATTAAGGATGTGTCTGTCCTACTTTTTTTTCCTGAACATATTTATTTAGCCTGTAATATAAGCAAAGAAGCTGAGGCAGCTAAGCATCACACCTAACACTTTAGTTTGTAATAGTTACAATACATAAAATGCAGTAGAATAAGGCTGTTATGTTATGTTATGTTATGTTAGTAGGAACTTCTAGAGCGCACGGTCACCAGGAGGTTTCATGGCGCTAATCTTGGACAGTGTTGCGGCGCAATGGACTATGCGTAAGCTTGCTCAAACAACCAGGTCTTAAGCGCTTTTCTGAACCCCAACAGTTTGTCGCACATCCTGATTGCCAGTGGTAAGGAGTTCCAGAATTTAGGGGCGAGGTAGGAGAACCTACGCCCACCCTGGCGTTTGAGTTTAATGGCAGGGGTAGTCAGTAGTTGAAGATGAGCTGACCGTAGGTTGCGAAGTGGGGCGTGTTTTACAATCATACAGCTGATGAATTTGGGGCTCCTGCAGTGCAATGCCTTAAAGATTAAGCACCCTGTCTTAAAAGCTGCACGTTGGCTTTGTCCAGAGCAAGTCAGGCTAAATTAAAAGCACTAGGTTCTGTGAAACAAAAGATAACACCTTCCTTAAAGTCTTTCTTTAAAGTACAAGAAGCACAGAAAGTGGAAAGAAGCAATAACAAAATACAAGTCAAAGCAACAGGGGAGACCTCCAAAGAAAGCTTAGAAATCGCAATGTCTACAACAGGAAGCAATGGTAGTAGGTTCAGTGCTTTAACATTGTTAGATCAACAAGAGCAAGTGGTAAGCGCTGCAGAGCCAGATGTGGTTAGTGCTCAGATGTCTGATGATGGCCCGCCCTTACAAGAAAATAAAGAAGGCATGGAAAAAATGATGTGCACAATGATGCAGGAAATGAGATCTAATTTTGCGATATCAGAGAGAAACCAGACTAAAATTCAGGAAGCATGTGAGGTAATGGACCAAAAAATTAATACGCTCATGGAGAGAGTTACCTCTGTGGAGTCGGAAATAGGGTCGCTCAAGAAAAAAGTAGGAGAAAACAAAAAGAAATAGACTTACTTAAAATAGCAGATAGACAGAAAAGTGATAGAATGGAAGCAATGGAAAACCAGGCAAGGAGGAACAACCTTAGAATTACTAATGTCCCAGAAGATTTGGAAGGGGAAGACATCAAAAACTTCACGATAAAGTTACTAGAAGAGTTAATCCCTTGGACGAAGGATGCTAATCTTGCAGAGGACATTCAAAGAATCCATCGCGACCCCTTTGGGAGGAACAAAACCAGGAAAAATCCGAGGAAAATCCTCATAAATTTTAAAACATATACACTTAAAGAGAGGATTTTAAGTGAAGGCCTCAAAATAGGTTCATACTCCCAAAGTAATTGGTCATGTAAAATCAGATCAGACATTTCCAAGACAACACAGGATAGACAGTGGCAGCTAGGTCAATTCATGCAAGAACTAAAATCTTTAGGAGCAACAGTTCAAATGCGGTTTCCAGCATCATTAAGAATAATGTGGCAAAACAAGATGCATAATATCAGAGATCCAAAAGAGGTGGAGTGCCTCATAGAACAAATTAAGGCGCAAACAAAGGATCAAGTTTGACGAATACAACCAAAGAAAAGTATGGAAAGAGTGAGGAGCTCAAATAGGGCTAAGGAACAGCCCAATGGAAGAAAGGGAGGCTTCTCCTGGGAGGGAGAAGAAGGTTGGGATAGCACAAGCAAAAATTTATATACAAAATAAAAAAAATCACAAGGTGGGGAGCAAAATAGGGGAAAAAATATAAAAAAGTCCTAGTTTTACAAAGAAAGGGAGGAAGGGCCCGTGCAATTGCAAGAAAAAATAAGAAGCTAGTACCAAAATGGGCAAGCCCAAATGGAGCAAGGCTAAATGGCGGTTAACATAATGACATGGAATGTGAATGGCCTAAGAATAAGGAAAAGAAGAGCAAAAATTTTGGAATATTTAAGAATAGTGAACTCAGAAATATTGATATTACAAGAAACTCACTTATTAAAACAAGAATGGGAGGAAATCCTGAAAACGCAAAAATGGGTAGAAACCTGTGTATGTACAGACCAGGTATGCAGTGTTAAGGGGGTGGCGATACTCTTTAAGAAATCCTTGAGGGCAAGTATTGAAGAAACAGTAGTAGATAAGAAAGGAAGATGGGTGGTGGCGAAAGTAAAAATACACAACAGTTTGTTTACAGTGGTCGGTTATTATGGACCCAACCTGGACGACCCAGAACCACTTCAAAAGTTGTACTCACAATTATTGTCCGCACATGCACCTATAATAATGGGGGAGACTTCAACATTATACTCGATCTAAAGAAAGACAGATTTCCGATCAGGAATGGTCCAAACTTACCAAAAATGAGGCAGTGGGTAAACCTGTGTATAAATGACCTAGGGATCATGGATATATGGAGGAAAAAAGGAACCAAGACTAATCAGTTTACTTTTCAGAATAAGAGACTGGGTCATGCCTCCAGAATAGATTACTTCCTTATAGACAGGGGTCTACTAAATTCGACACAACGGGTAGAGCATCTACCCGCACACTTGTCGGATCACTCTGCAGTGATCTTACACTTAAGTTTATGTGACCGTACGCTCCCCCTAGATGGACGGCAGACAGAGTCATCTTTTTAGATGACAACTGTATTAAATCTTTATCAAAAGACACAGAGGAGTTCTTCCAAATTAATAAAGTTGGCACTACGAAACAGATTGCTTGGGAAGCCTATAAAGCCTTTATCAGGGGTAGAATAACTTGTCTCGCATCCCACAAAAATAAATCTAAAAGAAACACGATCAGGGAACTTGAAAAAGAGATAACGACCTTGGACGAAGAACTAAATAAAAGGACCAATACCACGCAAGAAATCACTAGTATTGAAGAGGATAGAAAGCAAAAAAAAATGACCTGGGAAACATTTTGGAAAAAATAGTGAAAGACAAATGGGAAGCAAGCAAATTATCACACTATGAATATGGAGAAGGTTGTGGAAAATTACTGGCATGGAAACTAAAAATAGAGGCAACACGAAATAAGATAACAAAATTACAAAAAGAAGACCAACAGTATACTACAGAAGAGGGTGGAATCAGAAAAGAATTCGTGAAATTTTTCAAGAAACTATACTCAGAGGAGAAGGTGGCTACGGAAGAGCAGATTCTAGCAGTTTTGGGAAAAGTAACACTACCAAAAGTCTCACAGGAGCAAAATATAGAGCTTAATCAAGGTATTACTGCGGAAGAGGTTCTGGAATCTCTGAAGAGATTAAAAAAAAGCAAGGCGGCAGGTCCAGATGCCCTCCCAAACGAGTTATATATGCATCTGAGAGAAGTGATAGCTATCCCATTGACAGAACTTCTAAATGAAATATATATAGGAAAAGGATCTCTTCCAGTATCCTGGAACGAAGCAACAATCACTGTCATACTTAAACCAGGGAAAGATCCAACCCTGAGTGAATCCTACAGACCAATTTCACTTTTAAATACAGATTACAAGATCTATACACAAATTTTAGCAAAAAGATTGGGGAAGATTACGGGTTCAGTAATAAACATAAATCAGAAAGGCTTCATCGGAGGGAGGCATATTCAAGAATTAATACATGAGCTCATTACAGCAATCGACATAGCAATACATAATACAATCCCTCTATCAATTATAACCCTGGATGCTGCCAAAGCATTTGATAGGGTGAGCTGGGACTTCTTAAACGCAACCTTGGTGAAATTTAACCTAGGTGCCACTTTTTTGAATGCAATCAAACAAATTTACAAAAGCCCCTCAGCAAAAGTTTTAGTAAACGGTGTGTTAACCGAAGAAATTATGATAAAAAGGGGCACTAGGCAGGGGTGCCCGCTATCCCCCTTATTGTTTGATTTTTACATTGAGCCACTAGCGGAACTGATAAGAGAAGAAAAGGAGATAATATCGTTTAGCCACCAGGGATGGGAAAAGAAGGTTGCTCTCTTCGCGGATGATATGATGGTCTTTACAAGCAACATAACTGCGTCCCTCCCTAGACTTGAAGAAATTCTGGAAAAGTACGGAGCAGTATCAGGGTACCTTGCAAATCACGCAAAAACAGAATTTCTAGAATGGAACAGTAATTCTCAAGACCCAAGGGTAAAAGACAAAATAAAATATCTAGGTATTGACCTCACAGTGGATATAAATAAGATCCCAAATATAAACTTCGAGAGAATTCACAAACAAGTGAGAAAATTGCTAAAAGTATGGGGGTTTACCGTTGTCTTTTATGGGAAGATCAAATATAATAAAAATGGCCATACTTCCAAAATTTACCTATCTGTTTGGTAATATTCCATTAGAATTTAATACTGACAAAATAAAAAAATTACAAGGGGAATTGAGCAGCTTCATCTGGGCCGCAAAAGGTACAAGAATAGCTTGGAAGAAGCTGAGAAGAAATAAAACGCAAGGAGGAATCGCTAGTCCTGATATACTACAATATTGCAGAGCATTTCAATTTAAAAATGTAAGGAAACTATTGGAAAGTTTCGATCAATACCCGGATCATTTGAAGGCGGCAGTTAATGAGAAAGAAAGCTACTATCTTTATAAATTTGGCCATCCCAAGTTCTTCAAGAAAATAAAGCTAAAAACCCTGAAGGCGGCAGCTTCACTCTGGTTCCAGATGAGGAAGACACTCAAAATTCCATATTATAGCAAATATGCGCCGATCTGGAATTCCCGGGAACTCCAGATTACCTAAAAGATAGACTAGCAAATCCCCTCAGAGAAAATAACATTACAAAATGGGGTGAGTTATTGATACAGAACTCTCTCATAGAATGGGAGGCCCTGAGAGAACAAACTAGAGGTACAATTTCGAGATTTAAGTATTACCAGTTAACCAGTTGGGCCAAAAATCTAAAGGACATTGAAAATGGCAATGGGGCAGCAGAGGAAATGATACAGAGCAATAAAATAAAAAAAGAGAAGTCGCATACTGGTACTGGGCATTGATACAAGAAGCTGAAGACGATTACAAAATTCCTGATGAGATCTGGGGAAGCGCACTGCCGGATTTAGATATTCAGCACATATGGCAAGTATCTACAGCTATGTGTTGGAAAATTGTGAAATCTGCTCCATTAAGAAGGAACCATCTATTCACTATCCATAGAGCATATTGGACTCCAAAGAGGCTGTCGAAAATCAAATGCCAAAGAAAGAGAAGCTGTCCCAAGTGTGGAGAGGTGGGTGCAGACGATCTTCATATGTTCCGGCAGTGCCCAAGCCTGGAGGAATTTTGGATGGACACGGGTAAGACATTGTCGAAAATACTGGGACGGCAGATTGTGGTGAGTATAGACTTGGTTATCTTTGGGATAAGCCAGTTAGATGGGGGAGCAAGAAAGTTGAGTAAAGACCAGGAGAAAATACTCTTCATATTAATACTTCTAGCAAGAAGAGAAATATGTATTAATTGGATAAAAAGTTCACCCCCACTATATAGAGATTGGCTAGCCTCTGTTCACAGAACACACTCACTAGACACGAGCCGCCATAAGGGAAAGAGAAATAAATTTTGGAATATTTGGGAAAACCAAAATTCATAAACTAAGCCACGAATAAATGAATAAATGAATTGTCTGGTCCTATGATTAGGCAATGCAATACTTGCTTTCAAGTGGAACTTGAAGGAGTAGTCAAAGTGACTAGCTCAGCCCAGATCGAATTTGCACGAGGAATGGACAAAAAGGGGCCCAAGCATAGAGGGCAAGTAGACAAGCTCCACACACAAGATTTGACTACCCAGGAGATGCCATAAAGAGTCGGTTCCAAAAAGGGAAATGGGCCCCTGACACCTCCAATCCTTAGAATATTGCTATATGAGGACTAAAAAAAAAAAAAAAAAGCTGCACGTTGGGCAATAGGTAGCCAGTGAAGTTTGGATAGCCAGGGTCTGGCGGATTGCCATTTAGGTTGTTTATAAATTAATCTCGCAGCCTGGTTCTGTACTAATTGTAGGCGTTTGAGTAGGAACAGAGGCAGGCCAAGGTAAATAGAATTTGAGAAGTCAAGACACGAGAGAACCAGAGCTATCACAACCTGTGTGAGGGCTGAGTGGGTCAGCAAATGGGCGATCTTCCTGATTTTACGCAATTGGAGAAAACAGGTGGAAACCACTGCCCCCACTTGTCCTCTAAGCGAGAGATCTGCATTTATAGTGACCCCCAGGCTTTTCACAGAGGGAGAGGAAGTGGGGGGGATCCTAATTCTGTCGGCCAATAGTGTGGGCCCCAAGAAATCTCACTCTTCCCAGGCAACACTAGTTCCGTCTTGCCCGGGTTGAGTTTAAGATGGTTGAGGTCCATCCAACGCTGAATGTGAAGCATGGTGGCTTGGAATTCAAGGACAGAGTCAGGAGAATCCAAGGTAAAGACAAGCTGGAGATCGTCAGCATAATTGAAAGTAGTTATCTTTCTGTTTTTTAATGAGTGGATCAGGGGCATGAGATAGAGATTGAATAAGTGTGGGGATAGGGACGAGCCCTTTGGCACCCCGCATGTGGTGGTGAACTTGGAGGCAGTAAATGGGCCAAGTCGCACCGCTTGAGTTCTGCCTTCAAGGAAGGACTTTATCCAGTTGTATGCGGGGCCCTGTATGCTGGCCTGTTCGACATGGTCCATCAAGATTTTATGATCGACCGTGTCGAACGCGGCCGACAAGTCCAGGAGCACCAAGGCCTGGGGGATGCCCTTGTCCGCATTAGCTCTCAGGGTGTCCAATACTGCAAGGATTACAGACTCAGTTGAGTGAGCGGGCCGAAAGCCAGCTTGGTGTGGCTCTAGGTGTTCTGACTGTTCAATGAAATTGGAAAGGCACCTGGCCACATGGGCCTCTAGGATCTTGGCCAAGAAGGGGATGAGAGAGATGGGACGATAATTAGAAGATTCAGGGGGTCAGCCCCTGGTTTTTTTAATAAAGGGACCACAATTGCGTTCTTGAAGGCACTGGGGACCTTGCCCTGTACGAGAGACTCGTTAAGGAAGGGAAGCACACTGTGAGGTAGGGCAGAGAAGGCATCCCTCAGGACATGAGGTGGACAACAATCGTTAGGGGACCCAGATTTTACACGGGTCATTAAGTCTGATAAGATCTGAGGACATATGACTGGGAAATGAGCCATGGTGGCTGAGTTAGTTGACAGGTTGTCCAGGTGTTCCATACTGATGGTGGTGGGAATGCTAGCTTTGATGATGGAAATTTTGTCCAGGAAGAAATTGTTCAAGGAGTTACATAGCTCTTGGGTAGGCTTCTGACTGGGGAGTATTCTCTCAGCGTTACAGAGGTCATTAACTATCATGAAGATTTCCTTCGGCTTATTATGAGCATTTAATATTCTGGCTGAGAAATAGGCCGCTTTGGTTTCCATTATGGCTTTTTTATACTCTTTACGAGCTAGCAAAAACTGCAGTTTATCTTCAATGGAGTATCTTAGCCTCCATTTTCTCTCTTTTTGACGGAGCTCAAGATTTTGTTTTTTGAGCTCGGTGGTAAACCATTTGTGTGCATCTGAATGGCGAGCACGGGAAAATTTAGTGAGTGGAGCATGAACATTACAAGCAAGCAGTAGCCAATCCGAGATGTTCTCTTCCATAGAGTTAACATCAGGGTTGAGGATGGGTGCTGAACTGGCCAAGGTTTTGACAAATTCTGATTTATCAAGGGTCCTCCACTTTCTTGTCATGCCTCCCACCGCCGTGGGGATTTTGGGCAGTACATGAGTCAGGAAGAGCAGCCCTCTTAGTCTTCCACACAGGAGAAACTCCATAAACAATTCCAAAATTTAATGACTCAGCACTACTGCTTTTTTAATGTAAAATTGTTTACATCAATGTGACATGATTATTTAACATAATGCACAGACTCCATTGAGTTTGTCCTTTAAATAAGACTTCTTTATTCATGTTCTTCATTTCTTTTCTTTTAAAAACCATCTTCTTTAATTTGTATGCAGTCAATGCACTTCGTCCAAACGGACCTCTTCAGGGCTTCATAAAGTGTCTCCTCTAGGTGTCAAAGTGGACATATGTTGCTGTAACTTAAAGAATGAGATGGTTCTCTAGTGATACACAATCTCCTCATCTCCTTATCAGAAATATCATCCACAATCTGACTTCTCACTTCTTGTTCCTTGAAACCAGGACATCCTTTGCCAATTATGCCATTTTACACAGCCTAATAGTTCTCCAGTTTTGGGAACCATATGTGTGAAGCAGTCTCAGTAAATCTGTGAGTATGATCATTCACACTGAGAGTTTCATGGCCCTTGGCTATCATACTCACAGATTGGCCACAAAACTCTCGGTGTGAGCTATCATACTCACAGATTTACTGCACTTTACACTTTACAGCACTCCACTCTTCACCACTCTACTATACGCTATACCACTGTCTGCTATTCCACTCCACTCCACTTTACACCACTCCACACTACACTATTCCACTCTAAGCTATTCCACTCTAAGCCACTGGACTCCACAGCACTCTGCAGTATGCCGCTCCACTCTATTCCACTCCACGTTGTGCTACAATGTACGGCACTCCACTCTAGGCCATTCCATTCTAAGCCACTCCACGCTATGCTATTCCACTCTATATTATTCCACTCTACACCACTAGACTCTACACCACACTACTGTATGCCACTCCATGCTACACCACTCCACTTTATGCGATTCCACTATATGCAACTCCACCCTACACCACTCTACTGTACCCCACTTCACTGTAATCTGCTGCACTCTATGCCACTCCACTCTATGGTATTCTACTCTAAGACATGTGACTCAATGCCATTATACGCAACTGCACTCTACACCACTACACACTATACCGCTCCACTCTGCTCTATGCTACTCCACTCTATGCTACTCCATTCTACACTATATAACATATGTATTATATATATTAAATATGTCTATATAATATATACATATATGATATTATTATATTATACACTATTGGACTTTACTACCCTCAACTGCATGCCACTCTACTGTACACCAATGCACTCTATGCAACTCCACTGTATGCCACCCCGCTGTATTCTGTTCCACTGTACGTCACTTAACTCGATGCCACCCTCCACCACTGTACTGTACACAACCCCACTCTATGCCACTACACTGTACACCATTCCACTGTATTAATACTAAACTCTATGTCACTCCACTCGACACCAATACATTCTACACCACTACACTCTACCCTGTTCCACTCAATGCCACCCTACTCTATGCCACTCTGCTGTATGCCACTCCACTCTATGCTATTTCCATCTATGGCACTCCACTCTATGCTACTCAACTCTGTGCCACTCCACTCTATGCCACTCCACTCTACGCCAGTCCTCTCTACTATATTCCAGTCTACGCCACTCCAGTCTGCGGTTTTCCACTCTATGCCACTGCACTCTACACCATTTCACTCTATGGCACTCTACTCTATGCCAATGTAAGTGTGCCACTTCATTGTATGCCATCCACGCTAAGCTATTCCATTTTATGCCACTCAACTGTACACCACTCTATGCCACTCAACTGTATTATAAACATCTCTATGCCCTCTGCTGTATGCCTCTCCACTCTACACTATACCACTCTATGCAACTCCACTCTACGCTATTCCATTCTATGCCACTCCACTGTGTGCCACTCCGCTGCATGTCACTCCACTCTACACTATTCTACTCTATGCCTCTCCTCTCTACACCAATTCACTCTACACCACTACACTCTGCTGTATACCACTTCACTAGACATCACTCTACTCTATGCCACTCCACTCTATGCCACTCCACAGTATGCGATTCCACTCTATGCCACACCACTCTACACCACTCCACTGTACGCTATTCCACTCTACACTATTCCACTCTATGCTACCCCACTCAATGCCACACCACTCTATTCCACTTCGCTCTATGCCACTACACTCTATGCCAATCTACTGTATGCCACTCCACTGTACGCCATTCCACTCTACGCTATTTAACTTTACGTCACCCCACTTTATGCCACTACACTCTATGCACTCCACTCTACGCTATTTCTCTCTACGTCAGTTGACTTTACGCCACTCCATTGAACAAAAATACTCCAATCTGCTCTATTCCACTCTACGCCACTGCACTCTATGTCATGCCACTCTGCACCACTGCAGTCTATGCCATTCCAATCTACCTCACTCTCCTCTACACCTCTCCACTGTACAATATTCCACTCTATGCCACTGTACTGTGTGCCATTCCACTGCACACCACTTCACTCTTCGTCACTCCACTATATGCTATTCCACAGTATGCCATTGAATTATATGGCACTCTATGCGACTCAACTGTATGCTATTTATTCTCTACCTCACTTCACTGTACAATGTACACCACTCCACTCTACACTCTTTCGTTGTACGCAACTCCACTGTACACCACTGTACTGTACACTACTCCACTTTACGCCACTCCACACTGTGCCAACTTGTGTTTGCCCCTGCCTGGCATAAGCATTTTTAAATCTCCCGACAAGTGGTAGCAAACAAAAAGGCCTGATTTAGATCTTGGTGGGACTTCCATCATACCCCCGTGGCGGCGGTTACAAGTACTCCGTTCAGCTGACTGAGTTCCACCTGCCGTATTTAAATGTGTGCTGGCTGAACCTCTGTCCACATTGACAGACTGCTTATCGTCTCGTAAGCGGGGAACCTCCATTGACGCAGCAGACTCCATTGCTGGCTCACAGTACTCCATCGCCATCAAGCCGGTGGTATGCGCTGAACCGATTTAGATTTCCCCATTGTGCTGGCATTGTGCTAGCGGTGGTTTCTTGATGGAGTGAGTCCCTGGTGGAGTGGAGACTGGCAAGTACCACTTTTATAATATGTCACAAGACATATAGGCTGTGTGTGGGTTAAAAATATATGTAGATAATGTGTCATCCCTTTTTGTACATATTATTGAATGTACACCCACATGCACGACAAACATAACACCCACGTCGCCCACAACAGAAAAAGAAAATCAGTTTCAATACAGGTGTGTTCATTTTACATTGATAAATTGTAAAATGAACACTAATGCATTACACATAAGAATAAAATTGCATGTAATGGCAATGTAAAATTGCACAAGGCGAAAGGAAATGTTAACACAGGAATCATAGTAAGACATATGTAAAAAAGGAGTTGATTATTGTCGTGGTCAAGTTGTAGCAGCAAAGAACAGACATGGACATCAGGGTTCTAGATGGAACTGGAAGTGAAAAACAGAAAAAAAGTTATGTTTGTACCTAATTTTCTTTGAATCCGCCAACTTAAGTATGGAGATATCCCCACCACAACTGTTCCGATGAAAAGGAACATCGTGATTAGGCCGGCCGTAATCCTGGCTGGACTTCCTCTGACAGCCGCTTCTGCCTATGGCACCGTCGGCACAGGAGGGAGATCCTGGCAGAGTCAGTGCAACACAGAAGTTCTTTTGTCCATAGAACCGCTAACACCTAAATGGAGCAAGTGGTGAAACCGTTTAAAAGGTGACTGCAGGATCAGATGCACCAAGATCTAAATCAGCCCAAAGTCTGCTTTAAAAATTCTCCCGCTGATTGGGAGCAGACTTTTGATCTATTTTCCTGCCCGCAGTGCTGTGTGCAGGGAAACAGATCAAAATATGATCCTGCTGCATGCGGGGAGCTTGTTTGGACCACTGGGCCCTGTGGCTCCCCTGCAGCCTGCAACAAGTGTATGATGGATGCCTTGTGTGGGTACGTGCTCCGAAGAATAGGGTCCCCAGGGCCAATAACAGCTTCAGGCTGCATGGCCCCTCTCTCTTTCATTTTGACTAGTGGCCCTGGGTGTGAGGTCCCCAGGATCTAACAAGGCTCGGGGAGGAGGGCCATGTGTCCGCCTCCCCTTTATTTTTTATTAGTAGCCCTGGGGATGGGGTCCCCAGGGTCCAAGAAAGTTCGGAGAGGGGGGCCATGCCTTTACCTTTAATTTAAAAAATCAGCCCAGGGGGATGGTGTCCCCAGGTCCTAATGATGCTCAAGGAGGGGGCCATGTGGTACTCCTACCCTTTAATTGTAGAAGAGGCCATGGGGAATGGGTCCCTAGGGCCTAACAATGCTCTGTGAGGGTGGGCCCCCCCCTTTATTTTCTGTTGTGGACCTGGGGGATGGGGTCCCCGGGGCCTGATAAGGCTCAGGGAGGGGGTGCTACATGCCCCCCTTCCCTTTCATAAAAAAAGTTCCTGGGGGATGGGTTCTCCAGGGCCTAATAAGGTTTAGGGAGGGGGAACCTGCGGCCCCATTCCATTTAATTTAAAAATCAGCCCTGGGTGATGTGGTTCCCAGGGTCTAATAAGGCTTGGGGAGGGGGAACCTGCGGCCCCATTCCATTTAATTTAAAAATCAGCCCTGGGTGATGTGGTTCCCAGGGTCTAATAAGGCTTGGGGAGGGGGCCATTCAACCCCCCTCTCCTTCAATAGGCTTGGCTTCAGACAACTGTTTTTTCTTACAAACTCTCCCAAAAGGACAGATTAGGCTTTCCAACATTTTCAATCTTAAAAAGAAAAGTTTTCACCAGTACAAATATTTTTCCTAATTTCTGGTTCACTGGGGTAGAATTGGTTCTCACAAGTGTTGCCCGTCCTCGCCTTCAAATACCAAATCTTCTTCCTACATATTTCCACTCAGGGAAATGGCAACCCGGAAGTGCTCGTCTTGCCCCTCCAGTAGCATGGGGGGGTGCGGGCACCGCTTTGGTGTGTGTTCGGGAGGCAATGTGGCCATTGGCAAAGACTCCAGCATGATTCCCTTGGTTCCAGGATCTGTCCTGCTCCTGTTTAGTGTTTCCCCGCCTCTACCACTCCTCCCAGGCATCTCTCCTCCTTCTGCATTGTGGGTCTTCTCCTCTGCTGTACGAGACGTCTTCTCCTACTTCTTCTTTCGGGTCGTTCCCTCCCAGTGTCCAGGCCTGAAGAAAAAATAAAAGTATTTTCTTTGTTTCTCTCTTTTTTCTAGCTCCTTGTACTTCTTCACATTTAACCTTTCTTAATTTTTTTGCAGGTCCCAAGTATGTCGGCAGGGGAGATGGGCCATCAAGTACGTTTTTTTAAAGTATTAGCCATCTCCTCACAGTGACTTACCACAAAAGTGTAAGTTACTACAAAGTGCAGTTTGTGAATACCAAAGTCTAGTAACCTTATTCAAAAGTCTAAACTTGCTCAAAAGTGCAAGTTACCTTTGTGAATCAAGTCAACAGTGTTTGTAGGTGTGTATGTATGTATGGTGTTATGTTTGGGTCTTTGTGTGTTACTTAATTGGGCAAGGGTTTGTTGGCAGCCCACAGTTAGATAAATCCTTTGTACCTGTTTATCTCTAAGCCAATTTGCCTTCTCAGCTGTCTAGTTATAAGTCATTGCCTTTTTTCACAATCAGGCTTCTATTGTTAACTCGAGGTTTGGTCTTGGTTGTTGTACTTTTCATAGCTCCTGTTGGGTGTGCGTTTTATCTGCTAAAATGACCTTGATCAGAAGGGGTGGTTTTACTGGTTGAAGACATTTGTGGGTTAGAGCTGATTTTTATCTGATCTATCCACTGGTTTCAAGACAACTAAGGTATTGATTATTTACCTTGATCAAGAGTTCTCTTAGCTGTCTGCTCTCTTGGTTTACCTCCTATATCTTCTCTTACAGCCCATCAGATTTTCGCCATTCCCAAAGGGACAACATTGGGGTTGAGGACAGAGCACGTTTGAGATAACTTGCTTTAGAAAACCTGCTACATCATGTGAGCACATTCACTTCAAATTTGATTTGCATACATAAGTGCTTGTTGTTGGACCCTGCTCTTTTTGCAGGGTCATCCATTTTTATTGGCATTAGGACCCTGTGCACATTTTCCCTGCTAACCAGTGGTAAGGTGCTTGTGCTCTCTCCCTAAAATATGATACAGTTGGCATCTACCTGATTGTACATTTTATTTACTTGTACATTCCTAGTAAATGGTACTACATTTTTCCAGGGCCTACATATTAAATGCTACTAGTGGGCTTCAACACTCATTTTGCCACCCACAAAAGTAGCCTTTTAAAACATGTCTCACGTTCGCCACTGTAGCCTGTAGTGCATTTTTAAACTATCATTTTCACCTGGCAAAATAAAGTTTTTGCCATGTGTAAATCTTCTTTTTTAATACTTATAAGATGGTATGCCATAAAGGCTTATAGGGCAGGGTGCATTATATTTAAAAATTAGGACATGTGTACCTATGTTTTACTTGTCCTTACAGTGGAAAAACTCCTAAAGCTGTTTTTCCAATTTGACTAACAGTGGGTTAACATATTACATTTAATACGTGTGAACTTCAAATAGGGAGCAGACAGAGATATTCTGTTTGCACGCAAATGAATTGTCCTATTCAATGGTAAAGTTAGATTTTAAGTCACAGTGGTGAAAATTTCAATTTAAAAAAGTATGAATTTTCTTTTGCTACCCAGATGTGCCTTCTGCCAGTGTCCTGGGTCACATGACTGAAAATGGCTCTGTAGTTGGGATTTGTATATTGCTTCCAGACAGTGATACAAAAGGGGATAAGTTGTGGACAGGATGAGGCATCCTGCAGAATGGCTGGGGAGGGGCTGTACCCAGACCCATTTATAATTCAAAGGACTTTGCCTACAGCACACACAAAGAAACAGGACACCAGACCTGCCCTGCCATTTGCCACCCCACATAGTTTGGAGCCTTGACCAGGGAGAGGGAAATAACTTTCCAGAATCAGTGTTGGAGGTAGGACAGGAAGTCCCCCCACACAAAGCCTGGACCAGGTATAACTAGTGGGCCTCCAGACCCACTCATCAGCACATTCCTGGACCTGTTGAAGATTCAGAAGAAGGACAGTCCTGCTCGCAGAGGACTGCCCTGCTTCTTGAACGACTGCCTTGCCGTCTGAAGAAGGAAGACTGGACCTGCTTGCCTTTCTCCCAGGCTACCCAGAGTGACTCAGAGGGGTCAGTTGGTTGACTTACTGTGTGAGTTATAGGGACACAACAAGCTTCAAAGACCTACACTGCAACTGCCCAGATGGCCAGGACCATCTGGACCTGCCTGAGCGTTGCTCCTGGCATCTGCCAGAGTGGGCACTGATCCCCAAGAGGTGCTGACAAGGTCCTGGACCCTTGGATGCTATCAGAGAGCACTCCTCCCTGCCTAACTGAAGGTTTCATCAGATTCAGCCAAGAAAAAAGTGTTATGCTGTTCCTACAAAGTGAGAGTCAGACAAAAGGAATATAGACCAACTTGACCAGAATGGTTCAAAGTTGGGAATCCATTGTATTGGATTATAATGCCCTCACACACCCAGTAGGGTGTCATGCTTCATCATCGGGCTGCTCCTCGTCGGGTCGGCGGTGCAATACCCGACGGGCTCCCTATAATAGGGGCACTTTAGCAGAGATCTTTTTCCAACAGCTGTTTGGTGCCGTGGGGGTGAGGGGCCAAGTAAGTGTAGATGAATGTATATGTTAAGTGAGTATAAAATAGGGTTGGGAGTACCGACGACAACAACTTTAATCAATGGGTCTCCTACCCTAAGTAAAAACAATTAATAAGGCGCTGGGCTAAGGTTATGTCTCAGGTTAGGCGCTCTTATTGGTAAGAGGTCAACATGTTTCTCGCCAAGTGAAAAGTCTGCGGGCGATTCGTCAGGACCAAGGAGGAATCTATCTACAACATAAAACTAAGATGGTGATGTGGCTCAACACTCACACCAACCATTCAACTAACTAGTTGAGTACCTGGTAGTACTGGAACTACCTGCGGGGAGAGAAAATATCACACTGGTTAGGGAAGTACAATATTTGTGTGTGTTTTCTCTCATATTCCCTGTGAATCTGACTCTCAAAACTCAGTGGTGATCATAGGACAAGTATAAAAACAAGGTGCCACACTGTGAGTGCACATCGTGAGCTAGCGTGAACTTCAGCCCTTGTGGCACAAAACAAAGTTGCAGAGAGACTCGGGACTCACCCTAATCATTGGATTTACCAGGCTTCAACAGTACCCGGTAGGTAGTACACGAGGAGTTCCTCATGCACTGGAGCGAATGAGTGGAGGAAAAAAATATATGTTAGTATTGGTGAAAGGTGGAAACATCATACACGTATAGAACAGTACAAAAAGAACCAGTTAACACCTATTGTATAACAGCCAATCTGTTCATGACTATCTATTTCACATTACAGCCGGTGTATTAAACTGAAACTTAACCGGCCCATTCACCACCAAACACCCAGTGCCTGATCTCATATGTGTGCTGGAGGCCACTCAACGGAGAACTACCGTCTGTTGATGTTGTAGTGTGTGCTAGAGGCTGCTCACTGTAGAAGATCCGTCTATGGGTTTTGCTAAATTATGGTGGTCAAAACATAGTCACTCCCCCATATGTGTGTTATGGCTGCGCGCTGCTCAATGTTAGCCATGCGCAGAGGAGGCATTAAGTTCAGCGGTATAAATAACGGGAGGAGGAATGCACTCACGTGTGTGCCAGTCGCACGTTGCCTGGAGACCTACCCATATCTACCGGGTCCGGGTGGTGTGGTGATGTGAGCCCACACCGTATATATCTGTGTGGCTCAGTGCTTCCGGGAGGCGGGGTACCCGTTACGATGAGCACTAGTGCGCATGAAGCTAATCCCAATTGATGGCCATATTGGAGGGATGAGTGTAATGAAAGGCAATGCGGGCGCCATTACTAAGTGGTGCAAAGGTTATAGTTGGTGTATTATATGTGTAGCGGTGGGTACCCAATGCCTATAAAGGGACGTGTTGCGCATGATCATCAGATTCAGCAACACAGGGCCCTGCAAAACTGCACAGCTCTGAACTGACGGCTTCACTGGTGTGCAAATCCTTGCAGGGCAATGCTGCACAAATACTATCTGAAAGCTGCACTGGTTCCAAAACGGAGCAAAGTGAAGCCCCACACAGCCTTGTCACTCAGCTGACAGCTTCATCAGAACTGATGTGTGTGATGTGAAGCCCCACAAAGCGTTGCCATCCAGCCGAAAGCTTTATCAGAACCATTGCTGAGCAACACAAAGCCACGCAAAGCTGCACCACACAGCTGAAAGATTCATCAGAGCCAACACCAAGTGATGTGGAGCCCCACAAAGCATCGTCGACAGCTGAAAGTTTAATCGGAACGGACATTGAGCAATGCAAAGCTTCGCGTAGCAACTCCACGCAGAACTTGCCTTAAGGTACAACTGCCAAAGGACCAAACTTGGTTGGCCTGAACTTGTGACTTTGTCCAGGTCCAGCCCAACCAGATACCCACAGTTGGTGCTTTCTGTATTTTTGACATATTGGCATAAATGTATTTATTAACATGTAGTCTATTTTTCTAAATTGGTTTGAGGTTTTTCTTGTGTGGTGTTTTCACTTTATTTCTGTTTGAGTGCTGCATAAATACTTTACACATTGCCTCTCAGTTATGCATGACTTCTTTGGTGCCAATCTACCAAAGAGTTAAGCACAGGTTAATTTAATGACTTTTGTGGTTCGCCGTGACAAGGACTGTGGTTGCTGCTAGAGTGGAGCTTCCAGCCTTCTCAAACAATACCCACAAATCTTACACTCAGGGCCTGATTACAAGTGTGCTGTTATATTCCGACCCATGCGTAAATCCTTATTTGCGTTTAGGTCCGAATTATGAGTTGTTAGGTATTTAACGCATCCGATAACTATCAGATGCTCTAAATACCTCCACCTTCTTTAAATCTCAGCATGTTAAACCTGCCGAAATTTAACAGAAGAAAAGCATGCAGTATTTACCGAATCATGCAGATTTTGGCGAGTTAAACACCAAAATACGCATGTTATTCCCCACCAACTCACAATAGATGCTATTTATCGTACATGATAAATAACGTACCCCGTGATATTATTATTTATCAGGTACAATAAATAGCACCTCAACTCGTAATCAGGGCCACTGTGTTTGATCTCACTATCAAGGTTGTTGGTTTTTGAGCTCCATTACACAGGTTCTGGTGTTTGAAATCCGTATTTAGAAGACTTTTGTTTGTTTCTGACAAAAGCACGGGTAGGTGTATCATAGAGGGTAAGTTCCACCTGCAGGCGTAGGAAGAGTCCATGATGTTAACTGATTTGAGGTTTTCTGGGCCTTCTTGTTCTGTGGATATCCCATCTAACCTAGAGGGCCCTACTCTAATATTTAGGGAAACTGGAGGGTTTCGAGTCAGACTTTAAGGTATTTTGCAACTGCTTTTAACCCCACGTTTTGTGGGATTCCATTGGCATTTTTTGTATAGCACAATGTGGGAGAGCCTCTTGAACCTCATTAATTGGCTGCGGATGGTTTCTTCACCAGAGTCACTGAAGTCAATCACGGACTTGAAGAAGGCTTTCTCTGGGATGCGAGAACTCTGATTTCCCCTTTGTTCGTTTCAGGGGGCAAGGGACCAGAAAGATGCATATGTTACAGTTGGAAGCTTGACTCTTTGGGTGACCCTTCTGGTCTAGATATATATGCGGGAAGTATATTCGAAAAATATTCGATAAGATTGTTTTTCATCAGACAACTTACCTATGGCAATCAGAAACTACAGGCAGCCTGTGGCCTATTGGGGATATTTCTGCATTCAGGCAATTGTACCCCTAACCCATGGCACTTGAGTTACTCTCCTTGTGACCTTTGAATTCTCATGAGTGCAGCTTGCTGGGGACTGTGACCTTGGACATTTGCCAGGAGCTGCAAATTTTCTTTAGTCTGACTCCTGGACTACCTCATCAATAATGCCCTTGAAAGACAAAGCATTCTCCTTTTAAGAGAAACTACTCCTCCATCCCAAAATCAACCCCTTCCTCTTGGTGCACCTTATCGTTTGTCTTCTTCCCCAACCCTTGTGTTTGATAAAAACTCTGCTGCGTGCCTGGTGAGGCCACAGAAGTCGAAGAGGTGGTGACTGGGTTCCGGAGGACTGTGATAAGAAGCCTAAGAATCAGAGCATTGAAGAATACGTGTAAGTAATCAGGCAATTTCCATCATATTTCAGTGTTGTATTACTCTAGCAGCGAAGAGTTATTAGATTCACTGAAAATATAAACTGGCAACTCCACATAGGGTCACAGGCAGCCCTCCCACAAAAAAGAAACAGGAGATCAAAAGGTGTAAAATATGTAAACTCTACAGAGACAGACTCCTGCACTTGTGCAAGTGGAGCTAGACATTGCATTTATAAAAGCACTGTTTATAACAGAGTTCTTTCCAAATTGTGTGCCATATGTGATGCATAACCAGGCCACAAGAAAAAAAGAACGAGTAACTCAGATGCGTTTTTGAGAACAGTTATTTCTAATGTACTGTGTTTCACAGGTATTACATCTGAGCGGTTTAAAGTGAATTAGACGACAGCTCACAGCAATTTTTGACTGAGAGGAAAGTATAGGAGAAAATGGAATAAGCTTAGATTCCATATTCTAGCGCGGTACACAAGAGAAAAGTCCTCACAGGACACCGTGTTCTGTGTTCAGTCTGATTTTTTTAACAATAAAATGTTCCCCCTTAAATATAACTTTGCAGCAGCATTAAAGTAAAGTGCTAGCACACTTGAACATTTACAGATGATATTATATCCTGATAATTCCGAATGTTTGCTTGCAGCGAACTTTTTCTTTGTGAGCTGAGAGGTATCACTGGACTCTAAACCAAAATGGCAACGGATCCTTGATCCGCACGAGAATTATCAACATCCAATTTTGGAAGAAGGAATCAGAAGCTTCTGAGAGAGCAGCGTGTTTTTTGTTTTTTTTTCAAAACTAAGGAAGGCTGAAAATGAATCAATAAATAATAAATTGTTTTCCACAGCAAGACTTAGCTGTAATGTTTCTTCCGGAACAATGCAGGCCTCTTTTAGGGCTGGAGGAGAGATCCTTTCCTCCTCTGACAGCATCAGAGTCTTCCCTAATCCATACCAGTGTGCAAAAGAACATTTTTTCTGACGCCTCTTTTATTTAAAAGGTTAAGAATATGAACATCTGAAGTCGTTCTAACAAAAAGAAGAAACAGGGCCATCTCGCAGATTGTATCAACGCTCGATGCATAAATCCACTCAGCGCCATCTTACTTCAGGTAGCAATTCCCCTTAGAAAATGCCGAGCAGCAAGACTTTCTTTTGTTTTATTACCTGGCATTATGCAGTTTTGAATTAGCAGAAAATGCATAATAAGGGACTGCAAGCTACGTCGTGCCCGGGCCCCAAAACATCCTTAAGGAAACACTAACACCTAAAGATTCACTTATTGCAAGAGCGCCGATAATACGTCTACATTTATTTCACAGAAAGTACAGGCCCATATTGTTGATGATTTTATGGTCTAAAATGAAGGCCCTGCAGGCACCGTCTTCAAAGCTTACATGTAAACTATTTTGAAAGTAAAAGCACTTAGTGGGAGGATTTTGGTTTTCAGTCTTGTCGTATTTCTTCAGTTGATTCAGACAGTGTGTCATTTCATTCTACGAAATTTGCACACATATGTATAGGAATTTATAGAAAGTTCATCCTGAATTTATGCCAGATGTAGCATATGTAGAGTAGAGCAAGTGATATCAGAGCTTCCAGCCTCCTCAGAGGCACGCACGACCACCGTAAGCTACGCAACCAATACGGTTCCACTTTGATGAAGCACGTTTGGCTGCGGGAGCGTTGGGGCCTTGCTGTTTCTCAGTAATGACATAATTGACAAACACATGCAATGCATCGCTGCTTCATGGAGTGATGGAGAGTGGAACTGACCTTGCGATGACAAAAATAAATATACCTGTCCAAATAAATGTTGGGGCAAAGGAAATTCATGAGCAGTATAGAAGCTAAAGGTTTTATCCGATTCGAATGCTCATCAACTTTAAGACAGTTAATCAAAGTAAAAATATGGCCCTGTAAGACTGCCAAGGTCAGTACGACCAGCCACGTTTCACCAGTAGAGCTCAGAACAATCATTACAGAATACAAAATTGGGACGTAGAAAGATTAGTTATTTTGCAGAAGAGGAAGAAAACACGAATCCCGAATGGAGACATGCGTCCCAAATTAATCGAAAGTTTTCAAATGGGGTACACGTTTTTCCATCGCTGCCACAGGCAAGGTTGCCATTTCATATCCAATAAAATGAGAATTGGTCAACTGTAAGTTGAGCGGCAAATGGTGACACTCCACCAATATGCTTTATTTTGTAGATTTTGTGAAGATTGAGCGAAGCACTTCCAACTAATTATCAGCAATACTGATGCACAATGAACTGGGAGATGTTAAAACGAGTCACAATTAAAACGATGGGGAAGGCCATGCCCCAAAGTCAGTATGCCGGGATATTACCTGGCCTTCGAGGTTTGAAGGCTCCTCAGACATTAAAAACCTGTTTGCTCTACATTACGTCCACAGAAAAGTAAAATATGACAAATCGTATGTATATAGACGTGTTAGGGAAAGTGCAAAATATGACAAAACGTGTGCAAACAGAGGTGGTAGGGGAAGTGCTCAACTTCGAACTGCATCCAAAATTTTTGAAGTCTCAGTGCTCAGGAACTAACTAAGGGCCAAATTTTCAAAAAAGGCTCGCAACGCAGCACTGTCCCCAAAGAGGCTGCGCTGCGTTGCGTGACAAGGAGGGAGCAGGAGAGCACCATTTCTACAGAGATATGGTTCTCTCCTCTTCTTTCTCTAGCGCCGGCACTGATTTCAGCTGCTGTGCACCAGGCAAAAACCTTAGCACCATAGCGCTAAGATGCGTGCCTGAGTCTAGCGTAGGTTTTGTAAAGGAAGAGAAGCATTATTCTACAAAATACTATGCCTAGACAAGTTCAAATACTACTCTCACTTTGTATGTGTGCTGCACAGTGCAAAGTAGGAAAACATTTCTCCTCTTAACACCTCCTTTCAAATGTCGTTAACTTTTGGCGCTAAACCCTATCTACAATTGTTTGTAGATAGGGTTTTGCGTTAAAGGCATGGGTGTTGCATGGGAACGCCCATGTACCACCCACTTAATGCCCCCTTAGCTCTAAGTACTACTTTGTGTTACTTGTAGGGTACTTTCCAACGCAAAACAAGTTTTGCGCTGGAAAGTAAATTGGTAAAAAACATTTTGAGCTGGTTAGTGCCACTTTTGTGAGGCTAACCCAGCGCAAAATATTTGAAAATCTACCCCTTAGTTTTATTAGAAGAAATGTTCTTCTGTACAAAGTAGTGTCTGATGTTTGCATTTACCTCATTTAAGTGTTTTTGATGAGCATGTATTCCCTGATCAATTTTTAGGATGGTATCAAAGGGTCAATATCATTTTCTGTTCAAGCTGCCTGAACATGGAATGCCCGCCTTATGTTCTCATTTTGACAATAGCTTATGCCACCTCTAGGTGTAGTCGGTCAGTCCCTAGTAAGGATAGTGATCTACTATAAAATGGGCTTAGGTTCATATAGCTCATGTAGAAGTGTACTAATTATTAATTTTTTTATGTATTCATTCCTTCTTCACAAGGATACATTCAAAGTTCCCTCAGCCCACTTGGTGTTCAATATTGCAGACGGTCTATTTTGCTGCATACAACTTACCATCATTTATGGTGAAGATAGCTTCTGTAAGCTTCCATAAGCACTTGAAGGTCAGTTCACATGAGCTGATGATAGTCAAAACAGATCACATTGAAAAATCTATGTATCCCAAGGTCGTCATATATTATTCACTTATCCTCACTAATACCTTTTTCGAGCATCTGTGGAAGCTGGCAGTGGTATTCTTTTAGTTCCAAAGAAAACCACTTTGTAACAAAAGTATGTCTTTTGGATAGCAAAACCAAAGAGTATCTATGTGCCAGGCTTCAGGAAATGGGCCAAAAACCACTTGGTGAAATCAAAGGTACTATGATATTTGGCAGCAAACAGACTTTGTTGGTTTTTCACCTAAGGGATCAAGGAGAACTTGTCTTGGTGACTACATTAAGGCCCCCAAAATCTACAGAGAAAGGTAATTCTATAATACTGTCCTCTGAACCTCACCAGCCTGATACTCCAGGGTCCTGATGACACCTCAGAGATGCCAAAGTACAGTACCTTCTCTGCCTTTTTCTTGATGCTACTTTTCATCCCATCAAGCAATGTTCATTAATTAATTTGACCATCATCTCCTGTAGCAAAACAGTGGGAACACCAGTCTTTTAGACCCGACAACAATGAGCCAATACTTGTCTACCTTTCTCCCGCCTGTCAGTACTCACACTGCTGTTCAAATGTTAGTATGAGGATAAGGTTAATGATATTCACTGAGCCATTTTATATTCACCATATGCAAGTGTGTAGAGGTTCAGATTGATTAGCTTTTCCATTAACTTTCTGGAAGAAGAACTTTGTCAGCTTGACTATAATTGGATTTGTGTGACATTCCCCTCACACTGCTTTTCCTAATAATTCTGTACTGTCCACCTCACCTAATTTTGAGGCATCTTGATTTTACAAATATGACAGACAAACCATGCATCTCCTCCTGTATTCCTGGCAGAGTGACGGTTTAGACATAAAAATGGTTCACCAACTCTTGACATGCCAGAATGTTGGTTTTGACAACTTCACTTGGTTATGTTGAAGAAGAATACATTGTCACAATGCACTTATAAACGTTTTGGCTTTATGTGCTTATGCAGTCCTAGAGGTGGGGTTCAATTCCTTTGTTCCCTGAAAAAGGATTTTATCTTTGAAACCCATTTTTCCTCAATTGCTATCATGGGTGGCAAGGGAGGTGCCTTGAATTACATTAACACAAAAAATCTCAGTAGCACACATAGGGGAACACAAGCAACACCCATGTTACCAGCTCTATGACACCACAAGTTCAAAGTCCATGAGGAATTCTTCAGGGTATGGAATTGGGTATTACAACTGCACAAGAACACAGAAAACTGTGGTGAAACGTATGAGAAATACCTTGTGTGTACTTCCCCAGATTGTGCTGCATTATTTAACTCATATGTGTAGCAGAGACAGTGGCAACCCATTTGCAACAGAGCCTAGAGGCAACCATAGCACATCATCAGTTGGAAATCAACTGCAACATCGCTACAAGAGGGAGAGCAAAAAGCCTTGCTCATCTCAAAAGGGCTCTTGCAGAAGATCAGGAAGCACTTATGGCTCAGTGGGAAAGCTTGGTCAGGTTCCCTATATAAACTATTCTGAGCTCCAGAGCCGGCACTTTCCAACTGACCATTTCAGGAGCAACAACTGTCAGCTGCAGATCCCAATTATCAACAGAACACTGACTCTTCAGCCTGACAGAGCCTTGTCCTCTCTGAACTCCTTTAGGAAGGCGCTCAAAAATTGGCGTTTTAATAATTAATGGTCTCTTTTCAGTTGGGTTTGAGTGAGTTCCGCACCAAGACACCTTAGGGCAGTGGTTCCCAAACTTTTCTGACCCGCGGGTCCCTTGGCCTATTGGCCATTGGCTACGGCTCCCCTTTATGTTTCTTTTTTTGGCGGGTAGGAGGAAGTAAGGGGGGATTTAAACCCTGCCTCGGGAGTACCTCCATTTTTCTCCCTGAAAATAATTGGGATGAAGCCGATGAAGGTATTATAATCATAGATGTAACAAAATAAAAATATAACAGTTGTTTAATAAAAAACTTTAATTGGTTAAGTCAGAAACCATACTCTTCAGCACTGGGGTCTGCAGATGGAATTTTTAAAACTATTTTTTGTTTTAAAAAACAATACAGTAAAAGTGGTGATGGCTTCGCTCTTGATCCTTAGTGAACAGTCCTCCAGTGGGAACTGTGAGGATTCTGATTCCAGCTATAATTTTTGTGCCAAAGCCAAGTTTCAGGCCAACAGGGGTAAATCATCCTGGCTGTGTCCAGGAGCTGAATGCCAATATTCGGACACATGCAGGGCAACTACATTCAGGAAGTGCTTCCTGTGTGGAGATGTAACCTTGCAGGTGGATTGGATGCTCCCTTTCCCTCTACAGCCCCCAGCCAGAAATTCCTCACAGCATTGACAAGGCAAAATTTATTTTGTCCAAGTTGAGTCCTATCTGTGAACAGGTGTTAGGGGCTTGCCATCAGTGTATGTATGTAAATAAATATAAACTCAACCATTTATCTATCACATAATTATTAAAGGCATTGATTTTTGGCACTCATTAATAATGGTTTACTTACTACTACACAGTGGAACCAATTTAATCAACCTTAGAATGGCAGTCAAAATTAAAACGTGCATGGGCTGTAACTTTTTTTTGGGCAGTTTTATATAGCGCAAAATCGACCCAAAGGTATTGGAGCGCTTTACACGAGCTTCAGTTACATTGCACAAAGACACATTAATTTTTTTTTGTAGGCACATGGAGATTAAGTGATTTGCCAAGAATCATAGGATGTTGAGCCAAGTTGCAGCAGCCAGTGGGGAATGGATCCCAGCACTAACGGAGCTCTTGAGTTTACCAGATCCATGCACAAGTCATTTTTCCAGCACAGGCTTTTCTTTGCATTATGGTGCTTGTAGTTTTGTTTGAGACTATAAATTCAGAACTACGAGTCCCAAAATGGAAAGAAACAAGCTGGATTGGACGAGCACTTATGCATGTATTTCACAGCTCTGCAGTAATTAATGTATGCGGCTCGTTATTTCTGCCTTTCCCTCAGTAGGCTTGGAGTATACAATAGTGTCTCTATTTAGTGAGCCGAAAAGATGAAACTCAGGAAAACAAAATGAAACATTCTCATGTCTGGGCTCAGCTAATTTTTGCCACTAGCTACCTTTTAGAAGGAACTTGTAGAGGTGTAAGTAGATGGTTTGGCGTATCATGAAGCTGCATGGGAAACCAAAATGTCTGGAACTGGAAGTCGGCTAAGAGTGTTCACATTATCACTTCAGCATATTCCTCCATCATAATCACCTGTATACCATTTGCTCTCTACCCGCTTTGACTCCGCGTTATTTCCCCTCTTCTCTCCAGATAATCAAAGTTGACAAAAAGCAGAATTCTGGTGCTAGTACAAAATAAATATATTTGGCAAACAGAAGAAAGGGGGGGGTCATGTTGCTCTACTATGTGTTTACTTTTCATGTTTTGATAACGAAGAAAGCCTTTTAGGAGGAAATGTGTGCACGTTTAGAGACAACACCATGTCTCTGTCCATGAAACACAACATGAGAAATAAGGTTCTAACATAACGACAGAGGGCACGCACGCAGTCTGTTTGGTCGCAGGTTTACGGGTTAAGGTAGAACAGCTGAGGCGATTCCTTTGTTCAGCATATTAATCCTATAAAACCCGTTTCCAGCTGCTCAGTGCTCGCCCTACCGACCCATGCACTGCTCTCCTCGTGAACTAAGACAAGCTGTTGTGCCGCCTCCAATCAGGGCTCGTGGGCAGTTAGGCTTTCACATGCAAGTGAGAGATGTATGTTCTGTAATTATCCAGCTAACATTTTCAAAGTGAATAAAAGAACATGCAGTGTAATATGTGAGCATGCCATAATGTAAATAAGACAAGTCAGGTGAAACAAAATTAAGAAGGACATTTTACCAGGCGATAATGTCACACTCTCAGCTCGCTGTGCTTCCAAACTCTTGCTTACTTCCTTCCTCCCTCCCTCTCAGAGTCAGCAAGTGCACCACCTAGTGGGCGCCAGGTACAGTGCACCCGGCCTACATACCAGCAGCCAACGGAATTCCTAATGAATTCTTCTCAGCAAATGTGACCGTGGCGCCCCTGGCTGGTTTTGGTGGCGCACCGGGGTGCCGCGGCGCACAGTTTGGGAACCACTGCCTTAGGGTATATGAGCGTTCTTTAAATCTTTTTAACATGACATAATATAACTCCATAAGTGTGAGGGCAGATTCTGGTGGAAAAAAGGTGTGAGACTATTATGCCCACATTATGAGTGGCAGAATTCCACCCAGAACAATAAACTCTGATGGAATTTTGCTACCCACAAATACAAGTATCTCCAGGTCTAGAATTACTAGACTTGCAAACTCTAGACCTGATAATTATGGGCCTGGGGGCACCGGACCTGTAGAAGCTGCTGCAGGGCAGCAGCACAACCCAGTCTGTGCCTGACTTTGCAGCAGCATGGGGGGTGGCAGACAATGCTCCCCAGGGAAAACAAAAAGTCAACTCTAACCTCCAGGCCCCCACCAGCTCCCCAAATCTTTGACAGGCCTTCCTGCTGACACTTCCAATCTGCAAACAGCAGTCAGAAAATGTCAACTGTTTTCTTCCTAGAATCAGAAAAGGTTCCCATATTAAAGGGAGATGTTGGACTTGGCCCTTTTTGGCCGGTTCACCCCTAAACTTTTTGCCTTGTGTGTCAGTAGTTTTAAGTCTCTGGGCACTTTAGCACTGTGGGCCATTGTAAAGTGCGTGCGCGCTGAGTGCGTGTGGTGAGATTGTCCTGCCCTCCCATAGGAATGCATGGGGGATATGTGTGTCCATGGTAATTCCTGGTGTGAGAGGAGTGCAGGGGCGAGTTTAGTATGTGCGAACTCGTGAGAATAAATGCTGTGCAATGGTGTGCGCATATTTATTGTGACTGGTGTAGAAATGCCACTTTTAGAAGTTGGCATTTATGTGTGCTCTGTGTCTGCCTGCCTGATGTGAATTGCATGTCTGGCTTGTGAGTGACAGGGGCTGGGAGGTGTGTGTGGCTCCAGGAGGGGCAGGGTGAGTCAGCGCAGGGCTGAATAGGGAGATCTGCATCTAGATGGGAGGGAGGAGTTGCACCTGGGACCTGAATAGGGCTGTGCCTTCCCTCCACAATGCTGGCTCCACCCCTGTGGTGCGTCTGATGTCCCTAGCCTGTCCTGTGAAAGGAGAGAGGAGCTGAGCAAAACAAAGTGCTCCAAAGCTCCCCCAAACCAGTTGCGTCTGGTTTTCCCCAACCCTGTGCTGTGACACAAAGGGGATTTTGTGGATAAAAGAAGGGGCTGTGACCCCATGAAGGTTGTTCAGTTCTTGGTTGCTGTTCCTGCGGGGCGCGCTGCTGTTGGGGCCCAGGGGGGGGCTGCCATGAGGGCTTGCCTCCCTGGGACATGCATTGCCCCTTCAGCTAAGGACTTATTCTTTTCACTGCAGGACCTTTGCCTGCTTCTAAGCACCTCGTGAGCGCTGTGCTGGATTCCTATTTTTGCCCAGAAAAGGAGCACGAGGGCTCCGCAGCGCTGAGCTGCAATCGTTCCAGAGGGAATCCCAGCGTGGGGATTCCCCCTAATGGAGGGGAGAGAGGCGGGAGCCCACCCCGCATTTGGCCGATTTAGCGGGAGCCCACTCCGCTTTATGATGGTTTTAAATGGCGGGTGCCCACCCGCCACTGTCTGTGCCTACAACGGGAGCCTACCCCGTATTGCCAGAGAAGGAAAATCACCGCCGCGGCACCGAGAAGGAGAATGCCGGCAAAACCGGAAGTCAGGCACTTCTGACTGAGACATGGGCGGGGCTTCAGAGAGCGTCCGGCGGGGCCGGGAGAGGAACTCCTGCCCGCCGGAGAAGCTGCCCGGAGCCTCGCAGGCTCCACAGAGAAGTCCTGAGCCCCAGGAGGGGGCCCAGACGAAGCCGGACAGAGTTCTGCAGCCGGTGCAGAAGTCCCGGGTTCCAGGAGGGGGCCCGGGTGAAAGGAGGCGGCACGGCCGAGGCCGCAGATGGCAGCACGGGGCTCCCGGAGGTAGAGGAGAGCCCCGCCGGATGCTGCATGGAGAGAAGAGAGCCTGCCGCTGGAGATCCTCCCCAGACCAGACCCGGTGAGTGAAGGGGAGCGAGCAGTGTGGTGCCAGTGAAGGCACCGTGTTTAGCCTTCTTGAGCGGCCCCGTCTGGCAGCGGGCCGCTCCAACGTGGGGCACAGTCGTTCCAAGAGCCTGCGTGGCTCCAACAACGGGGGCATGATTATTCTGAGAGCCCAGAGGGCTCCCACGTGCCATAAGTGTTTCTAGAGCCTAGAGGGCTCCAACGATGGCCATATTTGTCTACGGAGGGTCCAGAGGGCCCTCATTTGCCCCTACCTTTGGCCATTTGTCTACAGCTGCCCCGCTTGCGAGAGGGCAGCTGCAACGTTGGGGGCATTTGCTTCTGAGAGTCTCCCGAGTGGGGCTCTCCCTGGCACAGTGGTGCCCACGCTAATTTCTTTTGGGGGGCATTTTGTTGGAGTCCCAGAGGGGAGCTCTCACGGCACATTGGTGCCAGTGTCCTTGGTGCTGACCCCAGCTGCCCTGCGGGAGCGCAGGCAGCTACAAACGAAGGGGGCAATTGTTTCTAAGAGTCCCAGAGTGGGACTCGTGAGGCACGGGGAGTGCCAGTGTCATTTTTCTCACAGCTGCCCAGCAAGTAGTGGGCAGCTGCTACGTTTAGGTCTGCGCAGTGGCGCACCCTTGACTTTCGCTGCTTAGGCAGCGCGCCCTGAACTTTTGGGACATAGGGCATTTGAGCCCCTCTTTGAGATGGCCAGTTGGCCAGGGGGACAGTTAGGTTTATAGGGCGCCAGGCCCTAATCTGATCTATGTGCTGATGTGATTTTGGGTGCTAGGAAATGTAATCATGTAGTATGATTTACGCACCCTGTATTATACCTCTAATGTACTGTTATGATTATGAGGTTTTGCATAATGTTTTTATGCTTGTGATTTTATTATTACCTAATGCGTTTAGGTTGTGAGTTATTCTCTACTGCGCTTTACGCCCTAATGTGAGTTATACTTAGGAGGTTAGGGTCTAATGGGTTTAGACTTATGAGAGGATTGCATAATGTATTTATGCTGGTGAGGTTGGCGCAGAATGTAATTCGCGCCTGATGTGATACTGTGCATAATGTAGTTTATGTTACAGGCTGATGCTAAGTACAGTGGTTACCAGTGATTACTGGTTGTACGTTCATGATGTGTTCTACATTTATTATAAGTACTACCTATACTAAGTTCGCTTTGTGCTGGTTCTGACAGTGGTCCAGTTGGCCCTGTCAGGTGTAAATAATCCCTTGTAAATATGACCTAGTGCCAGGTGGCACCATGTATATTGTGTGAGTACTATTCTAATGTGTTATGATAATACAAAGGCTATTTTTATATATAACCTTGTGTGGAGTTTCTTCTTGTAGTGTGCCTGGTATGTTGTTGCTGTGTGCGTGCGCAGACGCTTTACACATTGCCTCCGGGATAAGCCTGACTGCTCGTGCCAAGCTACCAAGGGGGTGAGCAGGGGTTATCTTTGGCGTGTAACTCCCTTGCCCTGACTAGAGTGGTGGTCTCTGCCTGGCTTTGGCGCAAGCCTTAGCCAACCAGAGATCCCATTTCTAACATGAGAAAACACATGATCACCAGAATTTGATGTGGGAATACTGACCAGAATCAGAGATGGCGGATCTATGGGATCACCTCGCCAAACTTCAGCATACTCATAATGGGGGCTTTAGGGTGAGCTTTGAGAGCAAGCCTAAAGTATGAAACTTTGAGAGCAAGGCTGAAAGTACAGCTTGAGGCCCCATCCAAGTGAAACTCCAAGAGCAAGATCATAAGTCATAGAGTCAAGTCAAAGTCCATCTGGGACATCAAGAGTGAGGCACTGATCGACAGATAACTTTTAGTACATATCCTTTGAATAAAGCACAGGCATATTTGATTCCTGAACGAAACCCACAGGCAAAGGGGTTGATTCCGATGTCGCTCGGAAGGCCTTCCTAGAGCCGTCCGTAGCATTACCTTCCGACCGACTCGTTCCGGGAGCTGATCCATCCAAACGACGAAGTACGATGAGCAATAGTCTCCTATTTCCGAGCCACACGTACGCTCCGATTCCAGCTCCATTTTCCGTACGACCTGGCTCCGTAAACGCTGAATGGAGTCGCCCGGAGCCATTTCCGAAGCAGTTTCCGGCCGGTCAAGTACAATGCATACTTCCTACGTGCCGAAGAGGTCGGCACCTCCAGCACGTCACAGCATCCGGAAGAGCCGTATTTCAGCTCCGATTCACGCGACAACACGATCACTGCGTACGAGACGAAGCAGACATGTATCCGATTGCGCATATCATCCCAATACTCTACGCTTATGGTCGAATCAACAACCGGAACCGACGCGTCCGTCACAGATGGTAAGTCAGACACCTACCACACACAAAAACAACATGATCCCGCGAAAGGCAACACACCCATAGGGGGTGGATGCCTAACACTACCAGCATTGCCCACCCCATAGGGGGTGGATGCCCATCACTACCAGCATTGCCTACCCCATAGGGTGTGGATGCCGAACACTACCAGCATTGCCCACCCCATAGGGGGTGGATGCCCATCACTACCAGCATTGCCCACCCCATAGGGGGTGGATGCCTAACACTACCAGCATTGCCCACCCCATAGGGGGTGGATGCCCATCACTACCAGCATTACCCACCCCATAGGGGGTGGATGCCCATCACTACCAGCATTGCCTACCCCATAGGGGGTGGATGCCCATCACTACCAGCATTGCCCACCCCACAGGGGGTGGATGCAGAACACCAGCAGCATTGCCCACCCTATAGGGGGTGGATGCCTAACACTACCAGCATTGCCCACCCCATAGGGGGTGGATGCCTAACACTATCAGCATTGCCTACCCCATAGGGGTGGATGCCCATCACTACCAGCATTGCCCACCCCATAGGGGGTGGATGCCCATCACTAGCAGCATTGCCCACCCCATAGGGGTGGATGCCTAACACTACCAGCATTGCCCACCCCATAGGGGGTGGATGCTTAACACTACCAGCATTGCCCACCCCATAGAGGGTGGATGCCCATCACTACCAGCATTGCCCACCCCATAGGGGGTGGATGCCTAACACGACCAGCATTGCCCACCCCATAGGGGGTGGATGCCCATCACTACCAGCATTGCCTACCTCATAGAGGTGGATTGCTAACACTACCAGAATTGCCCACCCCATAGGGGGTGGATGCCTAACACTACCAGCATTGCCCACCCCATAGGGGGTGGATGCCCATCACTACCAGCATTGCCTACCCCATAGGGGGTGGATGCCTAACACTACTAGCATTGCCCACCCCATAGGGGTGGATGCCCAACACTACCAGCATTGCCCACCCCATAGGGGGTTGATGCCCTTCACTACCAGCATTGCCCACCCCATAGGGGGTGGATGCCCATCACTACCAGCATTGCCTATCCCATAGGCGGTGGATGCCCATCACTACCAGCATTGCCCACCCCATAGGGGGTGGATGCAGAGCACCAGCAGCATTGCCCAACCCATAGGGGGTGGATGCCTAACACTACCAGCATTGCCCACCCCATAGGGGTGGATGCCTAACACTACCTGCATTGCCTACCCAATAGGGTGTGGGTGCCCATCACTACCAGCATTGCCCACCCCATAGGGGGTGGATGCCCATAACTACCAGCATTGCCCACCCCATAGGGGGTGGATGCAGAACACAAGCAGCATTGCCCACCACATAGGGGGTGGATGCCTAACACTACCAGCATTGCCCACCCCATAGGAGATGGATACCTAACACTACCAGCATTGCCCACCCCATAGGGGTGGAAGCCCATCACTAGCAGCATTGCCCACCCCATAGGGGGAGGATGCCTAACACTACCAGCATTGCCCACCCCATAGGGGGTGAATGCCTAACACGACCAGCATTGCCCACCCCATAGGGGGTGTATGCCCATCACTACCAGCATTGCCTACCTCATAGGGGTGGATTGCTAACACTACCAGAATTGCCCACCCCATAGGGGGTGGATGCCTAACACTACCAGCATTGCCCACCCCATAGGGGTGGAGGCCCATCACTACCAGCATTGCCTACCCCATAGGGGGTGGATGCCTAACACTACTAGCATTGCCCACCCCATATGGGGTGGATGCCCAACACTACCAGCATTGCCCATCCCATAGGGGGTGGATGCCCTTCACTACCAGCATTGCCCACCCCATAGGGGGTGGATGCCCATCACTACAAGCATTGCCTATCCCATAGGGGGTGGATGCCCATCACTACCAGCATTGCCTATCCCATAGGGGGTGGATGCCCATCACTTCCAGCATTGCCCACCCCATAGGGGGTGGATGCAGAACACCAGCAGCATTGCCCACCCCATAGGGGGTGGATGCCTAACACTACCAGCATTGCCCACCCCATAGGGGGTGGATGCCTAACACTACCAGCATTGCCTACCCCATAGGGGGTGGATGCCCATCACTACCAGCATTGCCCACCCCATAGGGGGTGGATGCCCATAACTACCAGCATTGCCCACCCCATAGGGGGTGGATGCAGAACACAAGCAGCATTGCCCACCCCATAGGGGGTGGATGCCTAACACTACCAGCATTGCCCACCCCATAGGGGGTGGATACCTAACACTACCAGCATTTCCCACCCCATAGGGGTGGATGCCCATCACTACCAGCATTGCCCATCCCATAGGGGGTGGATGCCTAACACTACCAGCATTGCCCACCCCATAGGGGGTGGATGCCCATCACTACCAGCATTGCCCACCCCATAGGGGGTGGATGCAGAACACCAGCAGCATTGCCCACCCCATAGGGGGTGGATGCCTAACACTACCAGCATTGCCCACCACATAGGGGGTGGATGCCTAACACTACCAGCATTGCCCACCCCATAGGGAGTGGATGCCCATCACTACCAGCATTGCCTACCCCATAGGGGGTGGATTCAGAACACTGCCCCAGTGTGGTCATGCCTAAATTGTGTTTAGTGTGTACAGTGCTTGGAAACTTGACACATTAAGAGATACATTGGACAAACAACACATATCTGTAGTGACAAAAAGGTGAGTCTTGGGTTCAATCCCCCATCATTTTCAAGCACATAGGGCTAATGGGGGTTACCCCCCATCACTGTAGTGACGAAAAGGTGAGTCTTGGGTTCAAACCCATATCATTTTCAAGCACATAGGGGTAATGGGGGATACCCCCCATCACTGTAGTGACAAAAAGGTGAGTGTGGGGTTCAATCCCCCATCATTTCAAAGCACATAGGAGTAATGGAGGATAACCCCCCCTCACTGTAGTGACAAAAAAGTGAATGTATGTCTCACACACCCTGCATGTCCGACCAATCATGTTATCTTTGGGACTAAAAACACAAGCAATGTAGTGATAAAGCAGTGGTTGTGTGCCAAACAACAACATAACTGCTGAGGCCAACATTGTTGTGTGTGTCAGATCAGATGCCCTCAGCCATGTACAGCCAAACAGTGCTCTTGGGGGCTAACACTGCCAGCAATGTTCAATTGGACAATGTAACATGTGACCATCCAAAATGCATAAACACACATTCTTGTCACAAGCAGACACAATTACAAAGGATTCAATCTGAAACAACATGTTTGATGAGAACCAGTACCACACTGTGGCAGCAAGGTCAAATGCAAAACATAAGGGATGTGCAGAGTGAAGATGAAGGAGTCCCAGGGCCAGTAGAGCAAAAAACTAAACTAAACATCCACTCAATGCCATTGAAACACTGTCTAAATACATGGGTGAAGATGCACAAAGACAACCAACCAGCCACACACTGCAGAACAAACACAACATCTGTGTGAGTGTTGAAGTGTTTCTTGCTGGGTACAGTACACACGATGTGGGTCAGAACTCCACTGAGACATATGCGTGCTGAGTACAATCAGGAAGGATTCCATAATTTGGGATAGTGAATGTGGCCAATCAGGCTTTGTTTGATGAGCGGGTGCACAAGAGTCACATGTGGAACAAGCCTGGTGGAACACCAAACAAAACATCAAGAGACTGACTCTCTTCCGCAGTACCCTCAAGGCCACATCACTGTGGTGACAGTATCATGTCTGCTGACCCTCTGTCATGCTAAATTAGGATGTGTGCCATACTTTAGAGCCCAATCACTTATGCGCACTGTGTCACGTTCCTTGCAAGAACCACTGTCATCTCACATACCCAAACATTACTCCCACGGCATGGCCCGTAATGTAAGGCCACATAATAGGTAGGGGCCTTGCCAAGAGACAACAGACATTTGGCCAGTCCAAACACCACACACCTTGATCAGCATCAATGTGCCTATTCTAAGCCTAATTTGACTGGTGACATTGCACAGGCACCCATGACAGTGTGTGCCGCTGACTGCATGACGAGGAACACATTATTGACCACACATCAGTGTGATCAAAATACAAACATGGGTCCATGTACTGTTGTGTATTACCAATGTGTCAAACACTGTATCAGCAAGGTACACCCAGCATGCCACATACTAGGACACACACATTTTATTTTTGAACTAGAGGTGCCAGACACACATATGTATGGGGCACAAATTCACAGCATCTGTCCACAACAACACATACTCAAACCCTGCAGGGCAACAGGAGTAAACACACTAACAGAAGAATGTCATTTTGATGAGTTGTTGTACAATGAAGCACACAGGAGACAGCCCACGACAACACACAACTCCACACACAATCAAAATACATTCATGATGCTCCCCCTGCAACAAACATGAGGTGGTTGTGTCACAGCAGTCAGCGCTACATGTGTAGACCAGATTCCATCTTGACGTGTAGCAAAGCATGGAACAACAATGTAAAAGACAGTCAACATGTGTTGACTATGTGCATTGCACACAACTCAAGATCACACCATTTCCTACGTTAACTTCTTTGGCATGTCTATCACATCAACTCTGCACCTAGCTATAACATCTGCATCATGTGCAGATCATCACTATTGTCAAAATGAATATGCTGACTGTTTACTGCAGAAGACTTGGAAGATACATGTCTCACCAGTTAGGGCACACAACAACTGTGTCAGTAGTCTCCAATGCACAGGTAATTGTGTAAGCTAATCTCCCTGTGCTGTTGACAACCCCATGGGTGGTGGTGGGATCTGCGTTGAACAAACACAATACACATTGCTAGGCATTACACATGTTGAAACTCGTAAATCCGTTTAGGATGGAGTACATGTGCATAACGTGATAAGTATTGAACACAATAGGAATTTTCAGACTGTCACAGAATAATGAAACACTCAAGGAGACCTACAAAAAAGACATGTTGCCATCAGGCAATAGGGAAGGGTAGAAACTGCTGAGTGTGAGCAGTCATAGACACATACAAGTGCCAAACTTGCAATAACTGATGACTGATTAAAAAAAGACAGATGTTGCTAGCACAAATGTGCCTTGGGGAATTAAAAATGTGTCACATGTGTGTTTGTCCACAGTGCAGGCCTTTGTCTCCACCCAACCAGGGATGTCACCATCATGTCTCCATTCTACTGGTGCACCCACATCTCGGACACTCAAAGTACAATAGGTAGAGAAAGCACTGGACTACTCAGCACACAGAAAGATTCACAAACAGGAACATCTGCAGGGACTACAGTCTTGGCAGGAAATGGGGTTTGCAGACAGAGATCAATGCTCAGATGACACACACCATGGTCTCAGGATCTGTCACAGATTTACACACTGCCATGAGGTGATGTCACTACTGTGTAAGGTTAGCTATGTCAAGCTTGGTCTTGGCAGGGGTCTACCATGTCCCAATGAAACTCGGACATGGATCCAACAATTCCAACACACAGAATACTTTGTTTCCATCAGCCTGCGTACATGTGTGTCCCCAAAGTCACCTGCACGTAGGCAAACTCCATGTTTAACAAGTTGCACTGATGAGACAGATAATGTGTTCATCATCAATGTGCTATTCTGCATGTCCATCATAGACGCTTGTACCGATGAAAAATTGTACAATGTGTACAAATGTCAGAACAACCTATGTGTAAAAGTGTAAGTCAAAGATGGGATGTTGTCAAAAGCAGGTCACACTCCGTGTCCAAAACATTGTGGATCATGACAACCTGCAATTGCTGTCAATGATGACTCTGATACATACTGTAATAGTACACATATACCATGGACCACATGCAGTCCCTCACATCGCTAGAACTTCATTTTCACTAAACAAGATGTCAACAGCAATTTCATTATGAATCATTAACAAAATTAGGTACACAAAATGCTAATCTACAAAAGAAAAGGTAATGCTTTATTCAGCCTTTGAAAATATTATGATGAACATGAAGAACAATATGGCCAATGGCCAGTCCATTTTAATTGAGTCCTTTAGGGGGGAAACCTAATGCTTCGCACTCCCTCGCTTGCCTGCACTGCTACAACTAGGGGACATCTCCCCTTGAAGGGGCATCTTTAGGGGCATGCCAGGCACCGCAGGGACAGGATTAGGGTGTACCAGTATGGGTTATGGGAGGGATGGGGGCTACTGGAGTATCAGGTTCCACTGCAGTGGACATGTCTGATTGAGGGGGTGGGTGCTCCACTGCAGTGGACATGTCTGATTGAGGGGGTGTGGGTTCCACTGCAGTGGACAGGTCTGATTGAGGGGGCATGGGCTCCACTGCAGTGGACATGTCTGATTGAGGGGGCATGGGCTCCACTGCATTGGAAAGGTCTGATTGAGGGGGTGGGGGCTCCACTGCAGTGTCCGGAACTGACAGAAGGTGTGGTGTTGTGGGAGGGGAAGTGCTTGTGGTAGGGGGGAGGGCCTTATCATCTTGGGGGTGGTGTAATGGTGTGTGGATGAAACTGGGATGGTTTGTGATGTGTGAACTTTGGGAGGGGTGGCCTGGGCTCGGGATGAAGTTAGTTTTGTGGTGGCAGTGTGGGATGGTGGTGGGGTTTTGGATTTCTTTGTTCTGGGGATGTACAGGTGGGGGCCTCAGTCTTCCTACTCTTAGGGGAGGGTGTGCGGGCAGGGGTGGATCTCCTCTCTGTGCTGGGTGATCTCCTCCTCCCCTTGCGAGTCTGGTCTGATGTATCAGTGGGGAAGAAGTCAAGGTCACAGAGGAAGACCCTCTGGGAAGGGGGGTTGCGGGAGAGTCAAGGGGAGGGGTTTTGAGGGAGAGGTAGCTGAGGAATGTGTAGTGGCTGTGGATGGGTGTGTGTGCTTTTTGGCCCTATCCCCTGTGTGTGTGATGTCAGTCCCCTGAGTGTGCATGTGTGTGTTTTTTGGACTTTGTTTTAGGTGGCTGTGTGCTGCTTGTGTCTGTTGGGGTGTGTGCATGTGCCTGTGTGAGTGTGCTTTGGTCAGGTAGGTTAGTGGGGACTGTGGATGGGGCAGAGGTAGGAGGAGTGAGGGAATGCTGTAGGAGGGACACTGCTGCCGTCAGTGAGGAGGCCATGGACTGACTTGTCCGCTGTAGGGCAGACATGTTTGATGACATGCCTTCCATGTATGACACCAATTGGGTCAAAAGACTGGTGTGTGCATGGAGGACACTCAGAATGGATGTCTGCCCCACATGTATCTGTTTGAGCAAATCCACAGACTCCACACTCAGGGCAGCAGGGGTGACAGATGCAGGGGGTGCAGTGCCTGGCCCGAAGGAGACATTCTCCCTAACATGGGAGGGTCCACGGACACTTGGAATGGGAGCTGCTGTGAGGGTGGAGATGGTCGTGGTGGTGGGGGCAGACTCTGATGTTGTGGCCTCTGCTCTGGTAACACCTACCACCACAAGGGAGTCATCACTGGAGCTTGATTGGTCCTCTGCAGATGTCGATGTTTCAGACCGGCCCTCAGTGTGGCTCCCCTCACCCTCCGTGCCCCTGGGTCCCTCCTTCTCCCATGTGCTCCCAGTCTGGCTAGCCGCTTCCTCTTGTTCCATGGAACTGTCTCCTCCAGTATCCGTAGATGATGCTGTGAACAAGGATGAGAAACAGATTCACATCAGTCATCTGCATAGACTTGACACATGAGTTTAAGCACAACACATCACAGAGCAAGCCTTTGCATCACGTTAATGTCACTTTTTATTAACATTGCACATATGTGAACATGACACTTGTCAGTCTGCCAGTGAACCAAGGTTCCCAAAACCATGATGGCATTGGAACCATCAGTTAGATGTATTTCAAAGACCACTAAACACTAAGCCTGGGCGGTGAACTACGCTCCGCTCACGGAGTTTGTGGAGTTTTCTGCACTCTGCATTATGCGGATCTCACGGAGTGCATAAAAAATCCGCTACGTGTAGCGTAGCGGACATTTTTGCTCGCTCGCGTTCCTCAACGTCAAGTTGGCGACCGCGAGCGAGCAAAATCAACATCCCTGCGAGATTTTTCCTCGTTCACGATCGGCAACATCAAGTTGGCGAGCACGAGCGTGGAAAATAAACCTCCCGGCGAGATTTCTCAACGCGGGGAGTGGTCAGGTTTCTCATTGCGAGTGGTCGCGTATGCTCGCGACCACTCATGATGAGAAACTGCCGGTTCGCGTTGAGAAAGCTGCCGCTCGAGTAAAAATCTACTCGAGCGGCAGAAAACTACCGCTTGCACTGTGCATGATGCCGTTTGCAATGATTGCACAGTGCGGACAAGCATCCGGCACTGTGCAATCACCGCAAACAGCATTTTCCTATTGCACTATGCTGCTCACGTAGCTCCGCGTAGCGCGGCGGAGTTTTTTTACCGTTTTGCGTAGCGTCGCACAGCGTCGCGTAGCGCAACTCCACGAACTACGCCCAGGCTTACTAAACACATGTTCAACAACACACTAATTTGCCTGTTGTCTGATCTATAATGCTCCTGACTGTCATGTGTCGTTACGTACATGTCTCATCTCATGCAAGTGAGTCTGGAAGTGACAGAGCAAATGGGATGGACAAATAGATAAGTTGACATGTTGAACATAATGCCATCCCCAGCCATCATTATGGGATTATGTCTTGAACATCAATGCTATAATGGTCTGCATGCAGGACAACAGACAAGTACAAATAGTGCACCCTCACAAAATTTCATGTGGCATACTATACCACTGGCCTGTGTGGCTAAACAGTCTGTACTGACTATTGTTACAGGGGCAATGAATCACAACGTGAAAGTCAGCACTGTGTTACAATCATGTAATCCCTTTCAAAGCAACATCTGTAGTGGTCAAGTATACATGTCCCCTACGTGCTAAACCCAATGTGAAGAGTCTGACAAGCTCACGTTGTTCTACTTAGACATTGGAGTGTATGAATTAACAGATCCGTCTACATGAACTTTCCAATTGCTCTCAGGAAGAAAGTAATGCAGCATACACATACATGTTGAAGCCACCATTATGCAGAGTCAAGGGATGACACACACATGTTCTGTCCTGTGTATGTGAGCCACCTTCCAGGCATTAGATGTCTGTGCACATTACCTATATTTACTACCTGTGTATCATGAAAGTCATGCCTGTACACACTGACACAGAGTCAGACACAAGATTATCAAATTTACAATGGTGGAAGTGTTGCCTGGCACACCAAAATCTGATGTGACAGTGTCTCAGATGGCCGGACTTGGCATACCTGTCCTTGGTCCATGTGAAACACGTGATTACACAGAGCACTATGCAGGTGACTACACATTTGGAACACTTATCCATTTCATTTGTCTGAGGCATCAACATTGGTATCACCTACTGCACAGGTGTGTAGCATATTTTTCATGAAGTCGTGTTTACCTAGATCACCATTTCGAACATATATGTATGTCCCACATAGAGTACAGGTCATATTTCAGTCAATGTGCTGACACATGTGAGACAATTACATCACTCATGATGGACAACTCAATGCACATGTTGTATATGGTGCTGATCACATTAACCATGGCCTACAGCAAATACACAGGGCCTAAGTGACACATGTCACAGACGGAAAGGGACACACCTGTGTTTCAGATGATAATGGGGCATCATTACATTTTGCCACATAAGTGGTGTCTCAGCAGACAGACGACCTGTGAGAGGGTTACCAGGCTGAGGGAGTGCAACATGCATGTCAAACATAGTTACATAGTAACATGGCACATACTCACCCCCTCCTTGCTGCTGTCTGGCCTTCAACTGCCCATCCAGGTCAGGGGGGTCAGTGTCCGTCGTTCACCCCTTTTACGAGGAGGTGACAGCTTCAGCTGGACTCTTGCAATCCTCCGGGTACAGCCACGGAGGTCCTGCCACCTCTTCTGGCAGTGGCAGATGCGGCATTTGAAGACCCCCACAGATCTCACAGCCTGGACGATGGTCTGCCAAATTTCCTGCTTCTGATGGGCGTCGACCTGTAAGGATGACATAGTGACACACCATTACTACACATGCTACATGTTTATTCATCACGCACTTGGACATATAGGTCATGGTTAGAAGGGCAGATAATGTATTGATGTTGCACAAGTATCATCAGGGGCAGTTGTCCTGTGTGCAAGGCTGCCTTAACAACATGGGAACAGTGCATGCAAATCAATCACACTAAATACACTTTTACATCACTGTACCTGTCCAGAACATTAATCTACACACTGTAAGACTTACAATAACTATTTGTGCATACTTGCCCTTGTGGATCACAATGCTACTAGTGCCTGTTTTGGAAATTGCTCATTTGAAAAGGCAGTGTAATCAACACTCACCTGCTCCCCTGGTTTTCCATACAGCTTGCTGTACTGTGGAAGGAGGCTGTCCAGCAGGGCCTGGTTCTCCTCCTCTGTGAAAGCTGGTGCCCTCTCCACAGTTTGTGCCATTGTAGATCCCAGAGGATGCAGAGACAGCAGCAGGGGTAGGCAGAAATGTAGTTAAGTAGCATGGAGTGCAGGCAAGTGCAGTCTCTTGGGAACAGACAGACTTATATCTGTGCAGCAGAGGCGGATTCTGTTCCATGCGTCCAAAGCGATAGGTCCTAGTCGTTCGCATTATCCGATTTGGGCCAATCCATGACATTGCACGCATCTGACACGCCTACCGCATCGTTCAAATAGTCCACATCATAACACTATTGAGTTTGATACATTGTAGTTGTAAACCAACAGAAGAGGGTTGCAAGCGATTCGTACACAAAGCGAAACCGCGTCTTTCCCCATGACGGACAATAGCCAATGTGTGCGTCCGCCTCAGTTCGGATGTGTACAACGCGTCTTTTGAATAGTCACCCGCATCTGTCCCCATGACGATCAATAGCCAATGTGTGCGTCCGCATCTGTTCGAATGTGTACAACGCGTCTTTTGAATACTCACCAGCATCTGTCCCCATGACGATCAATGGCCAATGTGTGCGTCCGCCTCTGCTTGGATGTGTACAATGCGTCTTTTGAATACTCACCCGCGTCTGTCACCATTACAGTCAACAGCCAAAGGGTGCCAACAACACGTTTTGTTTGAGGCTCAGGTGCCCTACACTAGTTAATCAGCATGTCAGACAGTATATCAAAACATCATGTTCTGATGTTTTACATGTGTGGGTACAGTGATTCACATGTCATATTGGACAGGGCACTTCATAGCTCACACTCCCATGATGAGCCAACCTTCATGTGCACCAAATACATTGTTTGTGAGGAACATCACAACTGTGAGTGACCACTTCACAGATCACCCTACTAGGCCTGGACACAGTCCCTGGGTACCATTGTGTTATCACAGGTTACATACACCCATAATAACGGCTTTAATGGACTGTGTGTTCGAATGTGCATTATGGGAACTTATTTTGAGTGAATCCCAAGTATCTGAGGCTTGTACAACGCACACACTCCATTGTTGATGTTGTTGATGATATTTACTTGAGACATCAACTTGTATTTGGCATGTGAGTTGCTGTTGTGTCTTTGTGTCACAAACATACCTGTATGTTTGTCTAACAAAATGTGATGCACATCATGAGGGTTTATGTATGTGGTGGTTCATGTATGTCAGACCTTACATCATGACAGTGTCCAGGTGGCATTACATGATCCCTGCGTGTGTACCTTTCCACCACGTGTCAGTTGTTACAAACATCTATCTTTGATAGTTGTTTAGGTGTGTGTTTAGTGTGTATTGTTTGATAAAATGGACTGTGACAGACACCACTGATTATTCACAGCACAGCCTTGCAATTGTGCTGAAACCATTATGAATTGGAATGTTGTGTGAGGGTCACATAGCTGGCCTTTGTGTCAATGCTCAACATTACACACCTGACTTCATTGAGTCTTGCTTTGATGTAGCATATGATATGTTGCATGTTACTTACCACATTGGATAGTTTATTGAGAAAGTTTTCATTTGTAACCTATGTACCGCAGGAGTCCAGCTGTCCACAGACCCTTCCCCGACCTGGAGACCATGGTAGAACGTGACTGCATCAGACGTTACCGCTTCACCAGACCACTCATTGAGGAGTTGGCAGAGCAGTTGGCCCCACATTTGCTGTCTGGACGCCCATATCCTACTGCGCTGACCCCCAAGGAGAAGGTGATGGCAGCCCTACATTTCTTTGCCACGGGAAGCTTCCAGTATACTGTGGCTACTGCTGGTGGGATGTCACAGAGAATCTTTAGCCGTGTGCTGAGAGATTTGTTGGACGCAATGTTACATTTCCTGAACACGTACATCAAGTTCCCAACACCAGGACAGTTTGCCAACATCAAGAGTGACTTTTATGCTTTGGTCAGAATGCCACATGTCATTGGCTCCATAGATGGTACACATGTGGCTTTGGTCCCACCACATGCCAATGAACAAACATACAGGAATCGTAAGCATTACCACTCTATAAATGCCCTGGTGGTATGTCTGCCTGACATGACAATCACACATGTCTGTGCACTTTTTCCCAGATCAGCACATGACGCCTACATTATGAGGAACAGTAGGATCCCACAGATGATGTCTCAGCTGCCAAATCAGTGTGCCAGGCTTGTTGGTGGGTAATGTTGTCTGTTTATGTTGTGTGTTGCTTGTATGTCAGGTTGTACCCTGTTTTCAGATACATGAAGTCTCTTCTGTTTTAATTTAGGAGACTCTGGATACCTCAACATGCGGTGGTTGCTGACGCCACTCAGGAACCCTGTCACCCCTGCTGAGTTTCGTTTTAATGAGGCTCATGGGCAGACCAGGCGAGTGATTGAGCGGACATTTGAGCTACTGAAAAGCAGATTTCGCTGCCTGGACCGTACAGGAGGAGCCCTCCAATATGCACCAGCGAAGGTGTGTAAGATCATCATCGTGTGTTGCATGCTACACAACATGGCAGTGAGGCATGAGCTACCTCTCATTCAAGATGACGGTGACCAGCCGCCTCCAGCAGGGGAGGATCCAGGCATGGGACATGTTGCCAGTGATGAGGAGGGGGAGGAAGATGTTCGGAAGCGGCTAATCAACAATTTTTTCTCATGATTGTGAGTATGTAATTGTGAGTTGAGAAAGGAATTTGTTTGCATGATATGTGTCTGTTGTACAATATATTTGTATACGTGTGGGTGTATGATACTTCACATGATCCTTGGAGTAGTTTGGTGTCTAATTTGGTAGTATGGTCACCAGTACAGTGGTGAGATGACTCCTAGCTAGTGTGCATATGTTCCCAATTTGAAGTATGAAATGTCTCTTGGGAATGTATGCAAAATAATTGGTATTGAAATACTGTTCTATGTCTCAACTTCACAGGGTCCTTTGGCTGTTGGATGGAGACATGTGACCTCCCAGACACACAATGCATTTACAGATTGGAAATTTTCTTGGGATCAGGAATCTGTGCCACACACTCACTTCTGAATTAATTACAAAGTCTTGTATGATTTGCACTTATTGTCACAGTGTTATTTGTTAGCTTTTGTTGTGGAGGCAACATGTTGTGCCTGTGTAATAAACCTGTGCTCCACATTGAGGTGTGCCTTGTCTGTTTCCACACATCCAACAATCATTTACATACTGTATATGTGCCAGATGTGCAGTTTATCGAACAAGGAATATTGTTTGTGCATGCGAAGGTGCTTTCATTTTAGATGAGTGGAGGCAATGAGGATGTATGCCATGTACTATGTGTGATGACCTTGTGTGTATCTCCCATATGTGTCAGGTTACATTTACTCACAAGACAGTTGGATAGACAGATGTACTTGTATTTCAGCCAATGTCATTGTCATTCTATTCCTAGCTTTTGGATCATCTTTTCAATCAGAAAACAGTTTAGCATTCACGACAGAAGCAAGTATTGTGTGAATATTGATTTATTACAGTGCCTCTGTGAATTTTAAAATAAAAGGTATAGTGCTGTACAGAGGTTGTAAGTCCAAAGTTCACAGAGGAGTTGGTAGTGCCAGTAGATGACATTTTCAGAGCCAAGTCCACAGTCATTTGAGCCATTGGTCCAACTTAGACCCTCCATCCCAGTTGGGAAACTTCTGTGACAGTCAACAGAGTGAACGCTTAGCACACAATGGAGGATATCAGGAGCAGGTTGTCACTCCCTGGGGGGATGCATAGCCATTTGTCTCTCATTTGTCCTTCGGAGGATGACCCCTCTTTTTTTGGGGGGGTACCTTCAGGTGCAGGCTGCCGCAGTGCAGGGGACTCTCCGCCAGAGTCCTCATCCCTCCCTGTGGCAGTTGCAGATGTAGAAGCAACAGATGTATTGGGCACACAGGGAGGTGGGGTCATGTTGGTAGCAAACTGGCGGAGACAGGTGAATATGTCCCTGTGCACCGCAGTCAGGTCATCAATTTTGTCCATTTTGTCCTCCATCCTTGCCATGTGTTGTACCATGTTGGCATGATGGGCAGGCTGCTGTTGTTTGATGTCCCTGAGGATCCTAACTACCTGGCCAAAGTCTCCAGTGCAACCTCGGTAGGCATGGAGAATGCTTGCTAACTGTGGGTCAGCTTGTTCATCAGCACCAGCTGCCTGATGTGACCTCTCCCTACGACCCCTCCCACCACCCCTACCCACAGGACTGGTTGTTGCAGGCACAGACAACACTGGAACTCCTTCATCGTTGACAGTCGTGTTGTTGTCTGCCAATTCCAGAGTGCCCTGTGATGCTGTGCTCTCTGTGTCTTGTTGTCTTTGTGTGTCCGTGTGGGTAGTGGTCATCTGGGTGTTGGCAGATGTTGCAGGAGTGGTCACAGGTGGTGCTGGAGGCACAGCTGCTAGTGCTGCATGCTGACCCACGCCGGAGGGGCCAGGTAGTCCCTCGTCATCCGTTGATGGCTGAGAGACGTCCACACCAGAGAGCTCAGGGTCATCCAGAGTCTGGGACTGGGATTCGTGTTCTGTTCCTGCAGTGTCCCCAGCAGGCCCTGTGGTAAGATGAGAGACACAAAGTTTGTTGTGTTTTTGCACAGTTCATCATATCATACACATTACATTAGCTATTGTACATTATGATGAGTGTGGGTACATTAAATAGTCCTGTATGGTCACAGACCCAGGCCTATGTTTTCGGCAGACATTGTGATTATAACAAGAAGTGTTTTGCTGAGCATGTCCAGCTCTGTGCATGAATGGACATGTTTTGTTCATTTGACTGTACATAGGCATTGACTGACAAGTGACACCCTGTGCATGACACAGGTGTGTTGGTATTTCCCACATCTGTGCTTTTCAAATGATACACGTACTCTTCCTCTTACGATATGTTTCAATATATGTGCATGTGTGCTGGCGTTTGTGCATGTCGTTTGCAGTCAAATTGGTGTGGCTACCTACACAATCACAGTCCGGAATGTATATGGCGTTTGCTTTATGGTATTTTGATGAATGTGTTCCTAGTTCTTATCTCATTGCACACATGTGAATGGCTGTCAGTAGCAAATGGTTTGACTGCTTAGCTTTGTGCTTGATCACATCATGTATATTGTCCTTGTCCTCCATGGACAGATGAGTTAACCAAGGCTGCTTTCCGGCTTTTTCAGACTCAGAGCTGTGAGGTACAGAGGTTTGTGTGCTTGTGTTATGCTGTTGGAAATTGTACCCCTCCTCCCACCCAGTCCAGCTTACTCTTCGTGGACAAAAGTATCAATGACAGTGAGGGGAGTGTAGTGGCAAGGATGCTGACAACGCTGCATGATGTAGGAGTTGAATGCAACTTCCAACATTGCTTTGTCTACATAACACCATGGAACAGTGTCACCCATCTTGTTGTGGCCCTTCCATTCACTGTCAGGTATCCCTTGTCACTGATGGACATGTTGCTTTGTGCGTGGGTAGTGATGAGTGCAATGACTGCAACTCACACCATGTCCTGTACTCCACACAACTTCCCAGTCAGCCCAGGGAGCACACCTGGGACAATGCATCCCCAGACAGTGAGTGGAAATGTATAGTGAAGATGGCTGGGAGTGGGCACTGGTGTGAGAGGCCCAGGGCCTAGTTGTGACTTGTAGCCAATTCATACATAAGGCCCATGTGTCAGCCATCTTGCCGGTACATTTCCACTCCCTGTGAGATGGGCATGGTTCAAGGTGGGATTGTTGCGCCATGTGGGAGGGGTACTGTTGGCTGTGACTACAACTCCCATCATGCTTTCAGCTACATCCACCTTCCCAGCAAACCCAACCTTCCTTCCTTTTGACTCTGCTTCCCTGTGAGTGAGTGAAACAGCGATGGGAAGATGGCTGACAGTGGTGGCCTGGTGTTTGTTTGTGCACAATTCACAACAGGGCCTTGTGCTCCCCACACCAGAGCCCAGTGTCAGGCATCTTGGGAGTAGATTTTCACTCACTCTCAAGGAGAGCATAGTGCCAGGTGTGTTGTTTGGTGTTGGTGGGAGGGGTGTGTGTGACAGGGCCTGCTGGTAGATGTAGTCAGAGCTAGCACTCCTCCTCCCCCAGACCAGATAGGCCACCATGAACCATGCTTCCATGACAGTGAGTCAAACTTTACGTTCAAGATGTCTGGCAGTGGGGCCTGGTGTTTGTTTGAGCACAAATCCCAACAGGGCCTTGTGCTCCCCACACCAGAGCCCAGAGTCAGCCATCTTGCCAATTCTTTTCCACTCCCTGTGAGATGGGCATGGTTCAAGGTGGGATTGTTGGGCCATGTGGGAAGGGGACTGTTGGCTGTGACTACAACTCCCATCATGCTTTCAGCTACACCTACCTTCCCAGCAAACCCAACTTTCCTTCCTGTGACTCTGCTTTCCTGGGAATGAATGTGTGCAAACAAGTTGGCTGCTGCATGTGACTGGTGTTTGGATCACATTGCCTTGCTGTGTGTTAGTGCTAAGTTAGTACATTTTTGTGAATGATGATCTTTCCAGTTACATTGCAGGTATGTTGTTATTAAAAATCTATTTTTGATCGCATATCCCATCAGGGACTTGTGCTCCCTACACCAGTGCCCAGAGTCAGCCATCTTGCCAGTACATTTGTCTTCACTCTCAGGGACAGCATGGTCCCAGGTGTGCTGTTTGGTGCTTGTGGTAGGGGTGTGTGGGACAGGGCCTGGTGGTAGATGTAGTCAGGGATACCACTACTCCTCCCAGCCATAGCTGGTTGACCACCATGAACCATGCTTCCATGACAGTGAGAGAAACTTGACATTCAAGATGTCTGATAGTGGTGCCTGGTGTCTCTTGGACCATGACTCCCATGAGGGCCTTGTGCTCCCCACACCAGAGACCTGTGTCGGCCATCTTGACAGTACTTTTCAACTCCCTGTGAGCTAAGCATGGTTCAAGGTGTGCTTGTTGGACCATGTGGGTGGAGGATTGTTACCTGTGACTTCAACTCCCATCATTCTTTTTGCCACACCCACCTTCCCAGCCATCCCTGACACCCTTCCTGTGACTCAGGTTTCCTGTGAGTGAGTGAAACAGTGCTGTCAAGATGGCTGACAGTGGTGGCTGCTGTTTTGAGCACCAAGCCTTGCTTTTTATTTGGCAAAGTTGGTACTTGTCATGAAATGGTTACATGTTACTCAGAGATTGCATGTATTTTGTTTGTCTAAATGGCATACACATCACATGCTCATTAGCTTATTATTTTTATGGCTTTGCTGACAGTGATTGGTATCACTGTCCCCTTGACAGTGATGTCTGTGGGTGTGTAGTAGCTCACAATATTGGCTAGTTGGTTATGTACTCACCAGACTCTGGTACTCCTGATAATCCATGGATGCCCTCCGGTGGAAGGTTGGCATGCACCTTCTCTTCCCAGGAAGTGAAGTGTACATGTTTTGCAGGAGGGCCACCGCCAGTCCGCTGGCTCAGGGCATGGTCTCTGCCAATCAGCTTCTTGACCCTCCTTCGCACATCATAGTACCTGTTCCTGATATCCTCCATTGTGCGCAGGCAAGGTGCTTGAGCATTCACCTTGTTGAATATCCTCTCCCACATCCTGGTTTTCTGGGACAGGGGGGTCTGTTGGACTAAGGTCCCAAATAACTGGGGCTCAACTCTGAGGATTTCATCTACCATGACTTCCAACTCATTGTCTGTGAACTTTGGATTCTTCTTTGGGGGCATGGTGATGGAGATGTATGTGTGGGGGAGTGTGAAGGTGAGGGTGAGTGTGTATGAGTTAATGTGTGTGTGTTTGTGGGTGTAGTAGTGAACAGGTGCTAGTAGTGTACAGGTTGTGTGGTGGATGAGTTGTGAGTGTGTGTCTCTGATACAGTGTAATGGTGGTATGTGCAGGCAGTTATGTTGAGGTGGCAAAGGATCATGGGTAAGTTTTCAGCCCTTTATATAGGTGGAGTTGTGGGTGTGGCTTATTTTGAATCTCCTTATTTTTTTTGGATTTTTTTTAAACATTGCCAATGCTTGTTTGGACTTGTTCTGTCTATTTATGTTGTATTTTGTTGAGCATTACCGAAACGTTCCGTTGACCGCACTGGATGCTTGTTCCTGTATTGGCAGGGTGGTCCGAGTCTGTCCCAATGACTCAACGCTATGTTCCAGCTTTCGCGTATGCTTGGTTCGCATCGGGCTTTTTTCCGGACGAATCGCTCACATGGATTCATTTCTGTACGAGGCGGTCGTCAATATTGTTCTCCGTGCGAGTCGTTTGTATTTAACACGCATTGCATCGTACTCCGCCGTTCGGAGAGCGCGCGTACGAGTCGCTCTGCAAAAATTCCCGATCCGAGTCGGTCGTAGCGCTTTCCGAGCGAGATTGGAATCGGCCCCAAAGTAGCGTTGTGCCTACATTTCTCATTAAGTTAAATTGTTGGCTTGTTTCTTGTAGTTGCACTGCAAATTAATGTATGGAAAAACTTGTCAGTTTATCACCAATAATGTATAGCTTTAATATATATTATTATGTGAAGAAACACAACTCCAGGGTCTATAGTACAGGCTGGGAAGATTAAGGAACCATGTGATCAATGCAGATCACTGAAAGGATCCTCTAGATGTTTCCAGATACCTGTTACATCAAAGGACTTTAAAAGTGTTCATGGAGCAAGGTGTGGACAGCTTCTGGTACCATGGTGTCCCTACTGTGGAATATGATGTACACAAGCAGACAATCCCTGAAAAATTGCCTAAGCTGGAAGATAGATTATTTTCCCCAACTTCTAGTTCTTCATTTTCAGAAAATTCAGAACTCTTGAATTTTTGCCTTTGCCAAATGGATGAGGATGTTTGTATTATTTCTCACTCTTTATGCCCTTTGCAGTTTCCTATTCACCATTCGAACACTGTTTTCTCAGCCCTTCTTTGACTAACAGACTGAGGAATTATCACCCCTGCTGCAACTGCATAATATGAAAAAAAGCTGCCAATATTGCATTCAGCATGGAAATCTGGGCCAACGATCAATCTCCTCCACTCTGTAACTCCACAAAAATGAAAAGATTCCTCTGACATATGCCATTGCTGTCCAACTTGTGGCAAACAAGGGATACTTAAAAAGGAATGCTGTACCCCCACTAATCTTACACCAATGGAGCTTGACTGGCCTTCATTAAGGTATTTGTAGATACTGTGGACCCAGTTCACAAAATGACTTTTTGATAAAACACCCTCAATTTACACCTGCAATATATTTATAAAAGGAAAGCTGTGCAATTGTACACCATGAAAGCACACAATTACACAGGAGTAACTCCCACAGAAGAGGTGAAAGCTGTGTCTTACAAGGCATGGTAGTCATGTGAGTTTCTGAACAACCACAAGCACCCCTGTTTGTGAGCATTCATGACTTATCTCTGACTCTTCCTCATCCTGTAAATGATTGGAGATTTGCTCCGGCCAAGGGAAGGGGTTTCTCCACATGTAAAAAAAAAATCACAGTGAAGGGAAAAAATGCTTTATAAATGTGCACTTGCACATTGGTGCTGGTATTGTACACTCAATTCTGCAGAGGGAAAATGGCAATGCCTCAAGACAACCAGGGTCTTGTTGACTCAGCACTGACCCTATGGGAGGCATTTAAAACAGTACTCAGTGGTAGCACTCAAGCAATAACAGGGGGGAGGAAAAAAGACTCCAGACAACAATGCGCTGAACTGGAGAAGAAGATACTAGAAATAGAGAGTACAGCGCAAGGCACGAATCAGGGAAAGGACAAAGATCAGTTGCAGCTCTGTCAGCAGGAGTTGAGAGCATTGACGGAGCACCTGACCCACAAGCACGCTTTAGCAAAGCAGCGCCGTCTCTATGACGTTGGCGATAAGGCAGCTAAACGTCTTGCATGGTGGGAATCACGCGATAGGGAGAGGTCCTGGGTACACGAATTAAAAGACAAAAATGGAATGGTAAAGTCTACCAATGCGGATATAGCTGATGCTTTCGCCTCTTATTGTAAGGCGTTATACTCTTCCCAGATCTCAATGACTGATTCAGACTGTGCAGACTTCTTAAGGGACGTAACTCTCCGACCATTGACTGGGGAGGATCGAGCAGCCCTAGAAGCCGATCTATCTGCGGAAGACCTGCAAGGGGCACTAAGAGAGTTGCAATCGGGCAAGGCACAAGGAACTAATGGACTGCCGATCGACCTCTACAAAGGCTTAGCAGGAGTGGTGACCTAGCCAATGTTGGCAATGTACCAAGAAGAGCTCTCAACGGGCTGTCTCCCGCTTGATCAGAGAACATCAACGATAGTGACCATACTAAAAGATGGAAAGCCCCCTACTGAAACCAGTTCGTATAGACCAATCTCCCTGCTGAATGTGGAAGTTAAGGTGTTGGCTAAAATTCTGGCCCCTAGGCTGCGAGAAGTCCTCCCCTTTATAAAACACCCTGATCAATCAGGATTTATTCCCTGCAGGAGCACGAGGCTCAATCTGAGGCGCCTGTACAGGGTACTCCACTTAACCAAACCTAGCACAGATATGCCAACTGTTGCGATGGCTTTGGATGCGAAAATGGCGTTCGATTCGGTGGAGTGGAACTACATGTTTTAGTCCTTAAAAGATTCGCATTTGGCCCCAAATTCAGAGCTTGGGTCAAGTTACTCTACACTGCCCCTATGGGCAGGGTCAGAGTAAATGGAATATCCTCACGTAGCTTTGAGCTTCATAGAGGCACCTGGCAGGGCTGCCCACTGTCTCCGATGCTAATCGCCCCAGCCCTCGAACCTTTAGCAACAGGGATCCGCTGAGACCCCCTAATATGGGGAATACCCGCACCAGGAGGTTGGGAGGAAAGAATCTCCCTATATGCTGATGATGTGCTGCTATATGTGGCCCGACCCCAGAATTCCATTGTTGTAAAGTCATCCTGTGCCCTGGGCACCCCCCAACTTTTTGCTGACTGGAACTGGTGGTAACTGACTCTGACTGACCCTGGTCTCTGTCTAACTAGGCCCAGGGCCAGTGCCAAGCTGAAAGGAATACATTAGAATACAGTTAAGACACCCAACATACACTAGGGTACACTAGGGGATGGTGGGGTACCCTTGTAATTGGCATGACCTACCCCATAAGCCCCTAGTATATAATAGGGCAGGGGATTGAAACTACCTAGAAGTCCCCAGTATCCTGGGGCATGGCAGTTTAGAGGCCAGCAGCTTTTCTGCACTTGCATGGGTGCAATGCTGAAGCCTGGGGTCAGTTTAAAAGCAGCCCTGGGTGCCAGGACTGCTTTTAAAAAGCAAATTGTGCCCAAATTCGACTTTGGGGTTTGGGGCACTTAAAAATGGAAACCCTACAATGTTTGGGCATATTAGGGGCCCCCAGGGTCTTCCCTAGGTATCCCGGGGGGGTGGGGGGGGTCAGTTATCTATAATGTACACCCTTACAAAATGAGTTTTTATATGCCTGGGTAAAGTGAAATTTCACATTTCACTCCCCACATTGTGTTAAAGTGCTGCCCAAATTCGACTTTGAGGCTAGGAGCACAGGGAATTGAGGATCTGCAATATTTTTACAGATTCAGAGCCCCTAAAGTCTCCCCTAGTTGCACAAGGGTTGGGGGTCCTGTAGAAATTAGGGAAATACTTATAAAATATGTTTTTATAAGCCCTGGTGCTAGAAAACTGGCCCAAGTCATTTTTCCCATTGCAAATCCCCAGTTACATAGGCTAACATTGCAGGAAGATATTAAATAATAACTCCTGATAGAAAAGAGCAAGAGCTACCATTCAAATACTTCTCAGAATGGTAATGCTAAATCCAACAATATTAAATTGTTGAATTTCTCCTAAAGTGTACATACAAAAAGTTATAAGACTTTCTTGTTTGTAAGTCCAAATTCAGCCTTCCACTGGTCTGCCCTGATTGGTCAGAGTTAAGGGGATTAGCCAGGCTGCTTTGAAGAGGTGATAAAGATCCCCTGGGGTTACCAACTGTCCTGGGAGGGCAGTGTGCTGGTCTATAGGAATGCCAGGCCAGGGGGTGGAGTCGTAAACCATGATCTTCAAAGGCAGAGGGGAGGCCTGGGTTTCAGTTTCACTCTGACACTCTTGACCCAGAGTCAGGGCTAGGCTTAAGGAAGGTATGTGCAGATGGTAGGGGGAGAGGCCAGGGAGATAAGCCATCCCAGGGGGTGTGTTTAGCCAGCTCTTGCCTCTCTGCTGGAAATTCAGCCATTATGGATTTGGAAGATTTGATGCACTCTGGGACAAAATGATGCCACACTCTACAGGAAGTGGTCATCACCTTGGGGAGTTACCCTGCTCTCATTGGTCAAGAATGACCTGCTGCTTGACCCAGAGAATTTTGAATAAGTATCTGAGAGGGGCAGAGCCCTCCAGATCTGCTGCTTGAAACTTACTGAAGCAAGAAGTGCCCTGCTGAGAAGATTTTGATGTGCAAAGATTTCTAAGGCCTGACCTCTGAAAACTGCACCATCTGAAACTGCAGCCCTGTGGATTACCTTGCTGGAAAAGAACTAAAGAGTGGACTCCCTGAAAGCTACAGGTTAAAAGAGCTCAACTGGAACATCACCAACTAAATCTGCACCTTGGGGAACTACCAGTGGATTTGTAAGGGTGACGTCCCAGTGGATTGTGGGAACTGAAGTCCTCAACTTTCAAGGACCATCTTGGAGCTTCCAGAACCTTGGAGTGAGTTTGAGACACTTTGGGACCCTTTGAGGAACTTCAGGAAGAAGTTCAAGAAGTTTGGAGAACTTTGGAGGAACTTTGAAAAAAAGCTCCATAGAGGGACCGACTCAACCTGGTCAGCCAAGCCGCCTGCCTTCAACCGCGAGACGGCCAAGCCCACCAGGTTCGTCCCGCTAAAAGCTCCATCGCATCGACTTCCAGAGATTGACCGGGACTAGAGAAAATCTGAAGCCGGCGAACCCTCACCGGATCCGGCTACATGAGGAGCATCGAGAGATCCCGCGAGAAAAAGCTCCAGAAAAGCTTCTAAGTCCGCTCGTAGAAAAGTCGACCGAGAGCAACCGCGAGAGCCAAGCCGCCTGTCTTCAATCGTGTGTCGGCCTGGATTTCTGCATTGCCCCGCTGAAGCGATCTTGAGAAATTTTCTAAGTCCGCTCCAGGGAAGTTTACCGGGACCTCGTCACAAGTCAAGCCGGCGAACCCTCACCGGATCCGGACTGGCTGGGAGCTTCGAGGGGCCTCGCGAGAAAAAGCTCCAGAAATGTTTCTAAGTGTGAAGGTAGAAACTGCGACCGGGACCTGCCGCAAGCTGTAGCCGCCTAGGGATCCATCGCGGTCGGCCTGAAACTTTGACTTTGCCCCGGTCTATCGCGAGCAGGTATCCCAATATGGTGCTATAAACTTCTAAGTGCTATATTTTATTAAATCTTTGAAAATTCATATCTCCGGTTCCCTACATTGGATTTTTGTCGTTTTGGTGTCATTTTAAAGATAAAAATATTTCCTATGTCCTCCCAATGACTCTGCAAACTGAGTGCTCCAGAGGAGTAAAGCAGTCACTTTTCTTTCTGCTCCACAGGTTTTAAATTTGACTCCAAGGACTCCATAGTTTTATAACATCACAGTTTGTAGATCTCGCCTAAGAGACAACTTTAAGAAGCAGCCTGTAGGCAAAATCCTACTGTAGACCATAGTGCTTTAAGTGCTTTACGAGAGATGAAAAAGGCTTGGGAGCCTCTAAAAGGAGTGTGGCCTAAGTAATTAAGGGCATGGCTTAAAACATGTGAACTACAATCCAGTGCTTTACACAGTGTGATGTTTGGCCAGCATTTAGGTGCTTCTTTGTGAGGTTTCTGCTACTACATCTTAGCATATAACAAAGCAAAAACATATGCCTAAAACAAGCCAGAACTGCAAGTATTTTTTAGTAGTTTAATATAAATGAATATCAATAATGGTTTTGTTGAAAATAATTAGAATGGGTAATTGCAAATGCTACATATGTGACCGTCACTATGTGAACACTGGAGAGAGGCCAAGACTTGGATGAGCATTGAATCTGAGCACTGTTAGGGCCCATTATCTCACACTGCCTTAAGCCTTAGCTTCAGGGCTCTCAGTCGTGCCCCATTATGAACACCCTTCCACAGCCAGAACTCACCCGAATACCTACATGCGACTCAGTGCACATAAATCAAAAAAAGCACTGGAAAACCCCATAACACAGCCTTTTAGAGCAGTGACTATTGTCTTTGCCAGTATTTACTAAAATAAATTACAATACAAAATAGCACTAAAACAAATAGCATTTACAAATGTTAACAAAGTCAGAGTCATTCCTTATGCATAATATGCATTGTATCTACAGTAATACATTGCCAAAACCATTGGCAAAGCCAAAAGGTCCTAAAGGCAGTACCTATTGGTTTTGACAGTTCTTGTATATATCTGAACCGCCTAAATGGCCTTTAGAGCTGCTTATTCATTTAGGTGGTCATATGAAGATTGTTGGATGCTGATGAACTGCCAAAAACTGGACACACTTTAAAAGATTCAGGCAGGATATCTGCCCGTTTTGCAGTGGCTCCTCAACCTCTACCAACCCTATATGAAACCTTTCTCTTCTACTCTGTGTGCTTTTCATATTTTTTTTAAGAATTCAGTATACTTTTCTAGGAAGAAATGAAGGGCCTCATTTATGAGGCCCCTTGCACTGCCGGAACGTCAGTTTTTGTGACGTTCCGTGGCGCAGGAGCCTGCTCCATATTTACGAGGCAGCACTAAGCCACTTTTTTTGGCTTAATGCTGCCTCGTAAATGTTGTCCCCTTTAACGCAGTTTTCTGCGTTAAACAGGCGTGCAATGGGTGTTGCTAGGGGTATTCCCCGCAGCATCCATGGCATTTTGACACTGCCCCAGATTTATGAGAAATCGTAAACCTGAGGCATCACCAAAACCTTACGCCTCCCCAGGGGAGGCGTAAGGAAGGCACAACGAGGTAAAATATCTTTATTTATACTAGTTTTTCCTCTTTCTATGTGTGCTGCTCTATGTGTGCTGTATTGTGCAGCACACATATAAAGAGGAAAATGCCTCTTCTGATTGTTTCTGTGCAGGAAGGTTTCCCTTCCTGCACAGAAATAATCATCCTCGCAACGCAGGCACCCTTGCACCATGGGGTAAAGGTGCCTGCGTTGGAGCATGGCAGCCCATTGTGCGCCAGTGCAGGGAAAAAGGACAGGAATGCACCGTATCTCATAGATACGGCGCATTCCTGCCCTTTTTCTTTTACCATAGGGCAGCGCAGCAGGAAGGCCTGTGGCGCTGCCCTACAGTAAAACCTCATAAATGAGGCACTAAGCATTTTCACAACACTGATCTTAGAACACCTTTCTCACTCCTAAAGACTCACCCCTAAAGTCATCCTGAACTGTTTCATTTGTGCCCTTGGACACAGATGCATGTTCTCTTCTCTTTCTGTGATCGCAATGATTTAACCAATTTTAACCTTAATATTTTACAGGCATGATCCTTTTTAATTTCAGCTTATAACTATCCACAAATCACTAACTGCTTTTATTTCAGCTTTCATTCTACTAGTTTTGCATTCTGAGAATCTTGACTTTATTTACTACAACAATCCACCTGCTTTTCCACTGACTCTGTACAAGTTCGCCTCACCCATCTGTATAACTGTTATATTCCTAATATATCTTCTTCTTTTCTTAATTTTCCTGTAAATCTGGGACCTTATTACTCAAAGGGTGTACTTTCCCTGTTTGAGCCACAGGCTCCTTTCAAAAGACCACTTGTTCTACCATGGGGGTAGCGCATTTGTGAAATATGGAGCAGCTGCTTCAAAGCCACTATGTGTTTCACAATAAAGGCAGCAAGCCGCCTGTACTTTAAATATGGTAGTGAGATACCATGCAGGTGGGTGTAGTGAGTGACTGCATCGGAATGGAGGAGGGTATCTGGGGCGGTCCATGGGACCCCCTTTCACCCCTTGAGAGGGCTGCTTTCAAGAGGCAGACTGACAGTGCGCCACCTTTTTGTGGCGCACTCTGAGTGTGCCTCTTAAGGACTCTTTGCGTCTGCACCCATGTCTATAATACAGCGCGGGCGCAGAGGCAAAGTTATTCCCTCATTTTCATGGGGCCTTGCCTCCTTGCACATTAGGGCACACCCTCTCATGATAGCGCTGGTGCTACATGTGAGCCAGTGCTATCAGCAATACAGAAGGGGATGCACAAGTGTCTGTGGCCTCCTCTGTAATACAATTGTGCCCTGGGTGTTCACAAAATGGGTACACACACCCTTTGCACCCAATGGGCACAATGTATAATACGGCCCCTGGTCTCTTTTCCAAAACTTAAAATCATATTATGTGAGACTATATGTTTAAGAAAAGCTCTTTTGACATGTCTTTCTCTTTCTGATATTATTTCAATTTCCCTTGAAGGTTGTTTTTATTTTTTTTAACACATGTTCACTTCTATAATTACTGCAAACAACCATGAGTCTAGGACATTCAGCTGAAACTGCAATATCTATCTCTAATTTCACTTATTAGCACATGAGCAAAAAGTTTTATCTATTTTAATTCTCTTGGATGTACATGTTAACTTTACATTTATTATGCTACTTGTTCTTTATTGTCATCTCTTTCTCATCATATATTGTAATGTACTTTGATGAATTTTTCATTCATTCATTTACGAGTGCATGCCTTAAAAATATCTGTGTATTTCTCTTCATTATCATTTACTTGGCACACTTTTCTCTTTTGTTATCAGTTCTCCTTTTATGCAAAATTTTACAACCTTACTGTAATCTCTCATTTATCTATATGTACTCTTGACTTTTAAAATGGGTATAACATTGTTTGAGCCAAAATAAAATTAAAAATACCTGACCCAGATCCAATATGATATCAAAAAAATTAGCTTTTGCTATCTTACGGTACTGCTCTATTGTACTATACGTAGAACACACTGAGGGGCCGATTCCGATCTCGGCCGGTAGGGCTCCGAATAGGATTCGGCTTTACCGGATCCGATTCGGAGCCCTTTTTCCCGACCGAATCATACGCGGGTCCGGCCGAGCGAGTACGATGCGAATTCGCCGACCGACTCGTCCGGGCGACCCGACCGCTCCGACCGACTCGTACCCGGATCGTACCGCTCCGACCGACTCGCTCGGACCCGATTCGCACCGCGCAATGGAGACGTTTTCCGGCCGGGTAAGTACGATGCGCACCTCGACCGCTCCGACCGACTCGCGCCGTCCGACTCGGAACTCGCTGTCGGAGCCGTACTTTGGGGGTCCGTGTCGGACCCCCCTGTACGCGTACCCGTGCGAGGCGCACACAGGGGGACCCATGGGTCCCCCTACCTGTGCGTGTACGCCGCGAGCGCTCGCGGCATACTCACTGTAGGGGGCGCCCTTGTCCGCCTCGCACCCATTGAGGCAATGGGAGCCCGCGTACGCGTTGTACGACCGGCTCCCATTGAGTTCAATGGGAGTCCGACCGACTCGTGTCCGGTGGCATACGAATGCATCGGACTCGTTCGGTCGGACTGCACGGGTCCGATTCGGTCGGAAATCTCTCCGGGTCCGGCTCGGTCGGAGAGATTTCCGGCCCGAATCGGAATCGACCCCTGAGTGTCCCTCACTGGTGGCAAGGGATCCCATATAAGGAAGATATAGGGCCAGATTTAGGGTTTGTTGGACAGGATACTCCGATAGTCCCTTAAAATGGCATTTGTTATGGATCCGTTGGTGTATTCTGGCCCGAGTCATGTCAATTCTACCAGTACTGGGATATTTTGGACTGGTGCCAGGCAGTTGTTAATTGGTTCATGCTAATTTTTACAAGTCTTGAACAGCATTTTCAGTGACCGAAAATGTGATTTTTGCACATATCAGTCAGCGTAAATGTCACTTTTGCCCAGGGCATTAGTGCAAATTTGACTACGAAATAGCCTGACACTGGTACAAAAATGCCCAGAAACATTGCAAGCATATCCTTCACTTATGACGTTAGTAAGATTTTCCCCATCCTGTTACAATGATAAATTTTAAACTAACATAAAATGGTCTAAAATGACTGTTGAGCTGTTCTAGGGACAAGGGAGAGGAAGGGGGTTGATCATTTGCAAGCAACATTGTCTCCTATAACTCAAACCCACCTTTCGGGCACATGTGCTGTGAGGGTTATTGTGTCTCCCCATCTGATACAATGAAAAAGATCTTTGGTCCCTTTCATAACACCAACATTGTGACCTGTGTCACACTCAGTGCAAAGCCAGAATTATTAAGAATTGCATGCAATGTAATTTTATGTAATGAGGGCCATTAGTGAGAGATTAAAAGAAAGAGGTGCCCATTTCAAAAGCGATGTTTAGGAGCCCGTCTACCTACAAACACCCAGTCCACATACCAAAGGCAGGCTTGTGCTTTGCAAATACAAATACAGGATGTAACATTATAATTAAACACTTAAAGACCTAAAATAGCTGAATATCATAAAATAAACATTAAATATTAATTCTAAGCCCAATATTAGCATGTGGGGTGGATGACATAGCATAAGCTGAAGACTGCTTTTCTGCCTGTATTTGAAGATGCAGGCTTTAAGCTCTCTCCGTCTCTGGGAGGGATCACCTGGGACCTTTAGCATCCTGCCATCCCATGAACTTGCCAATAACCATGCCGCACACAGAGAGTAGTTGTGCACGTCTTTATTCCACTCTGTGTAAGTCGGAAACCAACATCCTAAGCCTGCCTTCAACTCATCTCTCCAACGCTTATGCAACAGTTAAAACGTACTACTTTTTCAAAATAGATAAATAAATGCACAAAATAAATACACAAATAAATACACAGATAATCATAGACATAGAGGCAATTACAATTCTTCAATTAAGCATCGTGGCACCTGAATCACACTTCCTGATTGGGTCACTGAAAACCGGGAACTGGCAGTCTAAGTGTAAGTGATCTGAACAGGAGAGGTGGAATTATCAGCAGACACAGAGTCATCAACCGGCTGTCGGGACCCAGTCTCTACATTGACGTTGATGTTTGGTTAGCTTTATATTGAGGTTATTTAGGAAGTCTTTGAATTCTCGACTATTAATAGGTGGGCCGTTGTCAGATTTTAAGATTGTAGGTACACCCCATGTCGCAAAGATGCCATCTAACTTTTGAATAACCTTTTCATGTGTGGTGGATGAAAGGTCTTCTACCAATGTAAACCGGGAGTATTCTTCAACAATAACTAAAAGATGATGTCCATTCTCAAGAGGACCAAAGAAATCCATAACAGTTTTCTCCCAAGCATCATGTGGCAAATCTAACATGTTCAAAGGGTGCTGAACAACTTGAGATGAAAGACAGTTGCAACTTTTTTTCGACCCTTTCTTCGAGGTACGGAAACCAAACTCGATAACGGATAGCTCTGTTAGTGGCAAGTATTCCTCGATGTCCCTCATGGGAATGGTTGATCACTTGTTGTCGGAGACTCTCAGGAACAACAATTTGTGTACCTCGCAGAGAGAGGCCTTCTTGAGTCACTGAAAGTTCAACTCTTACATTTTTGAACTTCAAATACTCACTGTTTTTAGTGAGAGATCTAGAGTGCTCATTTCACCACTGATGAGAAATAATGTCTTTTAACTTTAACATGCCATTATCTTGGCTCGTGGTGTTGACAATTTGTTCTAAAGACATGGCAGCTGGTGTGCTCGATTTCACAATGAAATTGAAGTAAGCCTCTGATGTCTTAGATGGGGTACCAGGGCAGGGTAAGGATACTTTAGAAAAATAATCAGCAGGATTCTGATCTTTCCTTGGAGGATGAAGAATTGTGTACCTGTGTTCTTGTAACCTCATACCCCAACGTTCAATTCAAGGAGCCATTTTGGCTTTAGAATTGCCAAATATCGTCAACAGTGCTTGATGATCAGTCACTACAGTGAAGGGTTTTCCGTATAGAAAGACATGGAAATATTTGCAAGCCCAAACCACTGCCAAACTTTCTTTTTCAGGTTGTGAGTAAGCACATTCTGCTTGTGACAGTCTTTTACAGGTGTATGCCACCATATGTCTCAGGGCATTTAGCTGTCCGTTGTTCTCTGCTAGGATTGCACCTAACCTGACTGGGCTAGCGTCAACTACAACCTCTGTAAGAAGTTTGGGATTAAAGTAGGCCATTTCAGTGGCACTCTCAATAGCTTGCTTGATGCTTTGGAAGCTCTTCTAACATTCCCATGACCAATGAAAAGACACATTCTTTTTCGTTAGTTTTTGTAAAGGTGCACTGACCGTAGCAAAGTCTTGAATGTATGTAGAACAGTAACTGGCCATTCCAAGAAATAATCATAACATACAAATGTCTTGTGGGGGATTTTCAGTAGACAACGCTTGTACTTTAGCTGGGTCAGGTTTCATTCCTCCAGCAGAAAAGACAAGGCCAAAGAATTTCAAGCTTTTCTTGTGGAATTCACATTTGTCAGCATTCCCAGTTAAGCCAGTATCGCTCAGCACACGACATACTCACATTAGAGCTTTGTCATGCTTTTTCTGTGCAGCTCCAAAAACCAATATGTCATCACTATAGTTAAATGCATTTACTACAGACTGTTTTATACGTCGAATGATGTCATGGAAACGTTCTGGAACAGAAAATATACCAAAACTCAATTGCTTGTAGCGAAACAAACCAATATGCGTAGAAAAGGTTGTAATATGCCTGGATTTTTCTTAAACCTCCAATTGATGATATCCTTTATTTAGGTAGAGCTGAGAGAAGAACTTCACATCATTCAATTGAGTTATCATATCAACAATGTGTGAACCAGGATGTCTCTCTCGCTCAATTGCCTTGTTGGCCTGACGCATGTCAATGCATATGCGTACAGCTCCTTCACTGTCTCTTTAAGGCACTATTACAATGGAATAACCCCATGGTGTCCTACCAGTGGAGCGTTCAAAGATGTCATGTTTAAGTAACAAATAAAGTTCCTTTTCAACAGTTCTTGCCAGTGAAACTCAACGTGTCTGTGTCTTTGAGCAACAGGACGAACATCCTTACTTTTGAGTAACTTTACTTACATTTTTTTTAGTTTTTCTAACCTTGGAAATAATGAAGGAAATTGACTTACAATTTCTTGATGAGCATTCACATTGTAGTATCAGTCCCATATCAGCAGCAGTGTTGAAGCTCAGCAGACCAGCACTGGAAGCTGCTCCTTGAAGTACTTGAAAAGGCACTTGTACCACAGTTTTCTTAAGTTTCATTGTGGTGACAAGCAAACCTTGACTCTTTAAGGGCGCTGAGGCAGCCCATGTGTATACTTTAGTCTTTAACTCCATAAGTTGTGGAAATGGAGTTCTCCTCAGGCTTGATGTTTATTGACGCACAGCTATCAATTATGAATGGTTTTGAACCCCATTTATCTTAAGCGTGATCTTCAGACAATGTTTGAATGTTTGTGGTGCCTTTTCATTTCGATTTTATTTCATTTCGGATTATTCCTCACTTTCGACTAGTCCCACATGTGCATGCCTTTTTTAAGTAAACATCGACATTGCACAATTGTCATTGTCGCTTTCACTGGAAACTGATACTGAAGACCGCTTTGTCGATGATTTATACGACGATCAACTTCATTTGGTGTTGATTTGCTTCAGTTGGTGTGACCGATTGGCCTTGTGGGAGCGCGTTGAATGTCACTGGGGTAGCATTTGGTCAGCCATTTTGTCTTCACACTGTGACGCACTTACTTTTCTCTTCGCCTTGCAAGCCATCATGAAAAGGTTTTCTTTACCACAGCTGATGCATATCTATCCAAATGCAGGACATTTACCTTTGTGTGGAAACGATAGTCCACATCTGTAACACATTTTCTTTTTCTGTGGAGACATCACCTTGTGTCACTTGACCTTGTAGTTTGGCATGCTTTTCATGCTCATGACTGATGCACTTTGAGCACCTCCATTTCAATCGATTGACGATCAGCACGCTCTTCAGCACGGTCAGCCTTCAGGCTTGTTCTAAGGTCAGAGTTTCTTTCAGCATTCGTTGTCGAAAGGAATATGACAGACATCCATTGATAACTCTGTGGCAGGTAGCTTCCTCATTATTGAAATCATTGAATTTACAGTGCTTCACCAGAACATCCAGTCTCTCAACAAACTCATTGAGGTTTCACCTGGTCTGTGGCGTTCTTGACAGCATATGTATCTTCATAATCCATCCACATTTTGCACTGGATTGAATTTGACATTCAAGGTTGTTTTGATTTGATCGTACATCACTTCACCTTCTTGTGGTATCTTTTTCATGGCTCCTTTCACTCCTTCACCAGCCATGTTCTTCATATACTTTATAATCTTTTTATCATCTTTTCATTTATTGCATATATGAAATCTTCAAAAGTGTCTATCTATGCAGTCCATCTCTTGCCAATATTGTGTTTCTTGGCTGTACCGAATGAACATGGCGGCTTTTAAGAATGCTGCAGCTGTATATACATTGCTGGACAGTAGCGGTCTCTCAGGCACTTCATTTGGAACTTCATCTGGCAGATGTCCTCTAGCGCTTTGTGACATTCTGGCTTTGGGGTCAGCTGTAACGGGTTTTGGAGCTTGGATCTCACCCTGGCTCTCCATTGGAGCTCTTTACTTGATGGTGGTCTAGGGAGTTGTTCTTAGCCCCTACCCGGCAGCTTGGGTGGCAGGCCACTTCGTTCTGGGACACCTCCACCAGCACAACCCCTGAACCTCTTCTGGGGCCTCTCCGCAGCATGTTGTTGCACAATGAGTTGTTAGTGGTTTTGGGAAGTAGATAAATCTTGCATTCTACTAGTCCATGAAAGCAGATATCTTTATGATATTTGGTCGGCGTTGTGCTTAAGTTTTTCTTCCCGGACACCTGGTCAATCTCTGTTTCCTAGCACATAAATTTCAGTTTGACTTGTACTGAACTATGGCTGTGCGCTGCTTTCGTAACCTGGTGGCATCCGCCTTTAGCGTTTTTACTCCATATAGTGTATGGAATTATTTTGCGTAATGGTGCAATACCTTTTATTTGCGGCAATTTCATTCAGTTCCTGGCCAACGACACGTAGACTTTCAATGCCGCTTTCTTTATCTTTAAGCAGTTCATATAGGCTGGGGTTGCCCTGAGACTCCACCAGTGCCAGCATTGATTCTGCACTTTGACTGCGGCACACGTGACATGCAAGAGCAGTTTGCTGGACCATGGAAAACTCTCTGGAAGAGAGGTTTCAGTATACAGGCTTTGTATGCCCTATCTCATCACCAGTTGTAGCATCCTGGCAGCCTATGTACTCGCCAATAACCATGTCGCACACAGGGAGTAGTTGCACACGTCTTAATTCCACTGCATGTAAGTCAGAAGTCAACATCCTAAGCCTGCCTTCAACTCATCTCTCCAACGCTTATGTCACAGGCCTATGATGTACAGTGGGAACTAATAGAGTTCCAGCGTTCTTTTCTTTACAAGACACTACAGGCGCTAGGGCCCACTTCAGTTGAAAGACATGACATTTTCTCAAACCTGTTCTGAGGACCAACATCCCATGTCCATTGGGAATGGCCCAACGTTTCTCCCATTTAGGAAGGAGTTAAAGGCCCTCTTTAAAGTACACCATGGGGCACATTTATCAAATAATCACTCAGCACAGCAAGCCACCTTGCTGTGCTGTGCTAAGTCTGCTTGCATTGTAAGCAGGATTGCTTTTGTGCAGGAAGGGGCACCTTCCTGCACAAAAGCAATTCTCTAAGGCATTTCCCTCTGTCCATGTGTGCTGCAGCACACATAGAAAGAGGACATAATGAGGAGAAATAAAAATATATCTCCTCATTACGCCTCACCTGGGGAGGTGTAGTATTTTGTCACATTCCCAGGTGTGTCACTAATGGTAAACCTGGGACTGCACCAAAATCCATGGGTGGATGCATTGGGACACCCAAGCTCCACCCAAAGAACGCCTCCCTGGGGGCAGAGTAACACAACCAGTATTTTGCACTGCTTTGTGTTACTCCAGATTTATCAAACCACGCTAGGTCACGCAAGGTGGCCTTGCTCGCTTGATAAATCTTACTTAGTAGTAGCGTTGCTGCTGCTTGGTCAATATGCCCCTATATTTTTATACTTAGGTGCACAAATGGTTTTGCGAACCGGGCCTTTAAGTAGAGATTGTGTGTGTTTTATTTCAAGGAGTTGCACAATCGCACACCTCGTAACAAAATGTGATTTAGTGCGATGACTCGCCCGTTTCCCCTCTTTCTCCCTCCGAACAGTTGCCACTTTCTTCCGGGGACATGCTCGCAGCAGTGCCACCGAGCAGCACGGTTAGCTGTGGTACGTAAACCAGCCCGCCAGCTCTGACACTCCGTCTTCCTGACTACGACGCGGAGTGTAAACTGGAACATTTAAATAATGATATAGTTGTCAAGATTCCGATGTGATTGTCTCCTCGAGCAGCTCACCTCACATTACACGTTTTATTGTAACTCATATTAGGCGTCTGCGAGCTACCGCTCATCCTTGCTGGCCCATTTGCACGCACGCCACGTACCGCCGAGTTTTAACTGACTTACTTCTGAAGGATTCGCCGTAGTTGCTAGGAAACCTGCTTGTGTTCTTTTCACTTCTTATAGCGCATTAGCTTTTCAATTGATAAGGCTGTACCTTTTGGTACTGAGGGATTTACGCAGAATCAAACAATGACAGTGGGACTGTGGATAGATAAGCAAAAGTAGACCTGTTCTTTACACAAGTAATACATGGGATTAGAGCCAAAAGAGAGGACGGAACACGAGTCGGCCCAATTTCAGTGTTTTTAAACTATTTCGGAAAACAGAACGATTGGTTGATGAGAGCAAATTGTGCTTTCCTGGGTTTAATATACCATAGTTTTTGTGAGTTTACAGCCCGCATGCATTTCCCGTTCCTTGTTTTTTGTGAGCCTGGTATTTGCAGAGATCGATTCCATACCTGTGTTATCGAGGACGGTTTAAAGGTTTGGGCAGCTGGGCCACGAGGGATTTGCATCACTGCTTCAACAATCCCGCTCTGCACACAATCTCAAGAATGAAGGTTAATAATAATTCTTCATTAAAATTCAAGCTTACATTCCTGCAGAAACATGGATAAGACTTTATTGAATTGAATATGTGCATTTCATGTGAGCCTGATGATATACTCTTTATATTCAAACTGTATTTTGTATCTCTTCCCTACTAAACACAAACAATTAGAAATACGTATAACAGTTTACTGATTGGTGGCACTGAAGCACTGATGGCTGCACCTTCAATGGGTCGTTCGGATCAGTACTGACCTTAATAATAACACGTCAGCGTTCTTGCAGCATTACAGCATTTCTTGAATAAAGATTCAGACACATGTTGGTTGATGTTTTTAATGTTTGAGCTATTACCTTTTGTAACAACCAATACGGAAACAACCCCAAGCGTGTGCAAATTTTGTATACAACTACAATTTAACCACATTGACTAATGTTCTTCGCGTTATTAATATTGAGTCAATATTCAGTGTAAGATCTGCATCCCACAGATGTATGCTTGATTAATTTGAATGTCAGTAATTTTCAAGTTATGAGGACGCACAGAGCACGACAGTGTGCCATTTTTGCTACAGGAAAGTTCTTCTTTTAAATACCTTTAGCTCTGGATACACAGCACATCTATTTGCATACTCTATTGCTTCCAATATATTGGGGGGCATGAACCTGGTATATGCGCGACGCACACCCAAAATGTGATTTATCAAGCCACGCAAGGCCACTTGGCATGGCCCTGAGTGGCTTGATAAATCAGGAGTAACGCACGGCAGCGCAAATCGCTACGTTTCCTTACTCTGCTCCCAGGAGGCGTTCCATAGGCATTGCGTGGGTGTTCTCACGCAACTCCCATGGATTTTGATGCATTCCCAGACTTACCATAACTGGTAGACCTGGGAATACACAAACAAATACGCCTTCCCATGGGAGGAGTAACGAGGAGAAATATTTTTATTTCTCCTCATTACTTCCTCTTTCTATGTGCACATAGATAGAGGAAAATGCCTCAGTGGATTGTTTTTGTGCAGAAAGGTGCCCCTTTATGCAGAAAAACATTCTTACATGCAACAGAGGCATCTTGTACCATGGTGCAAGGGTGCCTGCGTTGGTGCTAGGCAGCCGATTGCGCACCAGCTCAGAAGAAAGGACAGGAATGCACCGTATTGGGTTAAATATGGCGCATTTCTGTCCTTTCCCTGTAATGATGAGCAGCGCATCAAGGTGACTTTCTGTGCTGCATTACTTTTTAGGTTGAGCTTTTGAGACCTTTTGTATATACTTCTAGATATACTTATATGTAGGCTTACAGCCCACCCCCTGCTTTCATTTGTCTGTTTCAGTGTCCTTCCTCTTGTCTCTCCTTTTTGTCTTTCCTGCCTCTCCTACAGTTGACTCTTTGTGTGGCTCATGCTGCCACATTAACTTGCGCCTCTCATGTAGCCTCAATCTATAGCCTTGACCTATCCTCTCGCTGCCTGTGTCTCGCGCTGCCACCATCACATTCATCTCCAGTGCCAAAGAGTTTTAATCCATCGCATTAATGCCTTTCATACCTCGCATTCATAAAGTAATCATGCAATATTACTCAGCCCTATCCAATTTCATATGCACATAACCTTTTCTGTCAGGTTAATAAGACCTGATGAGCACGGAGGGCTGGAAAATGTTGCCTCCAAAGCAGAAACGAGCATGTCTAATTTGGGTTCTTTCGTGCCGTGCTGACTCCTTTTTCAAATCTTGTCGCCAATTCATGTTGCGCCGCATAAGTAAATACTCTTCCAAGAAGAAAGGCTTAAGTTCTTCAGTTTATTAGTATCATCAAAGGAAGTCCGCATTGGCGTCTCTCTGCGACTCTTCCAGCTCATCGCTCGGAACTGTCTCCACTTGGAATGTCGCAGAGAGACTCCAGTGAATATAAACATTCCTAGCATGGCAACAGAATTTAAAGTCACACATACATGTATAAACATAATACAACAAAAGGGACTTCTGGTCTGTTGGCAGATGCTTGGACAGGGGTTTCATGTAATTTCAAAAGATACCAGTGACGTTTTTATAAACATAAAGACAAGGAAAGTAGTATATCTCTAACAGTCCAAGTGCACTCCAGCGTGCTATTTAAATTCATGCTATGTAGCATAACCTCATCTCAAAGCACTTCCAGATATGTGAATTAAGACAACCAGATGTAGAAAAATAACACTTTGAATAAGTACTTCTCAAAGCAGTGGTATAATGTGAACATTAGTGTCAAAGCTTCCATGTTAAAGAACAGTAGATGTTGCAGCACCCAGGATAATGTGTTGCATGTCTAAATACTTATAAGGTCCGAAAGGTGAGATCGATTGCATTGCAAATGCCTGTTTATGAATATGCCCCTGAGATTGGGTTTTGGGTCATCCCCCTTCAACCATTGGCTTTTTTTGTTAGAGCCTCTTTTAATCAATGGCTTCAGATGCTGTCAATCTTACCTTGATTTTGAAAGTATTTTAGCATCACTGTTGTGCTTGTTCTCTTTGGGCCTGATTCACAGAACTAACTTACGTCAAAATCCTAAACTTACAACAATTTTGGTATTCACAGAATGAACTTACACATTTGGGTATTCACAGAATGAACTTACACATTTGGGTATTCACAGAATGAACTTACAACAATTTTGGTATTCACAGAATGAACTTACACATTTGGGTATTCACAGAATGAACTTACAACAATTTTGGTATTCACAGAATGAACTTACACATTTGGGTATTCACAGAATGAACTTACAACAATTTTGGTATTCACAGAATTAACTTACTCATTTTGGTATTCACAGAAGGCACTTACTCATCAATGAGTAAGTGCCTTCTGTGAATACCAAAATGTGTAAGTTACACAAAATGTGTAAGTTACACAAAATGAGTAAGTTACACAAAATGTGTAAGTTACACAAAATGTGTAAGTGTCTTCTGTGAATACCAAAATGAGTAAGTTTATTCTGTGAATACCAAAATGAGTAAGTTCATTCTGTGAATACCAAAATGGTAGTAAGTTTAGGATTTTGTCGTAAGTTAGTTCTGTGAATCGGGCCCTTTGAGTGTATCAGTCCACCTTCTTGAAAGTGCTTTAAGTGAATAGCACGAGGAACTATTTTATATCTGGTCACATTCAGCTATTCTTCAAATAAATGCATTGCGAAAAAAAAGTGTTTTTCTTTTTTCAGTGATAAGACACATTGGGTCATTTGACAACAAAAAAAGAAAAAAATTGCTGGGGAGTCGAATTGTCTTTCCTCTAACAGTGTCCATTAAAGAAACAACATTTTAGAATCCCCTGCAAACACATCAGCGTGCTCAACGGCGCTTGTGTTGTTGCACCCAACAGCTTTACTGGTCATATTAGCCGGCTGCTGATGAAACACAAATTCAGGGAACTCTGTGGCTGTGGCAAAGTCACTAGGTCTGGAATGTAACTTAAAATGCAAACCAGACCTATTTGTTTTGCCAGTGCTTTTTTTTATTCTAAAAGTCCTCAGAGGAAGGCAAGTCCTTAAATCATTAAATGGTGGTTTGATTTTAAATGAAAACCTGACAACCTCACTTGCATTTAGGGTTACCAAGTCAGCCAGTTTTCATCAGCCTTGCCAGTGATTTTTTTTTCTAAGCAGGCCAGCAAAAAAGATGACAACCCTAATTCCTAAAACTGAAATACAATTATTCCACTGGGTTATATTAAACAGATAACAAGTGGTTGTCTTTCTTCATTGTTGAAGTAAAAGAACCACATACAGAGTTTGCTGGAGCCGGAGCACCGCTGGAAATTGGTGGTGCTCCAATCCCACTAAACACAGTTTCCCCAAACTATTTTGAGACGGAGGAAGCTCTGAGTTTTCATTGGCAGAGTCTGTGCTGCTTCCATCGGTGTAAACCCTTGAGCTGATAGCCTATCAATCAAAGGGTCATCAAACCACAGTGAAAGTTATGCCCTCAATTAAGGAGAGGGCAGAGGATCACTAGATTTCCCTGACTTCAGCAGGAAAAATGTACAAAGACCGGATGCTGATACAGAAAACTTTAGGAGCATCAGGGCCATTGTTTTTTATGTACTGAAAATAATCTCCCACTTTGGGAGTTTGTGTCCAAAAAACAAAATACTTTCTAAAGCAAGTACATAAAAAATGTGGCATACTCTGCAAAGATATGTGCCTTCAGTGGAACTGCCACAGAGACAATTCCACTGAAGGTACTAAAATCCCCACCTGCCGAACAGAGACCACTAAATATAGTGCGCCATCCTCCACCAGGCAAGCAGAGGGCATAACCTCTGCTTACCTGGTGGGGAGCAAGCCATGTGTCAAGGTTTAAATGAGCCCCCTAGTAGGTGATACATCAGAGGAGGGAGAGTCACACTGTAGAATGATTCACAGTGAGGATGAGCACCTTAGAGCAGTGTAGACTTATGCATGCTTGCTTTCTAAATATTAGGGGTATATTTATCAAATCCTCACGCAACACAACACAGCAAGCCATCTTGCTGCTCTGTGCTGCGCTGCGTGAAAGGGAGAGAGCAGGAATGTGCCTTATTTAACATTATATGACACAGTGCCACTCTCTGCCTGCACTGGCGCGCAAACTGCTGCCTAGAGCCAACTTAGGCACCCTTTCACTATGGTGCAAGAGTGCCTGTGCAGTAGGCTGAATTGTTTTTGTGGAGGAAGGCACACCTTCCTGCACAAAAAATTCTCGGAGGTTATTTCCTATTTCTATGCGCGCTGCGGAACGCAGCACATGTAGAAAGAGGAAAAACAAGAAGAAATAAGCTTATTTCATTTCGTCATGCCTCCCTTTCTAGGGATTGCTACAAAATCCATGGGTAGATGTGTGGGAACACCCACACGTCACCTATGGAACACCTCCCTGAGGCTGAATAACACAAGGCAGCAACTTGCGCTGCCTTACGTTACTCTACATTTACCAAACCACGCAGGCTCACGCAAGGTGGCCTTGCGTGGCTTACGAATTATCATTCTAGGTTGTGTGTCTTGACCTCGTGCCCCTTGGCGTGGTGATGAAAACCATGATAAATATGCCCCTTTGTGTGAGAATGGAGGAGTTGTCCTGCTTTAATGTCTGCTATTTCGATCACACCGTTAACAATGTCATCCAAAATTAGAGCATGCTAGGCAGACAAAGAGAGCATGGTACCTATTCAGCATTTGTAACGTTTATTCTTGGCTTTTTCATTTCCACTTAAATGTCACAAAAAATATCACCCATTTATTTAAGCTTTGGAAGCCCTACTTCAAATGGCCAGAAATGCTTCAAGCAGAACATTTATTGAAGTAATTCTTTCTAGATTGAACCTAGTCAATGACCAGTACTCTTGAAAGTCTCAATCCTCTTGTCATAATCTGCAGATCATTCATTCAGAATCAAGTGGAGCATGTGGTACTTAAGCACTTCCCTAGTAATCACATCAAAATGGCAATGAAGCCATCAATTGAATATAAAATCTAATTCAGTTTTTAAATATTGACAAATCCTTTAAAGTATGCAAAAAGTGATGGATGGAATGCTAGAATAATCTCAGCAAATTGTAATTACTCGGGCCGCATCCCAGTCCATTGTTATTTCCATACCATACCACCTTAGTTTGCACCAAGCCATATACACATCATTCTTGACTCTGCAACAATGGGAAAAGTCCAGCCCGAACTACCAGGCCAGGTCTTCCCTGAACTGGGACACAAACAAACCCATAATCAGTTTTGCCCTAGTTAGGCCTCAGCAGCCCAAAATACCTTGGATTCAGTGACACACTTTGCATGGGATCCCCAGCTGGGCACAACCATCCTATTGAGGGCAGCACACTAAAGTACACAAAAAAGTCATTGATGAGATTCTGGAATTGATATCAGTCACTGATGATTACTTGGGGCCGCATGCCAGTCCATATGCAAATCAGTCTTGACCCTGCTCCAGTGGGAACAGTCCAGCCCGAACTGCCAGGCCAGGTCTTCCCTGAATCAGAACACAAGCAACCCAGGAACCGTTTTGCTTGCTTGCTTGCTGGGCTGCAGTTTTAGTCCACTGCGTGACACATGACAGACAAAAATACCTTTGTCATATAGGAATAGCCTATTTTTATTTATTCATAAGTCACCTCTAAAGTGTGCCTTCTAAAGCCACAAGGCAGAGTGTTACTGTATAAAAATAGGGCACCCTACATGTTAGTGTGCCCTCACCAAAAATTCAAAAGCTGTTTCACTACGTAGGCCTTGATGGATTTAAATGGGATTAAAGTCTTAATTCTGTAGTTCCACTTTGGAAAAAGGGTACTTTAAAGTTACCTCAAATGCTTCAAAGTTATTTCCTTCTTAGTTTTTAAAATCTGAATAAATGGTATAGTCAGATTTTTGATAACTTCATTTGAATAGCAATTTAATGAAAATGTACTTGAGTCTGCCTGCTCTGCCACTCATCACACTTCCAATGTAGAAATACTAATTCTTGGCTGGTATTGTTAACTCCGGTTCAGAGAACAGTGGTCTGCCTGTGAGCCCAATAAAGGAAGTGCGCATTAAGGGCTGACTCCAGTCACATGAGGGAAAACATTTTACCCCTTTCAGAAGGGAGGAGAGCTCATCTAAATAGGAGCATGGCTTTGAAGCCAAAAACAGGCCTGCCTATGGCAGCTGAGATGGCAGCTGGCCATCTTTAAACAGGGACTCCAGGGTAAGTTATCATAAGGCAAGGAGGAAAAACTGCCAAAGGAGTTGGGGACTGTGATAAAATAGGATTGGGTGGCAGAATTTCTCCAAATACCGACTGGTGCACAGGATAAATATGGCACTGCCACCTCCACCTATTCAGAACATTCATCCAAATGGTAAGACTCTGTGTGAAGAAGTCCCTGATACAAGGAATACATTAACCTGTGGTATTCACTGCTGAAGGAAGAGGACTCACAGAATGACACCTGATACTTGCTTGCACCCAGGGACTAGAACTGCCCTCCGAGGGTCGAGTGGTTATCCCCCCTGTTTACCTGCTACATTGAACACATAAAACAGAAGGACTCCTGAATCGAATAAGTCTCAGCTTATAAAAAGGATTAGAAGCTGTAGGAAACCAGGCTAGAGAGAAAGACGCGGCTCCCAGAAGCCTGCTCAGAAAAACTAGGGGCTACATGATTGACCAGAATAATCTTTCCAAGCAGTTGAGGACTATGGGGCTAATTAGGACTACTGCAGTCCTATGGAAACACGTAATATTCTTGGGGGTGCTGCAACCCTTTTTAGCGGTAGCAAATGGGCTGATTTCCTGTTTGCTACTGCTAAAAGGGGTTGTATATCTGGCCCTTAGTTATTACATCACAAATATGCACACGTGGAGCAGTGTTGAATATACATATTGCGAACAATGGCACATACAACAACAATCATACTTTTCAATGTGGTAGAAGATCCACATATTAAGAGAAACAATAACATGTTGTTGAAGTCTATGGGGCATATGTATGAAGCGTTTTCCCGTTCGCAAACGGGCCGATTCTCAGAATCGGCCGGTTTGCGAACGGGAAAAAGCCTTTTGGGATGTATCATCCCAAAAGGCCATTGCAAGATAAAGAATCGCAAAATTTGTGATTCCCTATTTTGCGAATGCATTTACGGAATCGCAAATTGCGATTCCTTAAATGCAATTCATGTAGCACCCAAGTTGTGCATATTTGGCTTAAGAAATCGCAAATTACCACCAACTTCAAGTTGGTTGTAATAAGCGATTTCCTAGAAAAACGCACTTTTTGGCATTTTTCAAAGTGCCATGTGGCGAACATACATGCCCTTAGGGCATGTATGTGCGCCACATGTGCACCCATGCATATTTCAGGGGTGCAACAGGGTGTCCTTTTGATACCCTTGCACCCTTGAAATTGCATTCGCAATTTGAGAGTACCTAATGGGTACTCGCAAATTGCGAATGTCTTCCCATTCATTCCTATGGGCCTATAGGCCCATAGGAATGAATGGGAAGGTATTCCTTAATTGCGAATTACAATTTGCGATTCGCAATTAAGGAATACGTAGGAATCGCAATTAATATTGCGATACCTACATACATTTCTTTTTGTGAGTCCTTAATAGCGATTCGCTAAAAATCGCTATTAAGGACTCGCAAAACGAGTTCATGATACATATGCCCCTATGAGTGGTTGGTCATATTTGCACACAAAAAGAGCTGCCTAAGATTTCTTAATTTTTAATTATGCATCCTTCACAGTTCTACTCCATATGAGTTATTGGACATATAAAAAAAATGTTACGGGTTGTCCTCACACACCACCAGGTGTCATGCTTCATCATAGGACAACCCACGCTCTCCAAAAAGACTGGTTTGATGGAGAGCGGGCCTCCACCTGTAGTTGACCCGGGATTTAAGTGTATTGAAAACCAATGTGGCATCCTAAAAACATTTTTACTTGCTAGACATGACACTTGGGGGTCGATTCCGATTCGGACCGGAAAAAGCACCGACCGACTCGGAGCCGGAATTAATTCCGACCGACACGTACCTGTGGCGCCCGACACGCCAAGTACGATGCAAAGCGTGCAAAATCCGACCGACACGTACTGAACCCAAGCCGAACGACCGAGCCGCACGGAAAACAGCAATCCGGCCAGAAAAACACGCGAATCGAACCGACCGACACGCACCCGGAACAAATCCAACCGAAACGTACCCGCGAACTCCAAACCGCAAAGTACGATGCAAGCCGCGAAAACCACGACCGAGTCGTACGGAGGACTAGCCGTACGACCGACACGCATACAAAACTGCGAGCCGAAGTAACACAAAACACCGCGACCGACGCGTACGCAGCATAGAAAACTGCACAAACACAGCGTGAACGAAACGGAGAAGACCGTACGAGACAACTGCAGGGTCCGACTCGGTCACAAGAACGTTTCCAACATGCACAGAAAGTACTAAGGAAAAATACACAAAAAAAGGCCAAACAAGCAATTACAAAGCCAATAAATACTGGGGGGTGGGGACAGAGAACAAAGACACACCCACAACTCCACCCATATAAAGGACACAAATCCCAACCATGATCCTTTGCAAATGCTATTCTACTGCCAGCACTCAACAGACAGCAACCACACACCCACAGCTCATCCCTCACACAAGCCACACACCATCAGCACACCAACAAATAGCTACCTCACATACACCCAGCAAAACACACACTCACACACCCTCACCTGCACACCAACACACACATCACTCACCATCACCACCCATCACCATGCCCCCAAAGAAGAATCACAAGTTCCTAGATTGTGAATTGGAAGTCCTGGTAGACAAGATCCTCAGGGTAGAGCCACAGCTGTTTGGCACACTGGTCCAACAGACACCCATCTCCCAGAAAACAAAGATGTGGGAGAGGATCATCAACAGGGTGAACGCACAATCACCATGTCTGCGCACAAAGACTGACATCCAGAACAGGTGGTATGACGTGTGCAGGAGGGTACGGGAGCTGCTGAAGAAGGACTACCTCCTGAGCCAATACACCGGCAGTGGCCCTCCTGCCAAGCCAGTATACCTCAGGCCCTGGGAGGAGAAGGTGCGGGCCATCCTTCCGCCAGTGAACGTCTATGGACTAGAGAACATCCCAGAGCCTGGTGAGTACACAACAAATGTACACAATATTCTGCCACAATACACACACACATCACTGTCAAGGGGAGAGTCAAACCATGCACTCATAGCAATTACACAGCAACCAGAACAGAATCATCCCAAAATGTGTATGTCAGTCAGATAAACACAACACATGCCATCTCAAAGTTACATTTAACCGTGTCATCACATGTACAAACACAACTACAGCTAGGCAGTGGCACAAATATAACTAACAAACACATCCAGACATGTAGCCACCACTACAACACCAACACACAGTGAAGACCACTGAAAGAAAGGAATTCTGTGTATGCTGGGCAAGTCAGTGTAGCCAATAGCATCATGGGAGTCGTAGTCACAGATATTGCTCACCCCCACAACTGTCCCATCAACACCACCATGAACCATGCGCACATCACAGGGAGTGGAAAAGGACTCACAAGATGGCTGACACTGGCTACTGCTGTGGGGAGCACAAGGCCCTGCTGGCAACTGTGCAACAACCAACAGCAGGACACCACTGACTGACATCCTGAGAGACAACTTCCACTCCCTGCAATGGAAGCACGTTCCATGGTGGGATATCTGGCTGGGTGGGAAGGAGGACTTGCAGCACTGACCATAGTCACAAGCACCTCCCCTCACACACCCCCTCAACACAAACTCCACATAACCCACCTGGGAGAATGCAATGCCTCACATCCTAACTCAAGATCCCACAAAGAACCTCCACCCTGGGTTATGTTGTGTGAAGCACAGGGACACTCTTGGGACTTTTAGCCAAACAACTGCCAGGACAACACTCCCAGCCATCCTGTCAGCACAGGCAGCCCACCCCACAGGGAAGCAGAGTCAAAAGGAAGGAAGCATGGGCATGCTGGGAAGGGGGTGGAGGCAATAGCATGATGGGAGTAGTAGGCACAGATATTGCTCAGCCTCACAACTGGCCCATCAACACCACCCTGAACCATGCTCACATCACAGGGAGTGGATAAGGACTGACAAGATGGCTGACACTGGCGACTGCTGTGGGGAGCACAAGGCCCTGCTGGCAACTGTGCACCAACAAACAGCAGGACACCACTGACTGACATCCTGAAAGACAACGTCCACTCCCTGCAATGCAAGCACGTTCCATGGTGGGATATCTGGCTGGGTGGGAAGGAGGACTTGCAGCACTGACCATAGTCACATGCACCTCCCCTCACACACCCCCTCAACACAAACTCCACATAACCCACCTGGGAGAATGCAATGCCTCACATCCTAACTCAAGATCCCACAAAGAACCTCCACCCTGGGTTATGTTGTGTGAAGCACAGGGACACTCTTGGGACTTTTAGCCAAACAACTGCCAGGACAACACTCCCAGCCATCCTGTCAGCACAGGCAGCCCACCCCACAGGGAAGCAGAGTCAAAGGAAGGAAGCATGGGCATGCTGGGAAGGGGGGTGGAGGCAATAGCATGATGGGAGTAGTAGGCACAGATATTGCTCAGCCTCACAACTGGCCCATCAACACCACCCTGAACCATGCTCACATCACAGGGAGTGGATAAGGACTGACAAGATGGCTGACACCGGCTACTGCTGTGGGGAGCACAAGGCCCTGCTGGCAACTGTGCACCAACAAACAGCAGGACACCACTGACTGACATCCTGAAAGACAACTTCCACTCCCTGCAATGCAAGCACATTCCATGGTGGGATATCTGGCTGGGTAGGAAGGAGGACTTGCAGCACTGACCATAGTCACAAGCACCTCCCCTCACACACCCCCTCAACACAAACTCCACATAACCCACCTGGGAGAATGCAATGCCTCACATCCTAACTCAAGATCCCACAAAGAACCTCCACCCTGGGTTATGTTGTGTGAAGCACAGGGACACTCTTGGGACTTTTAGCCAAACAACTGCCAGGACAACACTCCCAGCCATCCTGTCAGCACAGGCAGCCCACCCCACAGGGAAGCAGAGTGAAAAGGAAGGAAGCATGGGCATGCTGGGAAGGGGGTGGAGGCAATAGCATGATGGGAGTCGTAGTCACAGCTCAACATCCCCCACCACATGGCCCAGCAAGCTCACACTCACGCATGCACATTCCACAGAGAGTGGAAAGGCCCATCAAAGATGTCTGACACTGTTGCTGTGTCGTGGGGAGCACAAGGGCATGCTGGGAACTGCACACCAACCAACAGCAGGACACCACTGTCAGCCATCTTGCCATTGCTCTCACACCCACACACACTGAACTCCCCACAAAAGCAAGTAAGTATGGGAATGCTGGGAAGTGGGGTGGATGCAATAGCATGATGGGAGTCATAGTCACAGACATAGCTCACTCCCACAACTGTCCCATCAACACCACCCTGAACCATGCTCACATCACAGGGAGTGGAAAACAACTGACAAGATGGCTGACACTGGCTACTGCTGTGGGGAGCACAAGGCCCTGCTGGCAACTGTGCAACAACCAACAGCAGGACACCACTGACTGACATCCTGAAAGACAACTTTCACTCCCTGCAATGCAAGCACAGTCCATGGTGGGATAACTGACTGGCTGGGTGGGAAGGAGGGCCGGCTGTCAACCAAATACAACCAATGCAGACCATGTTCACACCCCAACAAATACATAGAAATGCCCAAATAATGCAGGACAATGTGCTACACCAATATCAACCCCTGACTGTGACAACTTAGGACAATGCAATGTACAGGCCCGCACCCAGAGGCACAGTCACAACTGTCAGGTGTGTCAACCATTGATGCCTGCAGAAACATAACATACATTGTGTGTGTCTCCCAAAAACAGGTGATGATGGGGACACAGCAGCAGACGCTGAGGAGTCCCAGTCCCAGGCTCAAGAGGATTCGGAGCTCACTGGTGTCGTACAGCCTCTGCCCTCCTCGGATGAAGAAGACCAACCTGGCACCTCTGGTGTAAGTCAACATGCAGCACCAGCAGGACCACCAGCTGCAGCACCAGCAGGACCACCAGCTGCACCCCCTGCACCCACCCCTCCAACGACTGTCACCACAAATACCATCCCTGCCGACATGGACAGAACAAAGAGCACCACCAGCACAGGGACCCTGGACCAACGTGGGGCCATGGACACCACCACCACCACCAACCCCCAAGGGGGACCAGGGTCATCTGTGCGTGCCACTGCACGCACTGCACATGTCGGCAGGGGTGGTGGGAGGGGTGGGAGACAGAGGTCGCTGCTTGCAGAGGTGTCTGGTGTGCATGATGACCCACAACTGGTACGCATAGCCGATGCGTACCAGTCCAGCACCGGAGATCTCAGCCAGGTAGTGGGGCTCCTCAGAGACATGAAACAGCAGCAGGCTGCCCATCATGCCCGCTTGGACTCACACATGTCCCGCGTGGAGTCCAAGTGGGACGCACTGCAAGAGATGACGGCGGTGCACAGGGACATATTACAATGCCTCCGCCAGATGAACAGCAACCAGTCTACACCTCCCTGTGTGCCAACAACATCTGGTGCTGAACAAACTGCAACTGCCATAGGGAGGGAGGATGACTCTGGCGGAGAGTCCCCTGCACCGCAGCAGCCTGTACTTGAGGGGCCCCCCCAAAGAAGAGGGGTCGTCCGAGGAGGGGCAAGTGAGAGGCCGATGGCCAAGTGCAACCCCCAGGAAGCCTGAACCTGTTCTGGATGTTCACCTTTGTGCACAAACTGTTCACCCTGTTGACGGCAACACAACTCCCACACATGACATGGGGAGTACAAGTTGGACCAATGTCTCAGACAACTGTGGCCCCGATACTGGGGATTTTGTCTACCAGGACTTTCAGTTCACCTAGGAACTTCTTATTGCAATATAAATGTACAGCACTAACCATCCTATGCACTATTCACACAAATGTATCACAATAAACACACTAATACACCATACTTGCCTCTGTTGTGATTCCAACGTGGGTGCTGTCATGGGGATGATGAACTGCAAAATTACACTGTGTATGCGAACTGCAACAGCAAGTACAACACAGGCATGTGAGTAATGGCAACGTGACACATATGAGGGAGACACACCACCAGGGCTACACAACACATACACACCTAGGCCATCTGACTCATTGCCTACACTGATGTTGCCAGGAAAGACGGTGCAATGCACAGACACCACACCTATTCCCAGTTGTAGTCAAGTAGCCCACAGGTGCAGTAAGCAAATGGCAGTCAAATGTGTGACCACAGACAATGCACATCACAAAGTGAAGCACAGGTTTATTACACAGTTGCAACATGTCGTAACCACTACAGATGCAAGGTAATCCCACCTGGCAGCGGGCACACAGTCAACAACTGTAGAAGGAAGGAAGTCCATGGGTGTGGTGCACATCACCTGTAGGGACACAACAGCTACCACCCTGGAAGTACAATCACGTCGTCGGTGGACACAGTTGACCAAACGAATCTGAAAGTACCCTGTGAAGGACAGAAATGACACACAGTCAAAAGCAATGGAGAACAGGACAGAACAGCAAAACTCATGCACAATACATGTTACAAGATACCCACCCAGAACCAAGTTAGCATGTCAACACTGTTGGGGAGTACAGACCACCTGTAAGCACACATCGCTACACACATCCAGTCAAGTAGCCCACGGACACACTCCAACAGCACCAGAGCACCACCTACACATATCATGCCAACTCACATCATTGACATGACACCTCAGGATACTCACATTCAGCTAAAGAAGTTGGTGATGAGCTGTGTGCGGACATCACCCTCATCATCATCATCATCACTGGCATCGTGGTCCAGGCCAGGATCGCTCCACAGGTGGCGGATGTTGGTCATTGTCATCCTGGATGAGAGGCAACTCCTTCCGCACTGCCAGGTTGTGGAGCATGCAGCAGACGATGATAATCTTGCACACCTTCGCTGGGGCATATGGGAGGGACCCTCCTATCTTGTCCAGGCAGCAGAAGCGGCTCTTCAGGAGACCAAATGTCCGCTCAATGACTCTCCTGGTCCGACCATGTGCCTCATTGTAGCGCATCTGGGCTGGTGTCACAGGGTTCCTGAGGGGTGTCAGCAACCACAGCATGTTGGGGTATCCCGAGTCACCTACGGACAGACAAGTGCACATTAGCTGACTTGGAAAAGTGGGCGGAATACTACAGATCAGATCACACACAATGGCACAAAGTCAGTACACACCGACAAGCCAGGCACGCTGGTTCTGCATCTGTGCCATCATCCTGGGGATGCGACTACTCCTCATCACAAAGGCATCGTGTGCTGAACCAGGGAAACGGGCACACACGTGTGAGATGGTCATATCTGCAAGACACATCACCAGTGCATTGACCGAGTGGTAGTGCTTGCGGTTACGGTAGGCCTGCTCCTGGGCCTGTGGTGGTACCAAAGCCACATGTGTCCCATCAATGGAGCCAATGACATGCGGCATCCTCCCCAGGGCATAGAAGTCACTCTTCACGTCAGTGAGTCGTTGCAGTCTAGGGAAATAGATGTACCAGTTCAGGTATAGCAACATTGCCTCCAAAACATCGCGGAGCACACGGCTCAACATGGTCTGTGACATCCCACCAGCAGTCGCCACAGTATGTTGGAAGGTACCGGTGGCAAAGAAGTGTAGGGCTGCCATCACCTTCACCTTGGGGGTCAGCGCTGTAGGATATGGCCGGCCAGGCTGCAAATGTGGTGCCAACTGCACTGCCAAATCCTCAATCAGCTGCCTGGTGAAGCGGTACCGTCGGATGCTGTCCCGTTCCACCATCGTTGCCAGGTCTGGGAATGGTCGATGGACAGCAGGAGCCCTGCAGTGCAGAGGAGAAGAAAGCAAGATTGTCAGTCACCCCACATATGCGGCATTGAACACACTCAATATCACATCATACATCATTATGAGGCACAACTACATGAAGTGTGCAGTTCCGTAAGGACATGTATGGTACATACATGGCCAACATCTGCCATCATGGTTCAACAAGTGGCATCAATAAGTCCCAGGTTGGCCCATTGGATATCATGAGGCCGTGTCACAGTTCCCATCTCCTGCTGCCATGTCACAATCACCCCCCACAGTGACATGTGAGGACAGCTGTGTCCCAGGCATCACAGCTCAACGACAGGTACATTCCCAGGGACCCTGTACTGCCACATGGACACTGGCATTACATGGAGTATCAGGTATACACCACAGCAAAACAACCATGACCCCCACAGGTAGTGGTTCCACTTGCCTCTGCAGGACAGACATGGACGTCTGTGACACACACACGCACAACATCAAAGTCCATGCACACACAACGTGGATGTGGAGACTGTCTCCCATTGTGCACATGAAATCAGAGACATTGTAAACACTACATGCACACAGACTGTGGAAGACCATCACTATTGTGCCACTGGGACACCCTGGCTCAAACATACCGTCCCACATGGGACTCACGGGGTATGTGACATGACATACACATACACCACCGTGAAATGTGACCATGGCACATGCACAGATATGAACAGTTGCACATCACAGTGGTCATGTACACGTAACACCCAGGATCCTGTCCCCATGAACACGTGCACAGCCTGGGGGTGGCTGCCCCCAGGTGACACCCACAGGACAACATGTACACCAACATACACACAATAGGAAATGCAGCCTTACATGCCTTATGATACAGTTTGGACAGGCTGTGGTGTTGTAGGTGTGCCCCTCACTCCCTGGGAGCTATCTGTGGCTGGCATATGTTCATCTGAGACAGGCATGGTGACATATGCCAGTCACTTGTACAGGGATGCGTTGAACAGCAATGGACCGATCGGTGCGCCCGGCCGGCCCATTGCATTCAATGTGTGCGGGTACGCGTTGTACCCCTGGACGCGTTGAACAGCAATGGACCGATCGGTGCACCCGGCCGGCCCATTGCATTCAATGTGTGCGGGTACGCGTTGTACCCCTGTACGCGTTGTACCGCAATGGACCGATCGGTGCGCCCGGCCGGCCCATTGCATTCAATGTGTGTGGGTACGCGTTGTACCCCTGTACGCGTTGTACCGCAATGGACCGATCGGTGCGCCCGGCCGGCCCATTGCATTCAATGTGTGCGGGTATGCGTTGTACCCCTGTACGCGTTGAACAGCAATGGACCGATCGGTGCACCCGGCCGGCCCATTGCATTCAATGTGTGCGGGTACGCGTTGTACCCCTGTACGCGTTGTACTGCAATGGACCGATCGGTGCGCCCGGCCGGCCCATTGCATTCAATGTGTGCAGGTACACGTTGTACCCCTGTACGCGTTGTACCGCAATGGACCGATCGGTGCGCCCGGCCGGCCCATTGCATTCAATGAGTGCGGGTACGCGTTGTACCCCTGTACGCGTTGAACAGCAATGGACCGATCGGTGCACCCGGCCGGCCCATTGCATTCAATGTGTGCGGGTACGCGTTGTACCCCTGTATGCGTTGAACAGCAATGGACCGATCGGTGCGCACCCATTGACAATGGCCCAGCCTGGCAACGGACGCGTTTTCGAAATTCGAACGAGTCGGTTGCTGGAAATTCAGTTGGTCACCCACAACAATGTTGCAAAATCATGTATGTCATGAAGTTGAAGATTTGAAGGATGCTGTGGGCGTGTATTGGTGCTGCTATTCCATGGATTGGCCAGATTCAGAAGATGCAAACGACTTGGACCTATCACTTTGGACACATGGGACAGTATCTGCCTCTGCAGCACATATATATTGCTGGCTGTTCCCCTGAGAGCTCACTTGCCTGCACTACATGCTCCAGGACGACATCTGCCACTGCACTGCTGCTGTCTCTGCCCCCTCTGGACCCTGCAATGGCACGTACTGTGGAGAGAGCCCCAGCCTTCAGCCTTGAGGAGAACCAGGCCCTGCTGGACAGCCTACTTCCACAGTACAGCAAGCTGTATGGGACACCAGGGGAGCAGGTGAGTGTTCTGTGCACTGCCTTTCTGAATGTGCATTTTGTCTGACTAGCAAGGCTGAAAGTCTGCACGCCACTGGCTAGCAGGCTCACTGAGTAGTTGTCACCCCCATAGTGTGTAGTGACATGCACTGGACAGGTATGGTGCAGTGACAGTGCATTTGAACAAGGTTTTACTTCCCATGCAATGATACCATGTAGTGACTTCTGGCAAACTGTCCATGGGCAGCGTTGCACTGCCTGTGTACATCATGTGCCCCTGTGATTGAGACATGTATATACAACTGTGTCATGCACGGATATGTTGCATGTGTAGTAATGGCCTTTTCACTTTGTCATCCTGACAGGTTAATGCCCATCGGAAGCAGGAGATCTGGAAGGACATCGTCCGGGCTGTCCGGTCCGTGGGGGTCTACAAGCGCCGGATCCGCAACTGCCAGAAGAGGTGGCAGGACCTTCGGGGCTGGACCCGGAGGATTGCACGGGTCCAGCTGAAGCTGTCGCCTCCACACAGGAGGGGCGGAACACGGACCCTGACCCCCCACATGCTCCAGATCCTGGCGGTGGTGTTTCCAGACCTGGATGGGCAGCTGAAGGCCAGACAGCAGCAAGGAGGGGTGAGTCAAAGACTGCACTGTGAACTCTGTATTACATGCTATGTGCCCTCCTCTGGCCTGGTTAAACTGCCACAGTACAGCAGTCATGTTGTCCAGGAGCCATGTCCCTCTATTGTGCACTGCCCACTCCTCATCTGATACCCAGGTGTGGCCCTTACATTCAGGGAATTGTGTCACTTGGGACTGTGTCCTTGCAGTTTGCTTCACTCAAGGTGGGGGACAGCATCTGTTTCCCTAACTCTGTTGTGGGCATCATGGGTGGGTCCATTGTTCACACAATGCCTGTGTCCGGACATGTAATCTGCGTGTTGCTTTGATATGCGGTCCACTTGCTGAGCTGAGCCACCACATGTGCCTGGGGTATCTGGCACACACCCATGCAGCGGGTGGGAACAATGTTTGGGCCCCAGGAGTGTGCAGATTACGTGTGTCACACATACATAGCCAGCTATCCACTGTCCAGGGCTCATCCCTCATTCATGTGGGGCAGGACAGTCATGCCTACTCCAGCCCATCCAATACACCTGTACTCCCACTCCCGTGTATCAGCTGACACGTTGTGCGCAGTGATTTGACCCCTCAGGTGTCTGCCTCTGTGTCAGTGTGCTGTGGATTCATTGCCAGGACTGCTGGGGTGTTTCTCGGTAGGGGCTCAGCATGCCACTGGAGATGTGACCATAGGAGACGATACTTGTGTGTCACATAGGTGTTTGATCAGCTGCCCGTGCAGACTGGGGTATGCGAATGTGAAGTTCAGGCAGCTGTTTCCCATTCACAGCAGATTGTGAGGGGCTCAGGTTCAGAGGGTAGTGTCACAGGTCTCCCATATGTCCAATCGGTATGACCTGGACAGATGAGGGTTAAGATGATGTGTTGTGTGGGGGATGTACATGTGCACTTGTGCAGCTCCAGGACTTGCATTCCCCAGACCTACTATTGTGACACAGTGCAGAGTGTTGTTGTCTGGCTGCCAAGTCATACATTACTGAGACAGTGATGTATGACTTAGCAGTCATGCCTCCGCCATGGCATGTGTCTACTTATTGGTGATCCTGCAGGGGAGTGACATGTGCTACATGCACACCATTGTGGCGATGGCTATCAGGACATGGGTGCATCATGGTGTCTGTCGCTGGTATGCATCACATGCATTTCCTATTTGACTCTGGGCATCCCTTTCATCCGGAAACCTGTACTGACTCAGTGGCAAGAGTTGTGATGGGTGCATGTCCACATGCTACACCGTGTCCTCTGCACTGTCCAACTACTGTGTAGGTGGTGCATGTGTCCACACTGGGGTGTTGCTATCCAACAGACACCAGACAGATGGGTGCAAGGCCATGTGGGATGTGAGTGCCATGGTTGGCATCAGACTGACAATTGGCTTCTCCTGTTCAGTTAGGGCACTTTTAGCAATGTTCAACTAATGATGCCAGGGCTTGCTCTGTAATGTGCTGTGCTCACAGTGGTGTGTGCGTTTGGTGCAGGTGACTGATGTCTGTCTGTTTCCCCATTGTTTGCAGATACATCCACGGCCACGGAAGGGGACAGCTCCACGGACCAGGAGGAGCCGGAGAGCCAGACTGGGTCAGCAGCCGAGGAGTGGTCGGAGGGACCCAGTGGCACGGAGGGCGAGGGAGCCACACCGAGGAGTCCTCAGCAGCATCCACCTCAGCTGAGGACCACAGCGGCTCGGAGGATGACTCCCTTATGGAGGCGGGTGTCAGCAGCCACCACACCCCAGCTAGTGTTGCTGTCCCCGCCACCACCAGCACCACCACCGCCCTCCCATCGGCTCCCATTCCCCAGGTCCGTGGATGCTCCCATGTTCGGGAGCGTGTCTCCTTTGGGCCAGGCACCGCACCCCCTGCCCCTGTGTCCCCTGCTGCGCTGAGTGAGGAGTCTGTGTACCTCCTTCGCCAGCTCCATGTAGGGCAGACAGCCATGCTGAGTGTCCTCCATGCGCACACCGCTCTGTTGACTCAGCTGGTGTCGTTCATGGAGGGCATCTCATCGGGCATGTCTGACCTACAGAGGGGCAATAGTTCCATGGACTCCTCCCTGACGGCAGCAGTGTCCCTCCTCAGACAGTCCCTCACCCCTCCTGCCTCTGCTCCATCCACACTCCCCAGCACCTTACCCGTCCCAAGCACACACACACCGGCACAGGCACACACCAGCACACACACGTCCAGCACACAGACACACACGCCACAAACAAAATGCACACGCACGCACAGTCAGGGGACTGAAACCAGACTCACAGGGGATGGGGCCCTGGAACACACACACGCATCCACGAGCAATGCGCAGTCCTCAGTTGCCTCTCCCTCCAAAGCACCCTCCCTTGCCTCACCTGCAACCCCAAAGACCCAGCGGCTCTTCCTCAGTGACCTCGGCCTCTTCCCCTCCGATCCAGCTGATACAGCATTCAGGGGGAAGAGGAAGCCCACCCACACGGAGCAGAGTGCCCCTCGCCCCCGGACACCCTCCCCCAGGCACAGACAGACTGAGGCCCCCACCCGCAAGTCCCCCGGAGTCGTAAGAGCAAGACCCCGCCGCCGCCCTGCAGCTCAGGCACCAGGTCTCCTTCCTCCATCCCTCAGGCCCCCACTCCACAGGTGCCCCCACCACACCCTCCCCCAGGTTCCCCCACCCACAGATATACCATCCCCAAGAGGATCCGGCCTTCTCCCCCTGCCACTTGCTCTCCCGGCACCACACCCCCCGCTGCGCTTGTCTGTGCCACTGATGTGGTGAGGGTGTCCACCCCCTCTGTCCAGCCCACCTTGCCTGTTCCCCATTCTCCTCCCCTGGTGGTAGGCACTGCAGTGGAGTCCACTACCACCCTGTCTGACTTGGGCACTGCAGTGGCGGACCTGTCCACTTCATCTGCAGGGTCCACTGCAGTCGTGCCGGCACCCACAACATCTGAGTCATGCCCCCCAGTTGTGCCGGCACACACCATGTCAGACACCTCCACTGCAGTTGTCAGTGGCTCTCCAGCACCCACCACCCCTTCCCTGCCTCCTCCTGGTGAGCCCTGATCCTGTCCCTGCGGTGCCTGGCCTGCCCCCCCCGGTTGCCCCTCCTAGTGGATTGTCCCTGGTTTTGTGCAGTGCAGGCATGCGTAGGGTGACATCTGCCACTGTCACCCTGTTTGGACTTTGACAATGGACTGGCCATTGGCCTTTGTGTTTTTTCTGGACTTTCACTTTTAAACACACATATGCTGAATAAAGCAACTTTCTGTTCTCTAGTGCTTATGCTTCTGATGTACATGTTGTTGATGATGCTAACCATGCCCTTGCTGCAGTAATGGTGATATTTGGTCTCATGATAATGAAGTGTTACTGTGCAGGAACACATGTGGTCCAGGGGGAATGTGTCCTATCCTGTGGTGTATCCATGTCATCCATAGCAGCATCTGAGGGTGTCATGTGTTCAGTATTTGGCAATGGGATTTCCTACTTACATTAGCAATTTCACATCTGTGGCTTCCACCCCTGCACATCTGTTGTGCCTGCCATTGTTCAATTCGTCTACTTCCCTGACCGTGTGGCCATCTCCACTGGACATGCAGGTTTGGGCATCAATGGGGAAGGACTCATCTGTGTTGTCAGTGCAACATTGCTATACAAGTGTGTTGGATCTGTGCTGATGATTTCGTTGGCACTTCCATGAGCAGGCTGATGTGACAGGAGCCTTCATTTGGTGCTAATTGTTGATTGTGTGACCAAGTGCTCAGCTGACATGATGGGGCCCTACTGAGGCAACATATGGCACAGCTTTCCTCACACAGGAGTGGAGTCCCCTCATGGCAGTGTGTACTCCTGTGACATTGCCTGCGCCCAAGGTGTGTGTTGTATGAGCATGTCTGTGTGTTCACTTCCGTTTTGCTGTGCATGCTGTGATCCCTAGTGTTGTACCTGTTTGTGATGCTTGCTGAGTTGACCTATGTTCCCCCAAAGTCTTCTCCCTGGGTTCTCTGTGATGTGGGTGCATGGCACATTACTGGTCATCAGGGTGTCACCCATAGGTGTGTTTGCTGTCAGGGCTGAGTTTGTGTGCAGACGCAGATGGGTCACAGTCAGGTTTCCCCTTGGCACTTGTTGTTTGCACCTGTCATGTGATTTCCAGTTTGTGTTATCTTTCAGTGATTGTGACACGTTGGGTGTGTGACTGCTGGCACTCCTCAGGGTCCGGGCTGCAATGTTGGTTGTTGTCTATGTGTGTTTTTTGTGGGTGACCTTGGCTTCTTCATTGGTGTGTGACTGTGGCTGGGATCCCATTGGTTGGTGTGGTATTGCCGTCATGTCCATGTACAGCGTAGTGTGCAGTGTGTCAGACATTCAGGAGTCTTGTTGAGTGGCCATGTGTGATGTGTTTCTGCACCTTGGTTCCCACCCACCACCCTGGAATTGTCATGGGTGCATGTGCAATGTCACCAGTGCATGTGTGCTTCACTGTTGCACATTGTTGGAGGTCGAGGTGTGTGGTGTTGAGTGTGTGCAGATGAGAGTTGTTGCCCGACTAGACCCCTGCCTCCATGTTGGCCTTGGCTTACTGGCCGTGCTGATTGATTTGTGCTTGTGTAGGTGTGATGGTAGTTTGTTGCTTAGGACACATGACTGTGGTTCACAGTGTGAACGACATTTAGCTTTGTCATCACAGTGGGATTGTAATGCAGCCCAGGGTCACCACATTGTGGGGGCCCTGGGGGTAGTGCTGTGGTGTGTCTGTGTCTTGCTGTGTCAGTTGCTGTTCCTACGTGCCTGTGTGACATGTGTGATTTGTGCTCCTTCTCATCTGACAATGCCTGATTGCCCACATAGGGGATTTGGATCCATGAGTTACCTTTGTGTGGCACTGTATGCACATCTGTATGATTGGTATTCAGGCCTCCTCATGTGTTGTGTGGTTGCCTGGGGACACTGGCACCCCCCTCACCTGTTGTGTTTGATGTGCAGTGTGGGTCTGCCTGTTTGTGTTTGTGCATCTGCACCACTGCATTGGCATATCTTAGGTGTGCCATTGGCTGTATGTAGTTTGGTGGGTTTCCCCTGCTGTCCCTGGGACTCCTAGGTCATCAGTCAGCACAATGATCATGGTTTGTGTGTCCCATTGCTGCCATGGTATGGTATCTGTTCACCTCACATCTACAGTCTCCACATGGTATCTGCATTTGTGTGCCCATTGGTGCAAATATGTGGGTCTGCATTCTGATGGTCACTTCTGTCATTGTGTCATTGATGAATGTTGACTGTGTCAGCCCCCATGGGTGTTGTTTGTCTGCACATGGCCAAAGGTATGTCTTATTTGCACTGCAGTATTTGCCTCCCCCAAACTATGTTGCAATGGGACACATGCACTACTTTGCCACTGATGTGTTTTATGTTCTGTGACCAGGAATCATCCATCACTGGGTAAGGGTGGTAGTAGTGGTAGGCATCTGGCACCCCCTGGCTAAGGGTGGTAGTAGTGGTGGACATCCAGCCCCCTGGGTAAGGGTGGTAGTGGTGGTGGGCATCTGGCACCCCCTGGCTAAGGGTGGTAGTAGTGGTAGGCATCCAGCCCCCTGGGTAAGGGTGGTAGTAGTGGTGGGCATCTGGCACCCCCTGGCTAAGGGTGGTAGTAGTGGTAGGCATCTGGCACCCCCTGGTTAAGGGTGGTAGTAGTGGTAGGCATCCAGCCCCCTGGGTAAGGGTGGTAGTAGTGGTAGGCATCCAGCCCCCCTGGGTAAGGGTGGTAGTTGTGGTAGGCATCCAGCCCCCTGGGTAAGGGTGGTAGTAGTGGTGGGCATCTGGCACCCCCTGGCTAAGGGTGGTAGTAGTGGTAGGCATCCAGCCCCCTGGGTAAGGGTGGTAGTTGTGGTAGGCATCCAGCACCCCTGGGTAAGGGTGGTAGTAGTGGTGGGCATCTGGCACCCCCTGGCTAAGGGTGGTAGTAGTGGTAGGCATCCAGCCCCCCTGGGTAAGGGTGGTAGTAGTGGTAGGCATCTGGCACCCCCTGGCTAAGGGTGGTAGTAGTGGTGGACATCCAGCCCCCTGGGTAAGGGTGGTAGTGGTGGTGGGCATCTGGCACCCCCATGGCTAAGGGTGGTAGTGGTGGTAGGCATCCAGCCCCCCCTGGGTAAGGGTGGTAGTTGTGGTAGGCATCCATCCCCCCCTGGGTAAGGGTGGTAGTGGTGGTGGGCATCTGGCACCCCCCTGGCTAAGGGTGGTAGTAGTGGTAGGCATCCAGCCCCCCCTGGGTAAGGGTGGTAGTAGTGGTAGGCATCTGGCACCACCCTGGCTAAGGGTGGTAGTAGTGGTGGACATCCAGCCCCCCCTGGGTAAGGGTGGTAGTAGTGGTTGGCATCCGGCCCCCCCTGGGTAGGGGTGGTAGTGGTGGTGCGCATCCAGGCCCCTGTGTGCATATGTGGCATTGGTGATGGGCATCCCGCCCCTATGGTGCTGCTGTTGCTGGTGTAAGTAAATTCTGCATCCCTCTGTGTGTGTGTGATGTGTCGTGTACGTGTTGTATGTGTTTTGTGGTTGGTGTCTGACTTACCTTCTGTGCCGTACGCGTCCGTGCCTGTTCCGGTAGTAAATGTAGAATATTGGTAGGATCGGGACGAAGGGATTCATGGTTGGTTCGTGTCGTTCGTCTTTCTCGTTGCTTCGCGTCGTCCTCGTCGCTGGCGTGTTCGCCTCGTAGCCGTGGATCGTGTTGTGGCGCGAATCAGAGCTTATGTGCGCATCTCCCGGAAGCTTTGACGTGCCGGACGTACCGACGGGTTCGGCGCGTACGGAAAGCGCATCGTACTTGTTCGGCCGGACGGGGCTGCATTTTCCCTTCCGTGCGACTCGATTCTGCGTTTCCGGATTCGCCTCGGTCGGAGAACAGGACCTGGATTGGGTGAGTACGACTCGGCCGGATTCTGTGCTGTTGTGCGCATCGTACTTACTTGTTCGGTATGATGTACGGATCGGTCGGGAAACAGGCATTCGCATGGCTTTTTTCCCGACCGAATGGTATTGGGTGCGCCTCCGACCGAGATCGGAATCGGCCCCTTGGTATTAAAACCAATCATGTGGACAAGGGGAATTAGTACCCCATCACCACTTTTACCATCAACATGTTTCTGCCTTGTGGCTCATGTGAGTCTGTGGCATTCTTTAGGATGGAAATAAGGGATCCTAATGTGGCAATCATACATTAGATTTGTCACTGACAAAGAGTGACATATGTCTACCTCTTATATATCTGGCTCTTATGTACTCCACTGTTGGGTCTTCTGGGCCCCATCGAGGGAGAGCTCAGGAACAGCTGTAGTCACACTTTTGTCAAGGTGTGTTCCTCACTGTAAGCCTATACGCGTCTGCTCCTTCCTCCCGATGCTTGAAATCTTGGGTAGCATTTTTTGTATGCATATATTGTATTGGGAGGCCAGCACACCCTTGAGCCTCCATAGCTTCTAATTCCCTACCCTGGGTACATCCCAGGGGTGTGTGTTTCGGTAGTTGATCATAATGTCATCCTCGAACAGTGCATTATCTCACCATTCTTTCCTATCGTCTGCGAGCCGGACATAATTTCGCAGCATAGTCATCCTTTTTGTCTTTGGCCCTAACCCGATCTTCAACATCCCTTCTCCACAGTTCTTGGAGGGACCTTGAGGCTAGACCCAGTGAATCACTATCCTCAGTTTTGCAAACAAAAGTATTAATGCCAGTAATTTAAAATTATATTTATCCTTCCTACATCTGTAAACCCAATATACAATGTGTCAAACCTCTTGTTTGCAATAGTCCGTGACCACCGGGCAGGACCACACCATATACCATATGCAAGAAATCTGCATTGTCTTGTCTGTAGCATGGGGATTTCCTTTTACTGACTGGGTATAATTTCTGTAGGATTTGTGGGGTGAGGTCGGTGCAATATTTTGAACTGAATAAGACAGAACTACTAGACAATGTTTTATGGAACACAAGTTCTTATTCCATTCAACTTCAGTGAATGGCCCCTCAGTATCTAGTGTACATTTCTCTCTAATAATCAGACAGCTAATTACTTGATCCTGCAACAACACTTTATATATGGTGGATATGAACCTCTTGCCTTGCAGTAGATCAATTATAGTGCTCATAGCTCTTGATTCAGGGGCCGTCCTGGGAACACTCCCCATGTAATCTTGCAGTTGCCGTCAATTTGGCAAATGTCAAGACTTATCACACACTACTAAGAATCTATGCCTAGCTTCATCAAATTATGTAAATATCTCTCCATCATATAAGTTGCCAAACACGTGATATTCTCCTGCCATCCAGCCCATAGCCCCCATCTCCATTCGTAACTTATGGAAGCCAGGATATCCATAACGCCATCTCAGCCTTGAATTGGTTCTCGTAAGAATGTGTTTACTCATTCTCTCTCAGATTTGTGACATTCATAATACAAGGTATGAGATATTTGTGCTCTGCCCGTTGGTATCAAGTGTGCAGGATTTGTTTCCGGGAAGCATCCCACCATCCGTGTCTTCTCCTGGTTAGGGGCTTATCCAACTGCAATGGAAAATGCTTCAGTTGGATGCTAAGAAGTAACATTCAGATTCTGGGAAGGTGAGCTTGTCATGTTCTTTTTGTAGCTGAAGTGTGGATTATTTAATTCTGGGATGATTAACTTGCCCTACAATCCGATGTGCAGCCTACTGATTTTTCGAAATATCAATCTGGGCAATAAACAGTTTGCACCTTGGCATACAGACATCGTGGGACTATAACCATTTTAGTGAGGGCCACTCTTCCCTGAAGAGATAGTGGCAGCTGCTGCCAAAATGGGAGGGAGTGGTCTAATCCTTTTAGTATTCATATCAATAATTTCTGTCACTTCTATGATCTATATTTAATCATAAATATATAGGTGAATTGGACTGCAACAACATTCCCAAGTTAAGGAGGTGCTCTTTCGATCTAGGAGCCATATCCCCCATTGAGAACAGTTTTGACATTGAACAATTTGTTTTTAGCCAAGACATGTTTTCAAATTCTTCAAGCATTTACAACAATTTCAGGACTGCACTCTCTGCTGTGGGTCCTTCATATAAATGAGTGTGTCATCTGTATATAGAGAAACAACATGTATCATGTACTTTTTTATGCTCTTGTCTGCCTTATCATAGTATATTAGTTTATGGTTATATTGCAAGGGCAAACAGCTGGAGTTCCAGTGGGGAATTCTGCATAGTACTGCTTCCCAGCTCACAATTATTTGAGATTAGGTCACCTGTCTCAACCCGAGCCAAAGGCTGGGCATAAAAAAACCTAAATTAGCAGAGTATGTAGAGCACACATTTCATGTTTTACAGCACCTTGAACATGATTTCCCACCCTAGAGAGCTTTCTCTAAATAAATACTGTCTGATCTTCATGGTCCAGAACAGGGATCCCCTTCATAATTCTCTGGGCTAGTAATTCAATAATGGACTTTTCATATCTGCATTAATCATTGACAAGGGTTGAAGGAAGCCAAGTTCTTTGACATCTTTACCAATCTTTGGGATTACTATCATATGTCTTCTGGCATTGTATCAGTCAGGATGCCTTTAATATAGACCTCTTCACCCACCTAAGATATAAGCTGTATAGTTATTTTATTGAACTCATATGGCAGCCCATCGGTGGCTAATGTTTTGTCATTTTGCATTCCCCAGCATACCTTTAGGTTTCTCCCCTATTAAGGGTATAGCCAGTCCTTTTCTAATATCAAGGGATAGATGCAGAATTGTCTAGCTCTTCAGCCTTCCTTCACCTGCATTGAGTCTAATGTTTCTCCTTGTACGTATATTCTTTGAAGTTGTGTCCTGAAAGCATTATTAATGGTTTCTTCGTCATATGTGTCATACCATCATTGTCTGTCAGCGTCAGTGTACTAGCACTATGTGTTTTTTAACCTTGCATCAGCCAGGCCAGCATCCTCGCAGGCCTATCCCTCTCTCTGTGAATTCTAAGAAGGCAGCACTTTTTAACATCAAGAACTAGAGGGGAGGGAGAGATGTGCATAAGCCAGAAACCAGAAGAAAGAAACCAGAAGGAAGAAAAGATAGAAGGAGGACTGCACTAAGACATCATATTCTTCTTTGAAGGAGCAGTCTAACTCAATAGCTGACTTCTTTCTGAATATAATAGCATCTATCCACCATATTTTTCAATGTTTAAGACTCCTTCAATATTTATCTAGAGATATTGGTTGCAAGCTTTTTAAAATCTGCAAACAGTAGTTAGTACTTTGAAAAAATGGCAGACTCCAATCAAGATTCTTAGTAATGTGAATAAGTGAAGAGTTCAATGATATAATGTTTTGAAGCGACATAATCTACTAGAAAAGATAGTTTTCGACCTTCCCATAGAGGCATTACCCATAAAACACAATAACAATGCATTTAAATCTTACTTAAATGTTTCTTAATTAATAAGATTTGTAAGGTAGAATATGTGAGAAAGAGATTATTTCATTTGTGGAAAGACAGACCTAACTGTGAACAGTTTTGTTTTTTAGGCGAATGGCAAGTTGGAACCAAACCACGACCTTTACAATGCTGTTAGTAATGTACCGGTAACACTTTAATATTTGTTTCGAAACAGCATAGATGGTGGAAGATTTCATTCCCATGAAGACTTTGCAATATCATTGGTGGAAGAAGCAGGATTACTGCAACAATTATATTGGTTTTAGATATCAAAATGTTATATTAGTGCGTGTTCCTAGACTAGAGGGAGAGCTTTTTGGCAGATGCAGATTTCCCATTCTCCACACTCGGGAGAACTTCTCAGACTCTCTGTGCTCTGAAGCCCTGTGCTTTGAGCAGACCTTTATTATTTTTCCTTGCCAGAATTTATGCTATAATTTTCTGAGATTCCACTGAGTACTTGAATTGCTTAAAGATTTATGCTTTCACCTCTTGACTTCAAACTTCTTATGAATTCAAGACACTTTTCCCTTCTTAATATTTGGAATGGGGACTCTGCCTATATGGAACACACTTTATGCAATTGTTCTGTATTGTATTACAGATTAATTGATTCCTTCTTGATGACTAATAAAGAAATATTTACTAAAAGATATTAATACAACCCTTTAAACTCATACCAAGGTCATCAGTGACTCCCAATAATTGATGTTTAACTGAGATATGTAATTTGAATTCGCAGCTTCTGACTAATTCTTTTCCTTCCACAAAGTTCCATAGCTTTATGGCCCCGTAAAAGCAGGGACTTTATTTCCAGGTATGCTGAGACACAAATACTGAATCTCAAAGCAAATATTTATTAAAGTCCAATGCTCCCACAAAGCTGGTAGCAGAGGACTGTTTACGTAGTGTTAAAAAGGAGCTGTAAAATTTAAAAGTGCCCAAGGTAGATGAAAGCACATATGCCCAAATCCTGAGTTTGGAGGTGAAGGGTGTGCGGTTTTTCTGAGACTAATGCAGGTCTGGATTTGGAGGTGTGAGTATTAATAGGGTTATGCGTTGCAATTTGCATAGAATTATAGCACTGAAGCTTTGTGTGTGAAGAAATTGTAAAGGAGAGTGAAGCGTTGCACAGTGCAGGTTGTGACATCATGTTGTGCTGTGGTGGTATTTGTCAGTTACGGTGAGACGCTGTGCTGAGATTGGTTAAGCTGTGTGGAGAGACGTATTGCTATTGGTTGGTTCGTGTAGAAAGTCAAGCTGAGATTGGGAGAAGGGCCTACTGAATCTGACGTATATGGAATAGAAATAAAACATTGAAGGTTTGTATTTACATTTTTGCCATTTGTTGAATTAGGTTTGAAATCATGAAACTTTTCAGAGCAATTAAAGGTATAATAAGAGGTGATGTGACTATTGCTGTTCGGGAAGGTGAAGAAGCACTTCCTCAGGGTATGCCTGCTTACCACATGATAACTGAGGAAGAGTTACACACATTTGTATACCTTTCCCAATGGTACAAGATCACAGAGAAAGGGTGTCCATTGAGCTTTCCTAGATGGAGTACCTTTCATTTGAGAATTATTGACAAATTGAGAGAGATACTTTGTGTTATGAAACCACCACCTAGAGCTATGCAATTTGAAGTCTTAAGCGCTTGAGAGAAGATGGCTCGAGATAGAGGGAAAGGGATATACCAAAGATGAACAAAGCGAGCTGTGAAACATTTTGCAGATGCTTATTGGGCTAAAAGACAGCAAAGGTGGAGAAAATTGATAGTGGAAGGAGCTAGATTATATATAGCAATTACAAGTGAGAAATCAGAAAAACCTGAGAAACCCAAAGGGTTAAAGCCAAAGGGGAAAAATAGATTAAAGAGGAAGCAAAGTCTGATACTGATTCAGGAGATTATATTTTGGACGATTTGTTGACTATACGTCCACCACCTTATGTTGGTCCTGTGGCTAATACTGAAAGACCGATGACCAGTGATGTCACTCTTGCTAGAGCCGCTGTTGAAACAAAAAAATGTAAAATTGATAGACCATTACCAATGACCCATCCTGTTGTACCACAACCTGTAATGACACAGCCTATGAGGAGACAGCCTGTTGCACAACCAGTCATAACAAAGTACCAGCTCAACAACGGACTGTTCAGACAATAATGCCTATAGGTGTTACTGCTTCAATTGTAGCTGCACCAGCACCTGTTGCTTGGGAAATTACAGCCCAACTAGTAGGAATGTGCATGCCAAATGCCCCGATTAATATTCTCCCAAATACAGCAGCCCAAGGAGTTGTTGGAGGAGCACCAGCAATAGTATTTATACCAACTTCACAGAATTCACAGATTGTTGTATGGTCACCTACACAGACTAATCAATCACAAAGAGAAGGGCAGAGATTAGTCTTTACAACACAAACACCACAGGGTGAGACAATTTTGTTTGAGGATGGAATTTTTCCCCCATGGTTTGAGGAAGCTGCTAGAACTAGTACCAAGAGAGAATGTACATGAGGTTCGGAAGTTAGTCAGAATGCGGAAAGGGAAAGACCATTGAATGTCCCAAAAATTGCAAATAGGATTAGGGGAAATAATTAGAGGATATTTGGATCCTAAACATATAAATCAATATCAAGAAAAATAATGATATATTTGTGTAAAGAAATCACTAGGAGAGTGGCAACAGTGCATGACAACCTGACTCAATTGGCAAACAAATACTAAGTTGGTCTTTTCAAAAGTGTCCCATTTCAGAAATGTTTAAGGGTACAGTTAGATAATGAATCAATTGAGACAATGCATTCTTCAGGAATGCGACTGCACATTGTTGCTTTTAAAGTATTTTTATTTGGTTTTTCAAGACATGACAAAAAAGGCCCCAACTAGTGCCTAATACAAACAAATATATAGAGCTGAAGGACATCAGTACATCAGGTATTTCCACATAAATAAATAAAAACAATATAGGAGACAACATAAGTATGATAATAGGTGGGCTGGCGTGATGAACCAAATCCCATCAATTAGGCGTTGTGGGATGAAGATACATCAATAGCTTCAGCTTGCACATCAAGTCCATAGTAATTGATCCAGTTATCCCACACTTTTTTAAATGTGCCAAGGTAACCCGGCTCTTATATGTCAACCTTTCCTCTTCCATGTACATATCCATTCCTGTTTTCCACTTTGTCATGGTCAGTGGTTCAGGGGACCCCCAGTGTTTGGCTAGATCTGTCTTTGCTACCACCAGGCTCAGATTACATAGTAGTAGTTTCAATCGTGTGAGATCCAGATCATTAGGTATCCCAAGGAGTATATATTTGGAGTCGTCAGGTAGGGTCATCCTAAATATTTTGCCAAATTAGAGGAGTACTTTGCCCCACAAGGAATGTATGATTGTACAAGTCCATAGCGTATGGAGAAAGTCCCCTCGCTGCATCTACATCTCAGGCATTCTGGGGAGGGCGCCCTGCCTATTTTCTGGAGGCAAACTCAGTCATAGTAAGTGCGATGTAGGATTTTAAGCTGGATAAGTCTAAATCTAGATGTTATCACTATCTCTTGTGGGAACATTAGCATAGCTTCTCAATCAAGATTATCTAGTTCACCTATGTCTTTCTCCCAGGTGCTTCTCAGTTTCAAGAGAATGTCCGGTATATTGTTATTGATAGTTTTATATAAGGCTGAGATTGCTTCCTCCTGTATCTCGCCCATTAGAAGCCTATCTTCTAGGGGTGCATAGTCTGGGAGTGTTGTGTGAATGTGTTCCACTTTCCAGGCATGGGCCAGCTACAAATACTTATAAGATTGTGCAGCGTTAAGTTGATATTCCCTCTGGAGGGACAAAAATGGCATCAGGGCACCCTCCTCAAGCAAGTCACCTATTCTGGATATGCCAATCTAGTCCCAGGCCTCAAACCCCTTCAGCTTTCCAATTTCCTTAAGACATCATCCCAGCAACAGCGGGGTCTCCCAGCGGATTTTTTGAACCCATCACAGACATTTAGTTGTACTGAACCATGCCGCCAAAATCATTTGAGTAGTCGCCAAGAGGCCTCTTATACCCTTGCCCCCATAGAGATAATGGTGATAGGGGCGTATTTGGAATTGTGTCCTCTTCAGCGTATAAGTAGAATTGTTGCCCTCTGTCTGTCCCCACTCATTTATGTCTATCAGATGGGAAGCCCAATAGTAGACCCTGATGTCTGGAAGGCTGATTTCTCTGTTAAATGGTTTATATTGTAGTATTAGGAGGGCTATTATGGGGTGCACATTATTCCATAATAATTTCTTCAATTCGTCATCAAATTTGGTGAAGACATCTTCGGGGATTTTACAGTAGGTTTTTTGAAGAACATATAAGAATTTTGGGAGGGTGATCATTTTAAACATCTCTGCCCGACCTAGTATCGGTAGCAGATGTTTCCTCCAATGTTCTGCATCTACCTGAAAGTCTACCAGTACCCTTCTTACATCCAAGCACTTCTCCCACTCAATTGTAGCGTACATCTCTAGATATTGGAATCCCTCTCGATTTACCCATAACCTTCCAGAGGGGTCCGTTAGATTTAATTGATATCCGAGGGGGAAAAGGATGGATTTGTTCCAACTTATTGTATAGCCTGAATGGGCCCCTTAGTGGTCAAAGATCGAAGAGCTGTGGGGAGGGATTCCTCTGGTCGGGTCATATACAGGAGGATATCATCCACATATATGGAGATCTTTTCTTTATGAATCGGGGATCTGTTTATCTCAAAACCTCAGATGTTTGGGTGAGCGCAGACCACACATGCCAGGGGTTCCAGGGTCAAGGCAAACAGGAAGGGGGACAGGGGACACTCCTGATGGCTCGCTCTCTTGATAGGAAACTTTGAGGAAAATGTTCCATTGACTCTCACCGCTGCCATGGGCACCTTGTAAAGTAAGCCTACCCAGCTCATGAATTGTGGTCAGCGATTGCACATTGTTGAATTAGTGAAGAGTGTTCGCCAATGGAGTGAATTTGAAAAATTAGAAAATATATGAACAAAGAAACATGAAAAGAAAAAGTGTCAGGCAGAAATAGCTATGGCTAAGTGGGAGCCACCTGTAGGTCCTCCGGACAAAGAGGGAGGTTGTCTTTCCCACTGAGAAAAATACCAGGTGGAGGGTATGTTCATGTGCTGTGGAGCAGAGGAGACCTTGCATCATTCACGAACAATTTTCCAAACCTGAAAGAAAATCCTTGCCAATGGTACACACAGTTTTCAAGGTTGGTCAAGATTTCAAAGATGCTATGATTTGAACACCTTCTTTGACATTGTTGTCCTGAATGATTGGTGGGCTGAATGCAAATTCGCTGTACATTGGCCAGATACAAAGCAGCCAAGAGAATCTCGTGTGAATGCACCATAACCTGTTGTGATGATTAAATATAATGAGGTGATTACTTTCTTGAAGGACAGCGTACCTCCAAAAGATTTGGATTATGTGAGACTGAACAGAATTCAACTGGAAATGAAAGAGTCAGTCAATGAATGCTATGAAAAATTTAAAAAGACATTTCAGCAGCATACATGCCAGACTCAACGATAACCTACTGATATGGGATTCTTTATTTTGCATTTTGTGATTGGGTTGAGACAGGAGATAAGTCAGCACATACAGCGGAATGTGATTTGTTAGATGAGAGCCTGAAGTATGTGAAGTACTGTAGTGATGAACAAGGGATAAAGCAGAGAAAAATTAAAGAGAAATTCATGTTGGCACAAATAAAGTTTGCACAGAAAGGTTTTAAAAACCAGTCTTCTGCAGGAAACGGTGGTGTAGTGATGAATGTCAGCTTCCAGAATCAGATGCAGGGTGTTTGTCACCAAAGAGTAGAAGTAGGTATGGTTGGTGTTCAGGGAAGAGGTTGAGTGTTTCCAATTGATTCAGGTACAAGTTTAGATATTACAACATTAAAGAAAATAACTCCATGTCATCTTTGTATTAAAATCGAACATTGGAAAGGCGAGTGTAGGATTAATCCAGATAGAATGAGTGTTGTTGATCAAACACAAGGAGTAAATCTATTTCAAATGCAAAACACTCCTGTCCAGCAAACACAAGTGCCCATGGATACACAGATACCAAGAATGCTAGTACCACAAGCCCCTATGGTTCAACAGAATGTGGGTAACACAAAAATGAATTTTGATCAAATGCCCAGAGTAAACAGAAACACATTTCAGGCACAAAATTAGAATACATACTAGCAGTTCCCTTTGATTGAGAATGAGTATTTTGATGCACGTTTGGCACAATGACGGTGCTTGATGGGAGAGGCAGATTGCGTGCTTGGTGCAGCCTTACTGTTAGACCAGAAGACCCATTTGTAGTAGGTCATGTAAATGACCACCAAGTGTTGTTTGTCAGCGACACCAGTGCAACCACTTCTTCCACTGTTAGAAAAGTGGAAGTCCCAGACCTACTCCTATCAGGAAAGAAGATCCAAGTTGTAGAAGTCACAAACAAGCAAGTCAAGAGAAGTGCCTGTAAAGATAGGTTCATTTGAAGAAAATCAGCATTTTGTTGAATGTGATTCGAGTCCTATACATTTATTTGGATGTGATTTATTGTGCAAGTTGAATTGCACAGCTCACTGTACCCCAGAGGGAGTTGAATTCAAAACACCAAATGAGGATGTTGAGTTTAAACTGACACAACATAATGTTGTAGAGATTTATCTATTAAGAACCAATAAAGAATTGCCCTGAGTTCTAAAAGAGACTGTAAATCCAGAAGTATGGCAATTTACAGGAAAAGACACTGGACTAATGAAAGGTGTAGAACCAGTCCAAATGACAGTCAAACCCAATGCTATTTTCCAAGAACACCACCCTATCACATGACACCAGAGATAGTAGCACGAATATTGCCATTAATTAACAACATGTTACAAAAGGAATTTCGAGAAAAACAATCAGAAGTTCATGCAACTCACCAATTATGGGATTACAGAAACCTGTTGGCATGTTTAGAATAGTGCAGGATTTGAGAAACATTTATGAAATTGTAATCCTATGTTGTCCTGTGGTACTAAATCCAGCCATCATGTTATATCAAATTGGGTGCATAGCAGAATGGTTCACTGATGTGGACCTTTGTCAAGCTTTTGTCTCGTTTTCTCTTAAATGAAGACAGGCAGTGTCTGTTCTCATTCATGTTTTGAGAGAGAGTTTTGGCATGATGATGAGTCCCAAGGGTATGTCGAGAGTACATCAGTTTTCAATCAGATACTTAAGAAGAATCTGGAGACATTACAAATGCCTTGTGCTTCAGTTTTTGTCAAGTACATTGATGACCTACTTGTGCCATCAGATATAAAAGAAGTCTGTAAACAAGGTACAGTTGCTCTTTTGAATCATCCTGCTGAAAATGGACATAAAGTGCCCCTAAGTAAATTACAATACAGTCAAAAAAGAAGTCCAATATCTGGGACATATCATTGAAAGGGAACAAGGAAAGTGTCACAAGAAAGTGTGGAGGCAATTTTAAAAATGGGTCCTCCTAAAATGCAGAAAGATGTTAGAATGTTTTTGGGAATGGTTGGCTACTGTGGACAGTGAATACCCAACTTTCCCCTGGTGGCAAAGCCTTTGCTAAGGCTAACGCACAGAGATGTGCCTGATCCACTTCCATGGGACAACGAATGCATGAAAGCTTTCCGAGAGCTAAGAGAAAGTCTCTGTTGTGCCCTGGCACTAGAAATACCAGATTATACCAAGAGATTTTCTTTGTTCTGCAGTGAGAAGGTGGGCAATGCTCTCTCAGTGCTTACACAGATGCACAGTGAAGCAAGGAGGCCCATAGCCTACTTCTTTAATATCCTTGATCCCGTAGCTGCAGGGCTGCCTGGTTGTCTGAAATCGGTAGCTGCTGCGAGTCTCAGCCTGGAGAGGTGAGAAAGCATAGTAATGGGGCATCCTTTAATTGACATGTTGCCCCACTAAGTGGATATCTTACTTACTAGAACTAAAACCCAGTACATGATGAATTTGAGATTAACCAGACATGAATATCAAATTCTGGCCTTAGACAACATACAATTGAAAACATGTCAGATTTTGAATCCCAGTACTTTGATGCCCCTGCTTGAAAACTCTGACGAGTTTGAACATGACTGTCTAGATGTTGCGGAATTATGCACCAATACCTACCATAAAAGATGTGTAACTCTCACCTGAAATTTCTGCAGGGGCGAAATACAAGTTCTGATGCAAAGTCCCAACTTCCCTCACTGACCAGAAGTGCCCAACAAGGTCAAAGCAAGGAATGGTGAGATGGGGAAGAGGGGAAAACAAGGGAAGAGAAAACACTCCTGTACAAGGCACACTCAGGGATGACTGGTAAGCTTCAGATACTTCCTACGTCTTTTCTGTATATAAAGAAAAGAGTAGACGTGTTAGTGTATGTATATGGTTTCGATATATTAGATTGCAATCCTGTTATAAAATGTTTTCCATATAAGGATTAACTCCCTGTTAATTTCCCCTCTTCCACTAAGGATATAATGCTTGTAGATGCAGGATAAGATTACCATCTAATCAAGTAAGAGAGGAGAATAAGGTGTTATGTAATCAGAGCAGAGTACATAAATAGGAAAATATCATATGAACTGACCTATGATCGTGAAAAAAACGGGAGTCAAAAAGCTCAAATCAGATTGTCATAAAAAAGGGAAAAAACAAAATAAAATGTATTCGTTATAGGAATAACTCCTAATAAATGAAATCAGTACTATGCACAAAAATGTGGAGGGCTATTAGATAGGGATTCATTCCTTAACTTCAGGAATAAACTAATCCTTATTGCTTTTTTAATAGCATTTCAGAAGACGTGCACAAGAAAATGAGATCTCCAATACGCCGTGGACAAGCCAATCAGATAAATAAAGACACCATATAGGTATACATTGCACAGCTAGAGTTACCACATTTGAAGATGACACGGATTCTTTAAAGGTTTGTTTGTATTTTCTTCTTTATTGCAGGTTTTCAGGATAGGAGAATTTTGTCCCCGCAAGATACTGGAGAAACCAAAACGAAGGAAACAGGAATGGAGAACCCGGTGTTCAGCAACCCAGCGAGGAACCCCAGGACATGACGAGTGGTGACCCGGAGCAAACATGTAGGTGAAAGGCAGGGCAGAAGACGCATGCATCAACTAGAATGCAAAGTGCACTTCTGCCTATGCCGGATGACTTTATTCAGTTTCTTGCTCCGCCACGTCTGCAGACGTGATCGGCCGTTGAGCATTCCTGACAAGATGAGCCTTTATTAAGTCCCGACTCTGAGTTATTTGTGGATGTCTCATGCTTGAGAACAAACTATGGTTTCCTGAGAGCAGCCTATGCTATCTGCACAATCCAAGTAATTGTTGAAGCTTCCTGGCTTCAGAGTATAACTCACTCCAGGTTGCAGAACTGATGGCTCTTACCAGAGAATGCAATTTAACAGTCCAAATGAGAGTGACTATATTTACAGATAGTCAATATGGCTTTGGCGTTGTCCATGATTTTGGACAGTTATGGTCATAAAGAGGATTCATGGCATCATCTGGTTCACCAATACGCAATTATGATCATGTGAAAAAGTTGTTGGATGAATTACAACTCCCCTCCAAAATTGCTGTACTCAAATGCGCAGCTCACCGAACTGACAATGGCTATGTCACAGTTGACCATAGATGCACTCTCGAAGTAGCACGTTATTGTGAAATTGAGGCCTGCACACTTAATGGAACATTCACAGGTGAATCTCAAGAAGACACTGCCTTTTCAATGTTGATGTTTGTAGCTGAATCATGGGAAGAACTCAAAGATTTGCAGGAAGAAATAACTGAGATAGAACAGCAGGGTTGAATCAGAGCAGGATGTGTGAAAAATGTAAATGACATTTAGGGGGATATTTACAACAAAAGTGGCGGAGCCTGTCGTTAGCCTTCTTGGCTTGACGGCACGCTCCGCCACTTCAGAAACGCACCATATTTACAAGAATATGGTGCAGCCCTGCGTTTCGCCCTGCGCTGGCACTACAGTTAGCAGTGTAGAGCCAACGCAGGCTCCCTTGCACCATAGTGCAAGGGTGTCTGCATGCACTGGAAGATTGTTTATGTACAGGAAGGTCCCCCATCCTGCTTATAAACAATCTTGAAATGCCGTTTTGTCACTTTTATGTGTGCTGCTTAATGCAGCACACATGGAAGTGACAAAATGTAATTTTTTTTTAAAGATTGTTTATGTGCAGGAAGGGTAATCTTCCTGAACATAAACAATCCAAGGCGTTTTGCTTTTTCCATGTGTGCACACATAGAAAAAGCAAAAACGAGGAGAAATAAAGCATTTCTCCTCGTTTCGCCAAGTTAAGTCCAGGTTTTCCCTGGTCTGAATTTTGGCGCTGCCTCCTATTTACGCTGCCCTTGTAAATAGGGGGCAGCGTCAAAATCAATAGATGTTGCAGTGGAACACCCACCGCAACACCCACTGGCTACCCCTTTCACGCTAAGCATAGCGTGAAAGGGGCCTTATTTACAAGGCAGCGTTAAGCCACGTTAAGTGGCTTAACGCTGCCTTGTAAATAAGGCGAACCCACTATCGCCATGGGAACGTCGCAAAAAGTGATGTTCCCATGGCGATAGGGGCTTGTAAATATGCCCTTAGTTTTCAGCAGATGGGAGGCCTGTATTAACAGACAGTTTGTTACCACACTTGACACGTCACTTATATTGTCCTACTCATTTAGGCAGGGACGCTATGGTCAGGATATTTAGGCAGAATTGGTTTAACCCCATACTTAAAATGCTCACAGAGGATCTATATCACCGTTGTGTAACATGCCAACAAATCAATGTAGATAAATGAAAAACAGTTACACTGAGTCACATAGGGAGATCAGGTAGTCCTTTCAATAGGATGCAAATGGATTCTATAGAGATGCCTTTTTGTAATTGGCTGATATATTTCCTGGTTATACTGTGCATTTTCTCCTGATGGGTGGAAGCCTACCCAACATGGAGTAAGTCCGTTTTTATATAGCGCAGCTACTCACCCTTACGGGTCTCAAGGCGCTGGGGGCCGTAGTGGAAATTAAGTGAGCTATTGCCCAGAGTCACATGGTGCTGAGCTGAGCTGCCGCCGGAGCCGGGGATCGAACCGTGAACCCTGTGCTCCGAAGTCAGCTGCCCATGGCCGCTGCACCACACCTCTCCACCATTCTCACTGTAGCTAAATTTCTGTTAAGAGAATTGGTCCCACAGTATGGAATGTCGGTCTCTCTTGAGTCGTATCCAGGAATTCATTTTAACAATGAGATCCTCAAGATGTTGTGTGCAGCATTTCAAGCTAAACAGAAGTTACATTGTAGCTATCAACTGCAAGCTTCTGGAATAGTAGTGCAGTTTAATGGGACTATGACATCTCAATTGGCAAACGACTGTGCACCCACATCTCTGAAATGGACTGATGCTTTGCCCTTGGGGCTGATGTGTCTTTGAAGTGCACCTGACAGGAAGACGGGTTTACCCCCACATGACGTATTGATGGGAAGAGCAATGAGACCACCTGCTGTACTCGCAAATGCACTTGTAAACATAACAGATTACATGGTACTCAACTACGGAAAAGGATTGGCTGATGTGGGGCGTTCTGTTTCTCGACAGGTTGAAGTTGTCACTGCAAATCCGCATTAAGAGCAGTGCCACAATTTGAACCCTGGGGACTGGGTTCTCTTTAACCCCTTCGATGCTCGTGACGAGCTCAGCTCGTCATGCTGCGCGGTCGCGCTGTGCGCATGACGAGCTGAGCTCGTCACGACCACACCCGCGATCGGAATGTCCAGCACAGGAGCGGAATTCTGATCGCGGTCAAGGGGTTAAGGAACATGTGAGAAATTCCTGTCTGGAACCAAGGTGGAAAGGCCCCTACCAGGTGATTTTAATCACGAACACTGCTGCCAAGTGAGCCGGAGTGCCAAATTGGGTGCACGCCTCAGCTACTCAGAGGACAAGAGACCTGTACAAAGAAATAGTGTTCCATGAACCAGAAACAAGAACACTAGCAAATGTAAAACTGCATTGGGCACAGCAGCAAGGAAGAAGGGGTGAAGAACTGCAGACAGGTGAAGAAAATCAGTTTCCTGATCTCTCACAGAGTGGCATTGGAGCTCAGGCGGAAGATGGAGAAGGAAATAATGCAGCAAATGTGACAATTGAGATACTTCCAGAGCAACAGGAAGATCCAGGTGAAGGCACCAGCACTCTATCAAGACCAGATATAACTCTCAATGCTGAATGGCCAAAGGTTTATGAAAGAAAGAAGCTAAGATCAAGTGTGTCAATTGCATCAGTGCCAGCCACAATCACTGAGGAAACAGAGTTCACTGGAACAAGTGACACCGAAAGTGATCAACTGCCAAGGAAATCTAAAAGAACAAGAGTACCTAGTCAAAGGTATGCTGTGCCTGAATGGACTCATCACGTGAGACAAGTGCTGAATGTCTCTATTTCAGATTTGCTTGACTGGAACACAAAATTGCCTGAACCCCCTTGAGACTGTTGAATTTAAAGACTAAAAAGAAAAACCCAGTTGTTGTAAAACTTATTGAACGAAGTGTGCAAATTGATTTAAAGAAAATACTGATACATTTTCTAGGGAGATTGCAAAGATTACCTAGCCCCAAAGCTGTAGTAGAAGAGTATGTATAAAATTTTAGAAGAACAAAGTGTAAGGTTAAGGAAGACTATACAAACATTGCTTTAAATAAAGTTACATTAAACTAACTGAATAGCAAAGAAAAAGAAGAATGACAACTGCTTATGAAATAAAAACAAAGACACTAACTTGCTGCTACATTTAGATCTGACTTACGGTAAGCATGTGTATTCTAACTAGGAATAGGTGCAAGATTATTGTTGGAACTAAATTTTTAGCAATGGTATTTGTAGCGATAGCGTTATTATTGGTTATACAGTATACACCTGACAAAGAGAAATCTGTAATTTCATCCAATAACATGACACTGTGACATGCTATAGATGAGGATGAGTTGAAAACCTCATTTGTAGATTATCTTAAAGAAGAATATTCAACTAATGTTTATTCTAGATTAGTCCAAGAATATACACATGCAATGAATGCTAAGGATTGTTATGTGTGTGCACACTTGCCTTCCTCTGCTGAGGAGAAGGTGACAAACCATCACATTCCCTTGTCTTATGCAATTTTGTGCAGTACAATGCTTAGTTTAATTTATAAGTAAATAACAAAGGACTGACCCTTGGTATCAACACACCTATGAAGTAAGAATCAATCACACAAATAACACACACAGCCTACTTCCAGCCCATGTAATAGAATACCAAAACGTTATTATGTATCAAATCACTTAATTTATTAAAAACACATTATATTTCTCATTAATATAAAACAATTCTTTCACAATAATTAATCTATTAAAATCAGTTAAAAAAATGTTATACACATACAAAATCTATGGTACAAAAAGGCAACAACAAATTTCATTATAAGATAAAGAGAGAAGAAGAAAAGAAAAAGACAAGGAAGTGCTAAAAAGGTCCTGTAGGAAAGGAGTGATTATAAACTTGCGTACGATCTAAGCAAGGAACAAGGACGAAAAGCAACTGTATAGTGCTACTAAAGAGAGAGTTTATGCTCTTTGTCTTGAAAAAGATGGGAAATTATTAAGAACCATCGAAACGCGTCGACGCTATTTGCACACAATCCATGGAAATAATTGGGCCTATACATACTAATGAGATATTGTATGAAGGCTGAGTTTTAGAAACAATTCCAACGGATGTGTTTTTGAATGACAAAGCATGTCTTTTTTCTTTTCTTCTTCTCTCTTTATCTTATAATGAAATTTGTTGTTGCCTTTTTGTACCATAGATTTTGTATGTGTATAACATTTTTTTAACTGATTTTAATAGATTAATTATTGTGAAAGAATTGTTTTATATTAATGAGAAATATAATGTGTTTTTAATAAATTAAGTGATTTGATACATAATAACGTTTTGGTATTCTATTACATGGGCTGGAAGTAGGCTGTGTGTGTTATTTGTGTGATTGATTCTTACTTCATAGGTGTGTTGATACCAAGGGTCAGTCCTTTGTTATTTACTTGTCAGAAGTACTCCTTTCCCTTGGTACAAGGGGTCCCTCTCTTTCTTCTTTACATAGTTTAATTTATAGACAGCAGCAAATTGAAAACTATTATTCAAATTTTTATATGATTGTTTCAAAGTATCTTTACAGAAGAGCATGAATTTGCACTCACAAGCGAAAGAAATTGAGACTGCTTGGCATTATTTTAGAACTTACCTTCCTATTTACGCTGTTAAGGCTTATGAAAATAATTTAATTTGCTTAATGAGACATTTAGAAAATACATTTATCATGATGTTAGAAGAGAGAAGAGCACACATTGCATGTAGTAAGAATCTGAATGAAGATGTTTTAAAGGATGCGGGGAAGAAGGAAGAAGATGACTTTAGGAAGAAAATAACATACTGAAAGTTATGACTGAATAAAATACAAAATGGGACAGTATGTGATTTTAGGAGAAGATTTCAGAATACAAAGAGATATATTGGGAATGGTAATTGCGAACATACATTTAAATTATCGGAGGGGGGACATGGCCAATTTGACAAGGTGACGAACCAGTAATACCAGGAGTTTATTTTATCTGTGGACAAGATGCATATTTCAAATTACCAGCTTCCTGGGAGGGTATTTGCTATTTAGGCTTATTGTTTCCTAAGATGTATCATGTCAGTAGCTTAAAGGCTTAAACAATGACACCTGCACACAGATGTACCAGAAGTATAAATGAGGGAACACAATTGGTGGGAGACCTATTTCAAACTATTATTCCAGCTGTGAGAGTGATATTGAATGATGAGAAAATTAGAAAGCTTTCAACTGTAGTAGACATACTGACAGGGTGGTAACCAGTAAATCTGGAGCTTTATTAGTTACAAATACTGAACTAGTAGCGGTTAGATCCATGGTTTTGCAGAATAGTTATGCCTTAGACATTGTGCTTACATAGAGAGGCAGAATCTGTATGATTCTGGAGTTGGAACATTGTGATCCGACATATGTGATGAGAGTAGGAAAATCAGAGAGTACGCAAGGAACATTTCAGACATCAAACTTGACCTGTAACCCTTAGAAACCACTACTATAGTAAAAAGCTTTGCTCAAGGAGCTTATACAATAGGCAATTGGATTCCAACCGCAGGAGGAGGAATTCTCAAAGCTATATTAGTTCCTGTATTACTAATAGTTGTTTGATCTCTGACTTCAATAGGCGTATATAAGGCTATTCAAATTCTGCTACAAAAGAGAAAAAATAGAGAAAGAAATAGGCAAATAAGAAAGGATTTAGAACTAAGCAAAAACATTAACAAAGAATATAATACCCTAAAAGAGAGAGAAAATTCAAAATGAAAGAGAAGAGATTCAACAGAAAATCAGAGCGAATTAGGACATAAATCTGTGAATGCTGTAATGGTTGTAAGCCATCAATGGGGGAGGTTGATAAGGCATTTTAAAAAAGTGCAAATTTAGGCATTTAACATGTGGAAATACCGTGCAGGCCTAAAAAACGAACCCACATTTTAAGATGGCGAATGGGAACACTAGGCTTCCATAGGAAGGCAAATCAAGTTTGAAATGCTTAAGGATGCAGTTTTTCTTTTCATTTTTTACTAGCCTTAGGCCAGCATTCTTAGTAATGTGAATGCCCCCATGATAGGGAGCTAATCAAAGCCACAAGGAGGAAATATAAAATGGTGATTGAAGATAGGAAAAAGGAATTAAGGAAGATGGCGTGGGAGGACCTGGAACAAGCTGGCTCACTCTTTTCTAGGAAATCATTAATCACCCATTGTTTACTGAAGAGGTGAGGCAGTTGGACTCACTGATCCTAGGAGAAACATGGGAAGCCCATTTTGCAGTCATTTTTAATCCCTTGCATAAGGGGCCAGAGGATCAAACTGGGGAAACAGCCATTGACCTAACTTTAGCCACCGAACTAAGTCTATCCATTACAGTGGACGAGGTGGAGGTCGCTCTATCACAGGGAATTTGTCCGAAGGCCCCTGGCCTGATGGGGTGCCCCTTGACCTCTTTAAAAATAATTTAAGCTCTGGGCACCTTTGCTTACGAATATCTTCAAAGCAGCCATTATTGGCCCATTGCCCTCACATGGAAGGAAGCAAGTCCCAGTATTTATAAAAGGAGCAAGAAGTGACCCGGCGTGTAATAGGCCCATTTCATTGATAGATGCCATGGCTAAGGTATTGGGCAGGGTCCTCCTTGCACGCTTGGAAGATTGGGCATTAGAAAATGGGATTATGTCAAATACTCGATATGGTGTTAGGAGAGGGCGGGGTATAACTGAAAAATGTCTCAATTTATCTCTAATTATTAATGAGCACGTACGGTCCATGAAGAGCTCTATCCATCTGGCCTTCTTGGACCTATCTGGAGATTTTGATACTGTCAACCGAGATAAATTATAGGCTATGTTGGCAGGTGTGGGTGTGGAAAAAGCGTTACTAACCCTACTCCCCAGGCTTCACTCTGGTACCTCAGTCAAAATAAGATATGGCAGTAAAGGGGAAAAAACTCACCCAATTATTTATATGGAGGGAGTCAGGCATCCTAGCCCCCTTCCTGGTTTTAATTTATACAAATGGGTTGGAGAACTTGATTTTCCCAAAACTGGCAATAAACCTGTCCCACTTTTATCTTATGCAGATGACATGGTTTTATTAGCAAGGACAGCTATGAGTTTGCAGAAATCTCTTGATGCTTTTACTGATTTTATGACCTCCTTGATATAAAAGTTAATTTTATAAAATCATATACAATGGTATGCGGACATAAAATCACTAAAACCAAAGCTTTTATTGCGCAGGGAAAAATGACAGAAAAGGTCAGTAATTTCTCATACTTGGGCAATCTTCTTAATAGCCAGTTTGAGATGGGAACCACTTTTAACCTTAAGAGCACAGCAGAGAAGTAGGGCGATGAATGCACTATTCCGTTTTGCTTGTAAATTGCGGCATAAGCATGTGAAGGAACTAATTACCCTTTATAGAGCCAAATGTCTCTCTATTGCCACATATGGAGCTCGGGTTTGGGGCTACGCTAAAAGCTAACAGCTTGTAGTAATCGAAAATAAATTTATGAAAAGGTTACTGATGCTCCTGAAAAGCACTCCTACACTATTCTGCCACACAGAACTTGGCCTAGAATTTATAGAAGACCATATAGGCAGTGCCCCTTTGCTCCTATGGGCCAAGATATGGACCTCTGAGGATTTAATGTTTTCACATGATGTTATTAAAGACTGCCTAAAATTAGACAATGTTTTAAAGATTCCATGGTTCAATATTTAAGGAGGAAATACCATGAGATTGGTCTGGAATACTTTTTTGAAAACCCTGAAGGAATTCCTCTGCATGCCAAAGGTATTATCAAGGAGGCGTACTGCTTTAGGGGCAATAGGCTTATTAGTTACCAACATGATTATGGGAGACACCGGTCTGCCTCCTGCCCCTGCACAATTTTATCTATCTTTTTCTATTAAGACTTAGTTTCGATTTTATCTAACCAGGCTCCATTTATCAACTGTGCACTTTTTGCTGGCATTTCCTCGCCAAGGAGTGTGGTCAAACAACCTTATGCCCTGCCCATGTGATAATGCCTCCATTCAAAGCACTATGCACTTTATATTATTTTGCACATTGCATAAATTTGAGAGAACTAGGGGTGATATTACCAAGGAATTGCGATAAATATTGCAAAGCGCGCTTAGCGATGTTTTTTTTATCGCCGGCTTTCGCTGGATTTCATCGCGGAGATAACACGTTATTATCAACGCTTATCTCCAAGGCGATAAAAAATCCAGCGATAGCGGCGAAACCCAGCAATAGCGCGAGAAATCCAGCGATAAATTCAACGCGTTAATGAAAAGCTTGCTAATAGGCAGGTGAGGACTTAACCTTACAATCCACCTCCCATTGACTAGAAAGGTTAAGTCAGGTTTTTAGCAGGTGTTAGATTCCAGCGATAATCGTGGTTAGCGCGAATTTTTTTATCGCTTCGCGGGCATTGCTAATAGGGGGAAGTTGTGTTTGCGACTGTTTTCAGTCGCTTTTAGTTGGGAACGCCTACTTTGCATGTCATTAGCGATATATATCGCTGACCTGCAAAGCGGCACCAAAACTGTCGCTTTCGCCATAAAGCTGTCGCTAACAGCTGTTAGCGACAGCTTGCTAATAGGGCGATAGAAATATCGCTGTTTTAGCGGGAAAAAGTGCTGCTAAAGCGGCGATAAGGCCCTTGCTAATATGCCCCATTATTTCTGCCCCCAATACTAAAAACTGCCCGCCCTTGCTCGTATATTGATGGTTTTAATTTTTTACAGTCTTTGGCTACGGCTGAAATCTGTATTGCAGTAGCTAATTACATAAGAGGCTGTAAAGCGATCAGAAAGCATCATGAGTAAAATTTGCATAGAGAGTTTGACTTTTTATTGTGAATCTTGTATGTACTGTATTTTAATCTTTTTAATCTGTAAATCTTTTTATGGTTCTCTGAGCCGAAATAAAGTTATTCTTGACTTGACTTAGTAATGTGAATAAGTGAAGAGTTCAATGATAAAATGTGTTGAAGCGACGTAATCTAATAGAAAAGATAGTTTTTGACCTTCCCATAAAGACATTACCCATAAAGTACAATGCAATGTAGTTAAAGCTAACTTAAATGTTTCTTAATGAATAAGATTTGAAAGGTAGAATATGTGAGAAAGAGATGGTTTCATTTGTGGAATGATAGACCTAAACATGAACTGTTTTGTTTTTTAGAAGAAACGCAAGTGGGAACCAAACCACAACTTGTACAATGTTGTTTGTAATGTACATGTAACACTTAATATTTGTAAGTCTTTGCTTCAAGACAGCATAGACGGTGGTAGATTTCCATTCCCATGAAAACATTACAATGTCATTGGTGGAAGAAGCAGGACTACTGCAACAATTGAATTGGTTTTAGTATCAAAAATGTTATATTAGTGCATGTTCCTAGACTAGAGAGAGAGCTGCTTTGGCAGATGCAGATTTCCCATTCTTCAAACTCAGAACTTCTCAGACTCTCTGAAGCCTTATGCCCTGAGCAGACCGTTATTCATTTTTCTTGCCAGAATTTATGCTATATTTTTCTGAGATTCCACTGAAATTCTTAACATCTCTTTATGAGAAGTACAACTTGAATTGCTTAAAACTTTATGATTTCACCTCTTGATTTCAAACTCTTTATGGGTTCAAAATACTTTTTTCTTCTTAATATTTAGACTAAGGACTCTATCTAAATCAGGGGGTCTCCAACCTTTTCTGTAATAAGTTCTACTTATGTCAATGAAACTCATTGAGAGCTACTAATATTATTAGCATTGCGATAGTGGCCACCGTATGCAAGATTTATAGCAGTTCACTACCAGCAATCACCTCAGTGCATCAGGCATGGTTGCCAGCAGTAATGTAAAAAAGGTTTTGTCAGTATAAATGACTGCATGGGTAAGCCATAGCTGCAATGCCTCTACTACCAAGGTAATACCATTTGTAAAAAGCCTCCTCGATGCCATTTGATTTATCACTCAAATATCAGGTTTAAATATATTTTGGAAATTCAGCCATTTTCCTTAAAATATCAGTTCATGAGTTCTTAAAATAAACACATTTTCATCTCAAATACTCACTCTCAATTTTGGTATATGTAAATTACTTCAGCCAAGCAATAGCTTCTTTGTTAGTAGGGTTGGCAACAGACAGGAGAGCTACATCCAGGTTGCTGGAGAGCTACTAGTAGCCCACAAGCTACTCATTGGAGAAGCCTGGTCTAAATGGAATGTGCTTTATGCATTTGTTCTGTGGTGCATTACTGATGAATTAATTACTTATTGATGACTAATAAAGAAATATTTACTAAAGGATATTAATAAAACCCTTTACACCCATAGCAAAATGCCATCATTGACTCCCAATAATTGATATTTTACTGTGATGTATAAATTGAATATCGATTTGCAGATTCTGATTAATTCTTTAAGATCCATAGCCTTAAGGCCCAGTAGGAGCAGGGACTTTATTTCCAAGTATGCTGAGACACAAATTCTGAATCATAAATCAAATATTTATTAAGGTCACATGCTCCAACAACACTATATTATATATAATTAACAATCTACTCAAAAGTATGGAAGACATCCCATTTAACTATATCCTGACTTGGCATAGTCCCATGCACCCAATGTACACAAAGACCTCATCCAACTGATGTAAAGAGGAGGCAGTGGGTGGCCACTCACAATAACATACACTGCACCAACACAGTGGAGTATGCCACAAAATTAATCCTTATTTTGTGCTGCATGGCAATGCAAAATGAGGCGCCACCCCACCTCCCCCCCCTTCATCGGGTCAAAAGGAAGTTAGAGGAACACACACAAAACGCAATGAAAATAATGCATGATTGTGCTGCTCTCACAAAAACATTGCACACATTTACAAACAAAATCAAGCTCAAAAGAGGATATATGAATAAGTGTCTGCTTGAAAATAAATAGTATGTTGATACAAATATTATGCCACAGGTACCCTTTAGGCAATCATCAAAGAAACATTTAACATCTAACTTTTCAAAGACATCCATCTGCATGGGTATTTGTCTAGGGACAGGCACACTCACACTCCATTTTGTATGCACCTCCACGTTTCCATGAACATCATGAGAAATCAGATAAAAGAGCTGTCTACAACGTCAGTTGATTCTGCCTTCTTATTGGTGTTAATCTTTGCATAAGCTTACCCACCAAAGTCTAAAATCCACCACAGGCCCAAGGAACATGTACGTCTAAATATGCAGAACCTGAGGACCAAGATGAGTCTATGGAAAAAATGCAAACATGATTTTAGAAAGCTATCTGCTTCAAACTAAAATATAATAATTTTAAATTAGACACGTAAGGTCCACCACATGCAGGACAAAATATATTGCATTACAAACATCCAGGTTATATATGTATTCTTCCATTAAAGTCAATAAGGAATCCATAAATATAATTAATTATGCCTTGTTACATTACTAAAGGCCGACATGCATACTATGCAACTATTAGATGCTACACTAACTTTTCCCAATTTCTCAGATTCATTGTTCCACTAATTTGTCTTACTCCCTTCCTTTGACAATAAGCTTTTTAAACTCTCATAACTGCTGGGTAAGACAGCTAAGACCTGTTCTTCCTGTCTACTCTTACTGTTTGTCAGGGCCAGGCAGAGCTAGTGTATTCGAGAAAGATTCTGACAAAACTCCACCAATCTCCTTTCTGTGAGGTAAGGTAAGTAAATGACAAGGCAGCACCAGGACCTCCCCAGGGATAATTGGGACTAAGGGATTGAAGGTGAAGACAAAACACAACTGCTGAACTCCTTTAATTAGAAGCAAGATGATGTTCACCAGTTGGAGGATACAAAATAGAATTTGCTCTTAACATCAGGAAAAATATTGAGCAGTTATTTACACAGTCCATAGTAACCTTCGACATCAGCATAATTGTAATGACCTTAGCAATACCCCATGTGCCAGTGAACGGGCTATTGATAGAACTCAGACTGAACCAGGAGACCCTCTCCCGGTTCAGGAGCACAGGATGGTAGTGTGACATGTAAGTCGGTAAGCGTGAGGAATGTTTCAGAAAAGCCACGATCTGTACGTCTATCACCTTCTCCATCCCAACCGAGGTATCACTCTATCCGCCTTCTTAGTCTGTGATGTTTTCATAGGTGACGATCAAATGACAACTCTTTTTTCTTCAATGTCTTCTGAGCACTCACTCTGTGTTTCCTGGTCAAAGGGTTCAACCTGCTCTACCTGCTATGCAATGGTACTTTAATGCTAAGCATCACTCCCTGTTACATAAACCCAACCCCAGTAAGTGTGCAGAGGCCATCACAGAGTTGTTAATAATGTTTTACAAATACCTCAACTATGCTAGGCGCTACATATCTCTAGAAGTGTGCATAGATTTTATTATGTAAGCAAGATCTTGCGTAATCCCTACTTGATCGAAAACCTGTAGTTACTCGATCTTCTAAAATCTAGCACTCCCATTGTTTTTCTTCAGAAACTTGCAACATTTCCTGGTGTGTACTAATATTTACTTGCTAGATGGAGGTGAAAATTGATACCTTGTTTTCTTGCAAGTTATTTTAAAACTATTTTCCCTTCAACTTTGAAACTGAATGGATAGTGTTCTTTGTACTACCAAAAAAACTAAAAGTGGGCAATAAACGTCAACATTTTTATGTAAAAAGCCCACACGCAGAAAACAATCACAGCAGTTTGTGTGATGAAACTTCGCAAAATATTTCTCTTCACCACTCCATGTACTGATTGGCTGTCTTATATGGTCATAGTCATCAGGCACTTCACACTTCAGTGGAAAGATGCCCTGACTGGTGAAGGTCACAATTCTTATAAAGTGCCAGCAACAACAGATAACATAAAGTGTCAGTAAAGGAGGAGTACAATCATTTGCATGGAGATCTTAGTCACTCCAAAGAGGGACCGACCCTCGGACAAACCATTAAGCACCAGCTGTAATGCCAAAAATGCATCTGAAACAGAAAATGTCACCGATCACTTGACCAAACACCCTTAATATAATAAGAGCCAGGGTGGAGTCCATGCTGTTTTTGCTTGAAATGCAGCAACAGAGGACGGGTGTATGAGAATTAACAAACTAAAAGGCGCGAAATTTATAGAACTCTGGACGGCACTGTCACATTTGTATACATGTTTAAGAAGGAGAGACTATTATATTTCTAAAGTCAACCATACAATGGCTAATAACGACTCTCTTTTCCTTGAATGCGGTTTAAAATAACATTACCGGGTTGTGACGTGCATTTTACATTTGCTAACCATGGATTGAACATTTTGATATGCATTTCTACTGTCAGATTGATAGCAAAGTACAGAAAATGTGATGTGCCTCGAAAGCTATCGCAAAACGATATTGCTTCCCAGACAGGCTTTATTTATCACACATGCACAGCTCATACCACATGAAGCCTCCTAATCCCCTTTGCCCTTTCATACAAGCAGATGTCATAAAGGTTACAACTTTAGCTTGTGGCAGACATAAGCATTTCTCTTTGTATTCCAGGGACATCTAAGAGAAGCCAGCATCCCTTGCAGGCAGCTGCAATTTCTCCAGCTAGGAGGCACAAAGGGGCTTAAGAAGAATTGATGATGGAAACTTTTTGTTACCAGCATAAAAAACATTTGAGACAGGCTAGCTGCAGGCTCCTCTGAAAAATGCGCATCTCGGGCGATGCCAGGGGTACCTAGCACATCTGCTCATGGCTGGGTGCCTAATTGAATGGTGTTTGTCTGAAGTTTGTCCAGTGGACCTCTTCCAGTGGCATCACGCAGCTGACGAGCCGCATCGCCCACATTAACTCCTCACCTGCAAGAGGCATAATTACATTAAAGCATCTTGACGAGAAGCAAAAATTGTTAACAGATGCCAAGAGGCGAGTTTTCACAACCACAAGCAAAATTATTTCGGGTTGGTTGAATGAAGGGGCTCGTTTCGGAGAAAAGAAAAATTAGACAAAACTGAATGCTAATCACAAGTAAGTTCCCTCTTTCTTCAAGAAGGCTGCATTTTAGCACATCTTCAAGTATTGGTGTCTGCCCTGGCTTACAAGAGACACTTGTAGAGTCGTTGGAGTAATTGCAAGGACTTTTTCGACTGAGTACGTTTTATAATATTCACGTTTTAACACATAAACAGCATGGACATCAATTCACCAAAATGCCAGTGGTAGCGGAAGTGACATCATACACCTTTTGACCCTAATAACATCAAAGGAAGTGCCATCATATGACTTTTGACCCTTAACCTTCCCAGCAAGTGGTCACTTGACCTTAACCCAGATTATATCAACATAATTGACATTGCTGAAGTTCCACAATGACATGTCATTAATATCAAAATACAACACACATTTCTGTTCTTAATACACCAATATTAAGGTGCTGACATGATCTTTGAAAGCTGTACCCTAAACTGTAGTGACAAAAGTGAATGAGCCAGTCATCTTTCGTTAAGGTTTGTGGTTACCCCATGAGAAAATATTGAAAATGGGATCAAATAGTGCAATTTAAAGCAAACCTTTCAAATAAATTTGCTAAAAAGTCAAGTGCTCTGACAAGGCACTTGTTAATTAAGTCCATTCATGGGGTACCAAGGCAATGAAACACAACACTATCCAGGAGTTGACACTCTTATTTTCAAAAGGTGCTATGGGTGCCCCTATATGCCAAAATACCCTCCATTGTCCGAGGGCCAGCATTGTGTTGTGGGTGCCCCCCATATACCATGGGTGCCCCCGTATGGCAACTATTACATACAACATGCCAGTCCCAGAATTAGCTCTTAATTCTACCCATATACCGTTGGTGACCCTTCATGTCAAAAATTGTCATACTTGTCCCTACCTATATGCCACAGCTTTCTTCCTTTATGCCAACAATCACCTCCAATGTACTAGTGCCAGTATTTTGCAACGGGTGGCCCATATGCTAAGAATTACCTCTAGTATGCCTGTACCTGTATTTTATCATGGGTTCCAATTATGCTAAGAATTATCTACAGTATGCAAGCCCTAGTATTTTTCCATGGGGACCCAATACCAAGAATTACATTAAGTTTGCTAGTGTCACCCTTTTCCCATGGATGTATCATATCTCAAGTATTACCTATAGATAGTATGCCAGTGCCAGTATTTTGTCACAGATCCCTGTCATGTTAAGAATTGGCTCCAGTATGCCAAAGTATTTTGCCATGGGTGTTTCTCTATGCCTAGAAGGACCTTCGGTATGCTAGGTCTGAAGGCAGACTCACAAGCAAAACACCACATTCGCACCCACTTACATTCAGTAACTCACACTCATTCCCACCTATCACTCTCACTCAGTTATTCTCACTCACATACACTTAATCTTGCCGTCTATCACTCCTTCTCACTCATTCACACTCACTCTCACATACTATGATTCATTCATACTTAATGTTAGACCTGGCATCTTGTGGTGTGTTTTCCCCTGTTTTTTTTTATTCTCACCTCATGTTTATGACTGTGTGCTGAATTTTATTTTTGCTGGCTTTAGAACTCGGAGTCAAGCTATTCTGGCTGATGAAGGCTGATAGCCTGAAACCGGTCCTAGGATGCTTGATTCCGGTCCAGGGAAGACATGGCTTGGCAGTTCGGTCTGGACTGTTCCCATGAGGCACAGGGTCAAGACTGATTTGCATATGGCCATGTCTGAACTGGGGTGGCGTGGTGAAGCAAAATAACGATGGATTAAACCCAGATCTGTGACTGGGGGTGAATGTTTGCCAATGTGTAGCATTCCGTCCATCATCTTGTGTGTTTTGCATTTCGCCCTGAGTGGGAAGGGTATGCCCAGACGTGGGTCCCGTGCTCACTACGCCACTGGAGTCAAGCTATCCTGGCTGATGAAGGCTGATAGCCTGAAACCGGTCGTAGGATGCTTGATTCCGGTTCAGGGAAGACATGGCTTGGCAGTTCGGTCTGGACTGTTCCCATGAGGCACAGGGTCAAGACTGATTTGCATATGGCCATGTCTGAACTGGGGTGGCGTGGTGAAGCAAAATAACGATGGATTAAACCCAGATCTGTGACTGGGGGTGAATGTTTGCCAATGTGTAGCATTCCGTCCATCATCTTGTGTGTTTTGGCTTTAGAACTCTGGCAATTTACCACTGCTGGCCAGTGCTAAAGTGTGAGTCCTCTGTGTCTAAAACCTGATTGTAATTGGCTTCTCCATGATTGGCCTATTTGATTTATTAGTAAGTCCCTAGTACAGTGCACCATGAACACCCAGGGCCTGTAAGTCAAATGCTACTATTCAGACCTATCTCCAACATCCCTCTCTTAGCCAAAGTGTTGGAGAAGTGTGTGCAACAGCAGCTAAGTCAACACATCAACAACTTCCACCTACTCGACGACTTCCAATCCGGATTCAGACCTGGACATAGCACTGAAACCACCATGCTCCACATCATTGATGATGCCCTCCGAGCCCTTGACCAAGGCAAAACCTGTTTACTTATCCTCTTAGATCTATCCTCGGCCTTCGACACGGTCAACCATGAAAAACTACTCGAACGGCTCAAACTCAGGATGGGATTGGATGGCTCTGTTCTAGAATGGTTTAGGTCCTTCCTCCAAAACCGATCACAGAGATTCCTAATTAACGGCAACCTGTCTGCTCCCTCTCCGGTCACGGTTGGAGTCCCTCCAGGATCAGCCCTGTCCCCCACCCTCTTTAACCTTTACCTGGAACCGCTTGCCGATGTTCTACGCACAGCGAATATCTCCTACCATATGTATGCTGACGACACTCAGATCTACATCAAAACCTCATCTCTCGACTAGATTCTCTCCCTGAATGAGGCCTTGAAATCGACTGTCCATTGGCTCGCCTCCAATCAACTCAAACTTAACGCAAAGAAAACAGAATTTCTCCTAATCTCCCCTACAAAAACCAACCCTGAGATTCAGATATGGATTAAGGCTATCACAGCCTTAAACTGCCCACCGACCATCGTGGACTCGGCCAAATCCCTGGGAATCACCCTGGACTGCAACCTGAACATGCGGGACCACATCAATTCGATTGCTAAATCAGCCAGGTTCCACTTGAACTACCTAAGGAAATTGAAACCCTCCCTCGACGCTCCCATCCTAAAAATGGCTGTCCAAGCACTAGTCATCTCTAGACTGGAATATGGCTGTTCCACCCTCTCGGGTCTACCCAAGATCTCCTTGGCTCCTTTAAAAGCCTGCCTCAATGCGGCCGCCAGACTACTTACCGGCACAAGGAAATTTGACCACATTTCTCCACACCTGAAAGCTCTGAACTGGCTTCCTATCGAGGCCAGATCACAGCTTAAACTGGCATGCATCACACACAAGGCCCCTGCATATCTGGCACAGAAACTTGTGATATCCGGAGGAATCAGAAACTCCCGGTCCGCCAGAGATCTCTTGCTCCAACCTGCACGTTTCCGGGAGAAAAAAAAACTTACAATCGGGCTTTCTCCGGGGCCGCACCAAGAATATGGAACTCCCTCCCACCCGCCATTAGAAGGATCCCTTCTCTGGCACGCTTCAAAAATGATGCCAGGACCCTTCCTTATGGGTAAATTCCTCGTTTAAACTCTGCCTTTATCCACCACAGAGCCCCTGATTACCTACCAACTACTGCCTCCCTTCGGATCACCTAGTTGACCCACCAAGAAACCTGGGTCATTGTTCTTGAGAAATTGTAAATGTAAACTGTACGTATGTGTCCGTACCCCTTATGTATCCAACACCCCGCCCCCTCCCATTCGTTATATACTCTGTAACTCGCAACCTTTGTACAACTTTATGATTCCTGTAAAGCGCTCTGATACCCTAACGGGTCAAGTTCACGCTCTATAAAACACAAAAATAAATAAATAAATAAATAAATAAATAAATAAATACTAGTGGGCCTGCAGCATTGATTGTGCTTCACACAAGCGTAGCCCTGCAAACATGTCTCAGGCCTGTCACTGCAGAACCTGTGTATGCAGTTTTTAAACTGCCATCTCGACCTGGCAAGTACACCTACTTGCAAGGACCCAAACCTTCCCTTTTATTACATGTAAGACACCCCTATCGTAGGCCCTAGTTAGCCCCAAGGGGCAGGGTGCAGTGTACTTAAAATGTAGGATGTACTGCTGAGTTTTACATGTCCTGGTAGGGAAAAACTTCTAAATTCATTTTTCACTACAGCAAGGGCTATCTTGATGAGGTGCTGATCAGCTCAAGACCTACCCCATCCTCCACCAGGTCAGAAGTGACCACCTATCAGCGACTGCTGAACTGACGCTAATAATTATAGCGTATGCCTCCGCCAATGGTTTGAAGGAGCTAGGTATTCACCCTAATTGGGTTGGTCTACATACATAAGGTACCTCATTGCTAGGTTTTGTTTGCTTGGTTCACAGATAATACTAATAGTGAACCAACCATTGTGTAGATAGTATACATAGATTGGTCCTGAAGAATTGCCACGTGATCTGATTGACACACTAGGCAAGAAACATGTCGACCTTTAACCTATAGCCACTAGTGGCCATTATTCCTGAAGTGGCCTGCACTTTTCGTTTTTAACTGGGTCCAGTGGGCTCTCTCATTAAATTGAAATTGAATTTGAAGCACCAATGTACTCCCCCTTTTTAAAACCCTCCCCCCTTTTAAAACCCTCCCCACACTACTGTTGCACATCCGTTCACACACATCTACACCATAAGGCCCTTTACCCGCCCTTTACCCGCACTGCACCCAACGGCGTGGGATAGAAAGAGCTCCGATAAAGTTCCCCTCATAGGGTGCCCATCAGGCATTGCAGTGCCGGCCTGACGAGGAGCATGCCCTATGATGAAGCATGACACCCAGCCAGGGTGTGAGGGCCCTATTTCCCAAATTGGGAGACACCCTGTCTCCACTATAGGGTCAGGGTAATAGACCTTCCTAGCCTCCTCCTGTTCCTCTGTTTTTCACATCAGGAACTGTATAATCTGTTAACTTACTTGTCTCTCTGGGGGCACGTATGCTGGACCTTGAAGCTCCCTCTGTCCCTCCATTTTGTTGATATACCATTACAGAGATGACCATGCTGCAAATGCGTACAGTACATATATAGTAATATACATGCATACTCGTACTTTATTCTTACATATTAGTGACTAGCATCTATTTTTTTTTTACGGTGTCAGAAACATTCTCACTGCCTAGAGCACACATTGATATGTTTAAGAAATTGTGTGTTTTGTTTTTAACAACATTTTTTCCAGATAAATCTAGTATTCTGCCATAGATATCACCCATTGCTACACGCATTCTAATAAAACTGGGCAAATTGTTGCAGTTTTCCCTAGGTTTCTGCACTTCCATTGTCACAGGGATTTGGGTGTAATTTAAGTGACAGGATAAGTGTAGAAACTGAATAGTTTGAGGTCTGTGAATAACCAAAAATGTAGGCCCAAGTTTATGAATAATTCACACAATGCAGCACAGTAAATGAAGTTGCTGCCTCGTGTTGCTTTAAAGAGTAAGATAAGAACAGCGCTATAGCTACTAAGTTAAGGCACTGTTTTCTATCTCCCACTGCTTGTGCACTTTGGGCTGCCATGTGCCAACACACACACACACACACACACACCTTTGTGCCATAGTGCAAGGGTGTGTGCGTTCTGTAAGGAACAGTTTTTGTTCTGGAAGGAGACCCTACTAGTACAAAAACTATCCTTTGATACTTTGTTGGTGGGCTGTACAGTGCACTGCACATGCCAAGTAGGGGAATAGAAGAGAAATTAAAAAAGTTCCTCCTAATTTGCGTTAGATAGTAAATCCCGGTATAACACTTTGCATCAAGTTTGCGTACAAATTCATAATAGTGATCTAACAGAAGATGAAGGCCATTAGCTGTATGCACGATAAGGACTGTATCGTCCATGTATAGTAAAGCTGGACCCTGCCTATTCCCAAACTTTGGAACATCCTTGCAATGTTCCACTAAACGTTGCTCTAGCTAGTTAATATATCAAATAAAAAGCAGGGGGGCTTGTATACAACCCTGGTGGACTCCTCTCTCTAACTTAAAGTGCAAACCCGACAAAAGCCTTACTAAATTTGAGCCGTAGTACTTTATGGTTAGACTTCAATTTACCTTAAATTTCCACGGCCATCCTTCAATTACTGCTTTAGATGTGTATGCAGTATGAAAACCTAAAGAATGTCATACACATCTAGTGCGTACATGTATAGCATCTAGTAATCAGATGTATGTCACATACATACATACACAAACAATATGGATCAAACCGGTGAAATTCCCATGGAAAAAATATAATTAGAACAATTCCAACAGGACCATGGATTAACCCCTGTTTTCAATTAAGACCACATTGAGAAAACAAGGAAGGAGGAGAAAATGACCCTTGAAAACATATATGTGAATGTTTCTAGAATTTAATATTCCTTATCATACACATGCTCCCTTCTGCCATTAATTTCAGAAATTGAGAAAATGGACCTTCTTGCTCAGAGGCACAAACTCCTGAATCACCTTTGCACACATAGATTACAGAAACAGCAACATATAAATAGTGACAAAAGTCTGTTTTATTGAACCATGCACCCAGAAGCACACATATTACAGGTGCAAAAGAGACAGTGCAACCGCCACAGAACACATGGATGTTACTAAAACGTATTCATAGCAAAGGAAGGAAGATCAACAAAATAGTATCTTACATATTGCAAAATGTACTCAAAAATATGGAACACACCCAATTTAACTATATCCTAGCTTGCCAGAGGCCCATGCACTCAATGTACACATATACCTCAACAACCTGATTTAAAGAAGAGGCACTGGTTGCCCACTCACAATAACATACAGTGCACCAGCACAGAGGACTATGCCACAGAATTAATCCAGATATTGTGCCACATGGCAGTGCGACATCAGCCCTCAACATCACACTCAATAGGAAGATGGAAGAACACTCAAAAAGACAATGAAATATAATGCATGGTGTTAGATTTGGGGGTCTCTAGTTGGCAGAGGTAGGTACCTTTGACCAAGTAGGGACCCTTGCTTCTAGTCAGGGTAAGGGGGCTACACTCCTATAAAAACCCCTGCTCACCCCCTTGGTAGCTTGGCACGAGCAGGCAGGCTTATCTCAGAGGCAGTGTGTAAAGCATTTGTGAACACATACAGTGAAAACACACACAAAAAAAAGCAAAAAAAACAGTTGATGGACAGAATGCAGAACAATGTCATACATTCACCCCAGTACAGAGATCTGGGCCTAAATCCATCGTTTTTTTGCTCACCATGCCATTCCAGTTTGAACTCAGCCATATGCAAATCAGTCTTGACCCTGTGCCTCATGGGAACAGTCCAGCCCGAACTGCCAAGCCAGGTCCTCTCTGGACTGATAACAAGCATCCTAGGACCGGTTTCGGGGTTTCACCCCTCTTCAGCCAGGATAGCTTGATACCAGTGGCATACAGTGAAAACACTACAAATGGACACTACACCAGTTTAGAAAAATAAGTAATCTTTATCTAGATATAACACAAGACCAAACGACAAAAATCCACAATACAATACTCAAAAATATGACTTTCAGATGGTAGAAATAGCTTAGTTCATATTAGATGGTAAATGCGTCACTTGGTTCTCAAAGTACCTGGGATGCGTCACGCAATGCAAACAAAAAGGGTCGCAGGGAAGTTGATGCGCCGTTCCTTACACTCAGGGGAGTGGATGCGTCGGTTCCTTACTGCAGCGCAGGGGAGGTGATGCATCGCTTCCTTACTGTGTGGGGAGTTGATGCGTCATTTCTTACGGCGGCCCGGTGACGATGCGACAAGATGGCGCCTCGATGCGATGTGACGATCCAGTGCGATGCGACAAGATGGCGTCTTTGATGCGATGTGACAAAGTAGACGCGATGCGTGCACGCCCGACGGCCGTGCGGCGGAAGCGATGGTTTCTTGAGCCGCAACAGGCCATGCGATGCGCTTCTCCTGTGATGCGACGTCGACCTCTTCGGCGGCGGCATGCTTCTCCGGTGATGCAATACTCTACGTCGGTGATGCGACAGCAAACAACTGTGGCGACGGCACGCTTCTTCGGCAATGTGACGGCAACAGCTGCGGCGGCGACACTCTTCTTCTTCGTTGCGTCGCGCTTCCAGCTCCCAGCGACACGCAGACACTAGAGGTACCCAGAACAACAGCAGGCACCTCTCTGCAGGTAGAATTCCCAGCAAGGAAATTCAGGGGGAGCTGGTGGTGAAGTCTTGGTGTCCCTGTGACTTCAGACAGGAGGCAAGCTCAGCTTCAAGCCCTTGGAGATCTTCCTCAAGATGATAAAGTACACAAAGTTCCTTTTTCCCTTTCCTTGGAAATGAGTAACCACTGCAGGCCAACCCCAGACAGCAACCAGCACTGGGGCAGTTTCCTCCATCAGCTTCCTTAATTTCTCTCCTTGACAGAGGTCCGTCTTGATTCCCAGAAGTGATCTAAAGTTCTGGGGTCTGGGCCCCAATATTTATACTAGTAAATCCTTTGTTCTCTGAAGGCAGAGAGTGTCTGTACCTAGTCCAAACCAGTCCTGTATTCCCTGGTGCAGCTTCCTGGCAGGAGGTGGAGACAGCATTGTTGAAAGCAGACATGGCCCAGGTAGCTGAAAGGAAATCTCCTCCCCCTACTCTCTATTCTATGAAGGCTCAGGTTAGTGAAAGGAAATCTCCTCCCCCGACTCTCTATTCAACCCTGGTCCTATTCAGCCCAGCTCTGACTCATCAGACTGCTGGAGCCAAAGCCCTCTCCAGCCCCCTGTCACTCACAAACCAGACATGGAATACACAAACCTAGCAGAGGCATACTGGATGGTTAGGTAAGAAAATACCTACTTTCTAAAAGGGGTATTTTCAAACACAAAATGTAAAAATCACCCACACTAAAAGATGTATTTTAACATTCTGAGTTCAGGCATACTAAACTTTATTTTCCGATCTGTTTCCTAGGGTCAGATATGTTTATAAGATGTTATAAACTAACTGCCCATTCTGGCCTATGGGAACAGATAGCCTTGCAATAGTGAAAAACGAAAATGGCTGTAGTTCACTATCAGGACATGCCACACACACCAGGGCATGTCCTACCTTTCACATACAATGCACCCTGCCCACAGGGGTACCTTGGGCCTACCTTAGGGGTGACTTACATGTAGAAAAGGGAAGGTTTAGGGACTGGCAAGTGGGTGCACTTGCCGAGTCGACATGGCAGTCCCAGACTGCACACAGGCTCTGCAATGGCAGGCCTGAGACACATTTTACAAGCTGCTTCTGTGGGGGGCACAATCAGTGCTGCAAGCCCACCAGCAGCATTTGATTTACCGGCCCTGGGCACACATGGTGCACTGTACTAGGGTCTGACAAGTAAATCAAATGACCAATCATGGAGTCACTAATCCATTACAACAATTTACAGTAGGGAGCACTTGCACTCTGGCACTGGCCAGCAGTGGCAAAGTGCCCAAAGCATCTAAACCAGCAAAAACATAGCAGAAATACAGGAGGCAACAGCAAAAAATGGAAGGGTGATCCACGCCAATGGTGCCAGGTCTAACACATGGTTTCACTGCGATCACCAAAAACATATTGTGCTCAATTCCAAACAACATCAAACCCAAAAGAGGATATGAGAATAAGTGTCTGCTAAAAAAGAAAAATGTTGATAAAAATAATATGCCGCAGGCACCCTCCAGGCAATCACCAATGAAAGATTCAACATTTCAAAGCCATTCATCTGCAGAGATTTGTCTCGGGAAGGCACACTCACGCTCCATGTTGCATGCATCCCCAAGTTTCCATGAACATCAGGAGAAATCAGATAAAATAAATTTCTACAACATCAGTTGATTCTTCCTTCTTATGGGTGTCAATGTTTGCACAAGCTGCACCACCAATAAGTCTAAAATCCACCACAATCCCAGGGAATATATAAGTCTCAATCCGCAGAACCCGAAGAGCAAGATGAGTCGCGGGCTAAAATTCATCAAACATGATAAGAAAAACCTGTCTGCTTCACACAAAAATATAACCATTTAACTTCAATTCTACCACATGCAGGGGAAAATACATCTCATTACAAGCATCCATGTTGCAAGAAGTAGGAATTCTTTATAAAAAAGCGCCTTTACAGTGTTTATTCTAGGTAAGTAAGAAGCAAACATAACTAGCTTGAACACTTGTTAAATATTATCTTATTGATACAGATAAAGGTGTTATGTTATATGACGTCACACAAACTTCACTAATAAAAGAAAACCCTTTTGTAATTTTTTTTACATTAAAACGCCTATGGTCTTAATAACTATGGGAAGTAAATGTGATATTCCGATTCCACTGTTTTGCTGTCATGAGTCATGCAAGATGGTACCAGAAACATTATGGTTAAATCTCGGTTTAACTACTTATGTTGCCACTTCTTAACTCATCAGCGCCAGGATACCCTCACAGGTGATAGTGCACTCTACAGATCTGCATAACATAACATCAGACTGCCAACGTTCATATTAGGGCGAGAGGACTCGCATATTTACTTCTATATTGTGCAGCATAGAAAAGAGCCCCATGGTGTTACACTCAATGAGTCTCCTCCAACAATATGTAGACAGTAGAACATATATCCTCCAATAATCTAAATGCAAGCTTAGTGGCAAAGTATATACTTTTACTGCACTACACCTAATTTAGTTTGCATGATGGCATGAGTAGGCAAGGATTCAGAAGATACACACTGTCTCCTATTGGAAGAAAAACAACAGACAGCAAGACATCCACTCATTCAGATCTGTCCATCATACAGACCCATATGTTAATACATGGTGTGCACATACATACTATACGTCACGAGAAAGGGAAATGTCAGGCGCCGACTTTCATTTGCTACAATAGCTTGTATAAAACTGCAGCGAAGTATATAGGAAATATTTGCAGAGCCCAGAAAATTTGCATTCCAGTGATTAGTCAGAAGGTCTGTGTCAAATGAAATCTATGCACTTCACAAGCAATGCATTTTATGTCCCTGAATATTCGTCCCTAGTATGTGTCTGAATGAGGCAGATGTGTATGCAATCAAGAGCTCCAACCTCAGGCAGAACTTCAGTCATGTCAGAGAAACCCATTTTTTCAGTTTATTAGAGGAAGTGGCGTTAGAAGCATCAATTCACACAGTTCACCTAAACAGTCATGAGTTCCTGTTCTCTCTTACGGAAAGCTAGCTGTGACATCCCCACCGCCATTACAGCTGTGGCTAGATAAAAAGCTGGCAAGCAGTAACCTACAACTTTAGAACCAGCAATGCAGGTGTGCAGAAAATCCTATTCTGTCACAAATCATCCTTAATGGTGTTCAGGATTTCAGTCACTGTCCTTGCTGAGCTGGCATGTCAAATATGTGAACCCTAAATCTGCTCTTTCTGGGGGCTTCTTTGCTTGTATGTAAGTATGTATGTATATGATATTTCTATAGTGCAAACCTAGCCAGAAGGCAGTGGAGCACTGTTCATGTCCATTTATGTGCAGGACCAGCTACAGCACTTTCCCTTTGTGCCCTTAAATGCTTTATACATTTTGGATATGATTAGGTGAACTGAATTGTATTTATTGGGCCTGATTCACAAGGGTAAACTTGCATTTTTGGGTAAGGTTACGATTGCTTGCTACTCACAAAGGTATTTTACTAGTAGTATCTATATGACTGCGGAGCCTCCGCGCATAAAAAGATAGGACTACCCTGTCTTTTTTTGTGTGCGGAGACTCTGTATATGTAAAGATACTACTAGTAAAATACCATTGTGAATAGCAAACAATGGTAAACTTACACAAAAGTGTACGTTTACCTTTGTGAATCTGGCCTGTTGCTTCTATAATTAAAGAAGTCGAGTAAAATCATTTCCCCAGAGGAGCTTTGTTCACATGACATCTCACTGGAGTTCAGGACTGAAAGGTAAACTTCACTGCATAATTGCAACTGCAGTATCATGCTTTTCACTTCCTCAACTTTGTTAACACAACAAAAGCAGTGCAGTGATGCCTTGTTTGAGACAGTGCCAACCATAAACCCAACTCTAGCGAAATTCTAACAGAAGTTGTAAGGTGCAAACATCTCAATTGCTCTTCCACTTTTCCTCTGAACTTAGTAAGTAATAAGTCCTGACCTGTACATTTTAGGACCTATTCAGCAACACAAGTCTACATAAAGACATAGTGCAGTACAAAAACCGTGATGACTGTTACGTCAATGGTAATCATGGACAGTGGCGTAGCGGACCCCCCGTTTTAGCAGCTTAAGCGGGTGTCCCTCTAAAATATTCATTATTTATGGGCCTCATGTGTCTGCATGTTTGCCGGAAAACGGTCATGAATAGCACCCTTACGAAATGTTATGTCAGAGGGCTGGGTAACTCGGCTGATAGGCACAGTGAAGAAAGCACAAAAAGAAATTATGAATATAGGGAACCCCAGAAACAGGAAATTTGAAAGTGTAAATGATAGAGATAGAGACAAAAACAAAATGTAAAAGTAAAGAAGGGGAGAAGAAAGATGAGTAGATGCAAATGGCACATAAAGAAAGGGAAGGGTGATCGAAAGGTAGAAAGCATGAACGGGAAGAACGAAGGAAATTTGAAAGTTAGGATGAATAGGTGAAAGGAAGGCAGGGTAAATGAATTGATGGCAGGGTGAAAGGGTGTACAAAATACAAGGTAAAATGATAAATGGAAGGGTTAAAAGATGAATATAGGAAGGGTGAAAGCATGGACTGAAGAGTGAAAGGATGGATAAGTGGCAGTCTGAGTGAATGGAAGAATGAACAGGTGTGTGAAATGATGAGAAAGGGAGAGACAAAGGATTGATGGGTAGAAAGATGGATAGATACAGAGATATAGTGATAGGTGCAAGAATGAATGTATATATGAAACAGTGAAAGGATAGAGGGATTGAAGAAAGTTTAGTTGGATGTGTGAGTGGATGGAAAGATGAAAGGAAGAGCAGGTTGATGAATGAATATATGGAAAGGTGAGAGGATAGATTAATAAAATGGTTGAAAGGAGGACGAAAGTTTAAATGAAACCCTTCTAAAGAGGGTCAGGTTCGATGACTTTGCAGGCTCAGTGTGACTGGAGGTATGGCTTAAAGTGGGGGTTATTTTAATTTTCTGGCTACTCCCTTGATCATGGATGTGCAAGGGCTGGTGGCTTTTCTTAAACATGCACAATGCAAACACTGAAAAAGACTTGCTAGGCATATACCGTGGTGTATTTCCTCCCAATAGGAATACACCATTATTACGCTACTGGTGTGTGGACTTTTAAATGATCAACAAACGTGCATGATACTCAAAATCAATCACTTAGTAAGGTGAATGATTGTGCACTTTGATAGCCTAAGAAATCTGTTCCGTGCATTTCAGATCAGCTTTGGCACTAATATGTTAAGTACTCAGATACCCTCCCCCCTTTTTCCACGGGTTTTTTGTCCATGTAAATGCAACTTTTAATTTCAAAGTATTTGGCAAATCTAAATTTTGGATGGCTGGTGCTAGGGCACAAGTCCTAAAAAAAGAAGAGGGGGACTAACCAGGTTAGGCAGTACGCAAGTGAAATCATGACGCGCAACATTGCACATGACATCACAGGAAGTGACCTCACTGGAAGTGACATCACAAGAATTGACATCAGATATTAAGACCTCCCACATATGTTTATCATATATATCATGAGTACATTTAAGCACATTGTAAGATTTAGCAAATGAGATTTGGCGTTGGGGTTGTGCCAAAAAAGAGGCGCAATCCCGACGCAAAATCTGGGCCTCAACTAATACAGTAATTTTTTTAAAACCCTGCCACAAAGAAATTGGCAACAAGGAGAAGCATGGCAGTAGATCTGTTCTGCTTAATTGGCTGCAAAGTCTGCATCTTAAAATATTTTATGGGGTTAAGGCACCTGCTGCAGGGGTGCTCAGTAAATCTCAGGGAATAATAATAATGCTGAGATAACTCTAGAGGTTACCGCATTTGTTAGAGAAATCTGTGTTTTGTGTAGTCCCAGATTTGAATCAAACTAGTATAAAAGGTTAATGTGTCTCCTTGCAAAGCACTTCATGTAACATGCAGATGACAGATTCTTATTTTACGTAGATAGGTAAATGGGTGACTGCTTTGAACACAGAGAGCCTTTGTTACCTGCAGGTCATACATTTGAATCCTTGTAATATAGCACAGTGAGCTATGAAGGACATGCGACTCCTACATCTTGTAAGCTTGTCTCATGTAACTCATCTTGTACATTGATTTACACATGTACATGATTTATTGTCAATGTATAATGTGTATGTACCGTAAAGAGCTCTGACACCCTGCATTGGGTTGCATAGTGCTATGAAAGAAATAAAATAGTTCTATTGAAATTATTTGTGTAAATACTGGGACAGACCAACACATCTGACATTCTTATGGTGCATGTATCTCTTATATACAGGAACTGAACAAAGGCAAAAGCATGCCTCTCTTAAGTACCTGTGAAGAGATAACAAGCTGTGTGCCTTTGTTTCTCCTCTGTGGCATTAACTTTTGTGTGAGGTTCCAGGCTGCCTTTAGTCAGGGTATTTAAACAAAAGGAGGCTTGATGGCCCCTTAACTTAGACCCAGCTAAAGGTGAAAGAAAAGGTTCCCTCACTGCCTGCACGTTGCTGCTGGGAATGGAAAGCAGCCAGCGTACAGACGCTGCTGAACGTGTCCCGGTGTCTGAAAATGACACCGGGACAAGTTAAGCATATTTCTGTGGGGCCCAACTTTTAGGTAGGGGTTACGGCATCCACCCTGTGAAAATAGTGGGTGAACGCCGTGTACCTGCGTGTACCCCCGACTTGTGCCCTGGCTGGAGCAGGAGGCACCACCGTAAATTGGTGGGGCTCACCATCGGCCACACTGATGGTTTCTCACTTCATTTTTCATCAGGGAATACCTAGGTTTCCGACGTCGGAGACAGAGGTGGCTCCACTGTCAGAAACCTTTTACCCTGAAGCCCATCCACCACAGGGTTGTGGGGTCAGTGCATCGGAAGGCAAGCCATACTTAGGGAAGAGATATTTTACCTGCACTGGACAGATAAGCAGGAACAATTATGAATGTCCCCATGCACAGGGAAACGACTCTCTTCATATCAAGACCACTGACTGTATGCAATTCAGAGACAGTCCCCCAGCATTAAAAGACTTTATGATATATACAGAAGTGAAGATTGAACATCATTATATGGTGGTCATCTGGAATTACAGTTTTGGCAAAGGTGCTCCGTTTAACTCGTCGAAATCACAATCACAAAGACACCCCCTCCCCCACCATCATGGTCGGAAACACTAGATGTGGGGGGCTGTCGTCCATTGGACAGACAGAGGTAATGGCTGCCACAGCTCCGAAGGGGCTCCACAGCTCCAGCACCCACTAATCTCAAAATGATGTCCTTTGTTTGTGTTTATCATGCTAACTGCCATTGCAAGTTTCCTGCTCATGTAATGCACTTTCCAGATACATGATTAATTGAAATTCCCAGAGAAAGGATATCTCATTCACTTGAGACATGCGTGTTGGAGAGGTATATTTCTACAAAAGACATGTTTCGCTTATATATTAAAGAAGGGCTTTTTAACAAGGCGAGAAACGCTTGCATCATCGCATTTCAATGAGAACTCTCATTTCGAACATCAAGTTAATAACCCCAATTTCTTTCTGGAGCTCTGTGAGCATGATAAACATTGATCAGCCACCGAACCTAAAAGGTGCATACAATGCAATAATGTGAAAGGATTGATAGGGGTTCCTTCACCCTTTGCACCGAAACAAGCACTGGCAAATCATACAGGACTGGCATTGGCAAGCCCTTGATGCATTTTAGCAGCTATATTCAGTGGCCATTTAAAGTGAAAAAATAACAAAAAACAAACACGTGATGCCAAATCCTATAGATTTTGCCTTGGCAAGCCTGAAATTTTTAAAAATCGGTTTTCTATTTTTGTCCACACTTAGGATTTAAAAGTGTATAAATAATAAAATCTAATAAAAGTCTCCCCTCTGCAGTTGGTGTGCATATGTTTGCAAAACAAATAATAAAAACAGAACCATTGCAAGAGTAAAAAATATCTTCTGAAATACTTAACCTATCAATTGTTTTAGGGTAATTTGTGAATCTTGGATGTAGAAACTACATCCTTTACAGGAATTAAAACACAGTTTTTGTTTTAAGAAATTAAAACGCAAACATTTGAAAATATTACTTTAAAAAACCTGAGTAAGCTGTAATGAATAGCAAAGCAAAGAATACTGAAGAAATTAGGTGAAATAATTATGAAGGGAAACTGAAATAAACACATGTAAAATAGCCATACTATATGATGGTAATGTTTATTGTAGAGTGTGCAGAAGCGTTTCTGTTAAGCCTTGTGTTGAAATGCCTCCAGTCATTATTTGTAGGTAGGTTCAGTTCATCCACTGCCGATAGGAAACCATTCACAATATGGTATCTGGCCATTCCATGCTTCCCATCGTGAGCTTCGTTACTTGCAAGAATGGTATGACAAGTACTTTAAATATGTTCAGATGACAGCGTTCTCTAAGTCTGTGCAGGTTTACTCTGAGGGCACTTATAGTAGTCCTGTCCTTTCTTCTCGCTTCCTGATGGCTGCTCTTTGTTTTCTTGGCCTGCTGCTGAGTTCTCGATGGTGTGCCCGTTGCTGGGAACAAAAACAGATGATATAAGTTTACACTCTGAAGTTTTTAAAGCCATGCCGAAATAGTATGCTTTTCAGACGCCCAGTAATGCTGTCAGGAGCAGGGCTATGAAAAGCCGGAATGAGCAAAATGAAAAAAGAAGGGCTCCATCCGAGGGGACCTATACACCTCAGTGATGTCATGTTTTCTACACCAAGAATGCGGCAGCTATCCTTGAATGAAGGTTAAAGCCCGCTGCTGGTTTCCAAGGTTTTCAGATTTGGAGACTGCAGTTTTGTTTATGTTACCATATGAGTATAGTTATTGGACATGGAATACGGTAGTGTATGATAAATTTAAATTTTAAGGAAAATTACACTCATGTTGCAGTGCTGGAAAATGAATAATGGAACAATAACTCTGTGTTATATCCCTGGGATAAGGGATTGATGAAATATGTATTGAAAAGATGGTAACTTTAAATAGCAAAATTCAAATGCATTCGATTCTTCCATTGGCATGTACCAGTGAACTTCCCTCGAGACTTTTAATGCAAAATACACGTTAATGAAAATGCAACCAAACAAAATGAGAGCAAGAAAAGACTCAGGCAGCCTACATTATAGTTGCTAGAAGAGTGTGGTGACCATCTTAGAACGCAGGTTACACTGCTTGCTGCACAGCGTGAGAACACTCCAACAGTGGAGATGTTGACGGTAAGCACGGCTAGGGAGTATTTGCATGGATTGATACTGCCACTGGGGGACAAGTATAAAATAGAAAAACAAGACACGCTTGTCCAACTCAGAGAGACATCCAGAAGGGTGGTGCACTGGCCAGTGAGCAGTGCAGAGGGGAGCACTGAATATATTCAATGGAAAAATGACAAGCATGTGTCCTAAGTTTATAAAAATAATAGAGCACTGGACAGGCGTGCAATGCCCATCGGACTTAAAGTGCTTTACCCCCGTCTACCCCTCCACGGTCCTTGGGCTGGGCTGGAGCTGAGTCCTCTATGCCAGACATCTTCAAAAGTATTCCTCCAGGGGCATATTAGCAAGACCGGCGATAAAATTATCGCCGTTTTAGCGGCAGGAAACCGCCGCTAAAACGGCGATAATGGGCTTGCTAATATGCGTTATAGAATTCCAATAGAAGCCCAGGTTAGATGTCCTGCACATCTAACCTGGGCTTCTATTAGAATTCCATAATGCATATTATCAAGCCCATTATCGCCGGTCTTGCTAATATGCCCCCTAGTCCTCGCAAGGACGTTTACAGACATCATAAACATCCGTTTGTGTTTTTTTATTCGTCTTAACTCTTTTCAGCTCGACGTTAAGGAGCCTTGAAGTGCAGTGTATAAACTGAGGGGCATATTATCAAGAACGGCATTAAAATTATCGCCGCTTTAGCGGCAGAAAACTGCCGCTAAAGCGGCGATAATGGGCTTGATAATATGCCCTTGAGAATTCCAATAGAAGCCCTTGTTCTGGTGTCAACATGGGCTTCTATTGGAATTCTCAAGGGCATATTATCAAGCCCATTATCGCCGCTTTAGCTGCAGTTTTCTGCCGCTAAAGCGGCGATAATTTTAACGCCGTTTCTTGATAATTTGCCCCTGAGTGTGGGATAAGGGTGAATTCACAGCAGGGATAAACCTGCTGTTATCACATGACAAATAAACAATAGGGGTACCCAGTAACTCTCTCACAAAAACAAAAGACAGAAGAAGGCTCTATCAAATGGCAATTAAAATATAGAGATAGGATTTGACAATAAGATGCTGCCTTCCAATGGATAAATATATACTTTTTGGTGCAGGCCCTTGAACATACATTTGAATGGTGGGTTTTATTTCTTTGACCCGAGAGACCAATCATATTGTGCAGCACTATTAAATAACTGAAGAAAAGAAAGATTGCATTCTTACATCTGGTAAAAAAGTAGTCCATCAATCATTTGATTTTATACGCGTGATATGCAGCTTCAGGCAGGAGGGCATATGTGTAAGTAGTAAGTTCCTTGTAGTAATCTATGTGTAACTGCAGCAGTTTTGAATTCAAGCAGGGTTATCTCATCAATTTCATCAGTCTTCCTGGTAAGAAGCCTGTCAGCAAATAAATGCCTCAGAACACAATCTTTGATCTGTTTTTTCTATTCTTCATTTCCTTCTTTAGTTTGACTCTTTCTTTTTTTCTTTGTGTTAGAAAGAGCCCTTTTTGTCATAGTCACCCCCACTTTTTGCTTTCGATGCTGTCTTTGTAGGTCTGGAAGTGCACTGGGGACTGCTAACCAGGCCCCAGTGCCAGTGCTTTTTCCCTTAAACTGTAACTGTTGAATTGGTACACCCAATTGGCAAGGCACTTATCACTCCTTGGAAGTCCCTGGTATAAGGTACCAGTGGTACCTTGGGCACGGGTGACAAGAGAGGTCACCAGGGCTACAGCACTTTATTGTGCCACCCTGGGTGACCCACATAAAAGTATGACTGCAGGACTTGCATTGCAGCCTTGAACGAGCAGCTTGCCTGCTCAAGAAGAGCTCTGCACGCACTATTTGCTGCAGAGCCACACCACTGCCTTAATGTAAGTAAGTCACTATTAAGGTTGTCCTCCTAAGCCCAGGAGGTAGAGTGCATTTTATTAAAGATATGGATATATATATATATATATTCATCAATATATATCCTTACAGTAACCCTGTAAAGCAAGGTATACTATAAGTGACCAGCGGTCCATAAAGTAACATGGGCTAACTACCGAGCAAACTCGAGATAGCCAGCTCCATTATGGTACCACCAGATTGTGTCATGTTTGGTCTGCTTTTTCATCCTGAACTTGATTTCCGTGTGGAGGGTGAGCTGGCATGCACAGAGGTGCCGCCCTCCATGGGTGCCCCCCTAGGATATAAAGCTCCAGTGACTTGGCAGGCTTCTCCAAGCCGTTTGCCGACGAGCCAAGAGTCTGCCCTCCTGGTGGTTTCCCCAGGATGGAGACAAAGGCCTGGGCAGGAAGGAGGTTACATCTTCTCCCTCCCAGGATGGCTAGTGTTGACAGTCATCAAGGTGATGAGCCTCAAAGGCTTTTACCTTGTCCCTCAATCGAGAGCAATGACCTTCCCACACCTGTAACTCAGGCAGGTGGGAAAATTAGTTATTTAGGAGGTGTACACTCCCCAAAGGCTAGCCACAACTTTAGGGTGGGCTAGGCGGTATGTCCAGCCAAAGAAGGGTTTTGCCTTTTTGGGAGCTCCTGAAATAGAGTAATCTGGGTAGCACAGTGATGTACACCCACAGGATGTTGTCACCACAGGGGCGGGTTATCTGCAGGGACCAGTAGCCCATTGGCCACTGTCTCTCACACCCTTAACACCCCCTAAACTAGCATTTAAGGGACTCCCCTGACACCAGAACCTCAGTTCTAACTTGGAATTCAAGAAGAGGCACAGAGAAGATGCCGTCATCAACAGCAGGACTTAGGATTCTACCGTAGGGCAAAGATAGGACAACTAAGTGCCCTGAAGACACCATATACTGGAACCAAGTGTTTGACAGGTGTCTAAACTAGGATTTAAGGGGCACCCCTGACACTGGAACCTCAGTTCTAACCTGGAATTTGAGAAGTGGCACAGAGAAGACGGCATCACCGACAACAGGACTTTGGACTCTGTCGCAGCTCAAAGACTTAATACTTAACTCCCCTGAATTGACCGAGAACAGAGTGTTCTATGTTTGTCCCTGGCAACAGCTCATTGCTCGCAGCAAGATGGAATCCAGTGGATGCCAGAATCCAAAGCAGACTCCCCTAACTGGTGGAACCAGTCTCTTGCAAGCTGCAGAACAATGGACGTGCTGCTTCACAAGAATTGCGACACCCTGGGCCTGTTGAGAGTGAGCACAAAGAGAAGTGGTGTCCTGCAAGCCCGGGATGGTAGCTAAGCTCACACCACATTTCGAGTTGCTACTCCACTCCTATCAACCTCCAGCCGCTGAAGAAACCAAAGGCTTGGTGATCGCCAGTCAGGTGATTGACCTCATAATCAACATCTCCAGGCCGAGAGCAGCTCACAGTGACAGCAACGACGTCGGCAATGACCCCGCTGCTGTGTCCCTGCAACCTGAAGGTGGGGGTATAAAGTGTGTGGCAAAGCATCTTTGGCGCGACCTGCCTCAGTGATTGACAGCTGCTAGCTACCTCTGCACCCCGAGCCGCCAAGCAAGGTAGAAGTATTCCAGCTGTTGAAACCAGGTCCTGGGACCCCAAAGGCCTCTACTCTCCGAGGGTAGAGTGTAACTCCATCGCCAAGTGTGGTTTTGTCATGTGCTGCATCTTTGACAGCTCCCGTGGATCCTGCAGGCACCAAAGACAATCAAGTATCCTCTGTTCCTGGACTCCCTGGTCAAGGAAATAAAGTAACGACTATTGAGTCTTGGTCTAGGGAACCGCTGAACCTTAACAGAAGAGGGTTCATTTGAACTCACCCAGCAAGTAGCCCAGTGCTAACTGTGTTTCTCCCACTGATTTCAATGTTAAAAGTTTGGCAGCTTCAACTGCATTTATTGCTTTGAAATTCTACATCTCTGGTTATATGCAAAGTATCAGGTTCGTTTTGGTATCAATTTTACATAAAAATACATTTTTTTATATCCATCCTTCCTTTACCTCAATTCTTATTACCACCCTCACTAAAATCTGTCCTTCCTCTCCTTTCCTTCCTTGCTCTCTCCTTCTTCCCCTTCTTTTTTTTTAAAACTCTTTTTATTCAATAGCAGCACATGTTGTTAATACAATACAGATGTTATATGAAACATTTCAGCAATTATCTGTGTTAAGATATAGCCATCCCTTCATATTGTTCATAGTCCATTCCTGTTGCTTGATTGCCAGGTCCTCCCGGTGATTTCTTAGATCTCTGTTAGTGTTGGGCCCTGAGAGGGCGGGGTGCATAGCCCCCCATGAGTATTCCATCCCCCCCACACCTGCTCCCATTTCCTAGGGCATCCCCTGCTTATATAGACTGCCTTCTCAGCTACCATGGCCCAATCCATATTGTTGCCCCATTCTGTGTGGGTTGGTGCAGGCTGAGCTCCCCAGTGCTTAGCAATGTTACGCTTTGCAATCATCATACCTAGCGTCGCCCAGTCCTGATTTTTCCGATTGTGGTCTGTCACCTCCCAGATAATGAGACGGCACCTTTTGGGCTCAGGTGGTACTGGGGACCCGCATACCTGTGTGATTGTGTGCATGATTGTTGTCCAATAGTTTCTGATCTCGGGATAGTCCCATATAATGTGGTAGAATGTACCTACCCCCCCACATTGACATAGACAGAGCGAGGTGTCAGTTCTTCCTATTTTATCTAATATTTCTCTGGGTAGGTAGGTCCTGTGGAGCACCTTGAGTTGTACTAATCGCAGTCTGGAGGTTATTGCCACCTCCCACGGGGATTCCAGAGCTTCCTGCCAATCAGTGTTGTCTAGTTCCCCTATTTCTCTCTGCCATCTCCCTCGCAGGCCTTGCATTGGGTCTGGCAAATTGTTGATTAATTTTTGATAGGTTAAGGTGATTACCCTGCAGTCCATCCTTTCTGAAAGCAACCTGTCCTCAGGCGGCGAGGCCTCTGGGAGGGTTGTGCCCACTGGGATCACTGCCATAAGTGAATGTCTGATCTGTAAGTATCGGTGTGTTTCTGTAATAGCCATGTTATATTGCTGTTGCAGCTTTGCAAATGGAGTGACTAAAGAGTGCGGCCCGCTCTAATAACGTCAAAGGGAGGGAGCGCCAGTGTTTTACATCACTCCGTAGACAGCCGCAGAGGCTCATGGAGGTTTCTATTTATGAACTCCTCGGGGTTCATTGTAATGAAGATGCCCAGGTAGTGGGAGCCATGTTCTACCACCGTGACCTCACACTCCCTCTGAATTTTTTGTGGGGGACCGTTAAGGACGTATAGAGGTGATTTTCCCCAATTTATCATATATCAAATATTTCCCGAAATTTGTAAATATGTTCATTATTCTGGCTAGGGAGCGTGTTGGTGATGCAACGTACAGTAAGATGTCGTCGGCATATAGTGATATGAGGTCCTCCCATTCCTCTGTGCATCGTAGTCCCCATAACAGGGGGTCTCCCCCGACCCATGCCGCAAGGTGTTCCAGTACAAGAGCAAATAGTATTGGCGACAGGGGGGCATCCCTGTCACGTCCCTCTTCCTAGGGGAAAGGTCGCTGAGAGTCTTGCATTATCGCCTCCTCTATACAAAGCCAGAGGCTTTGTATAGAGGAGGCGAACCCAGGACCTGAATTTTGGGCCGAACCCCATACGTTCCAGGACTGCAAATAGAAAGGTCCATTTGATGGTGTCAAAGGCCATTTGAGCGTCCAAAGAGAGGACAACGGCCTTCTCTTGGATGGTGTCTCTTCTCCCTAGTACTCCGTGTAGGTGTCGCAGATTGAGGGCCGTGTTTCTACCTGGCATGAAGCCAAATTGATCTGGGTGTACCAGTTTGTTGAGGTATGGTGTCAGTCTGCTTGCAAGTGTTTTGGCCAGTATTTTAGCTTCTGCATTAAGCAGGGAGATGGGTAGGTAGGAGGCACAATCTTCCACTGGCTTGTGGATTATGACTATTGTTGCCAAAAGTTGGTCCTTTGGGCGCTCACCCGCCTCCATGCTAGTTTGATACATTCTGAGCAGGTATGGCGCCAACTGCATCGTATTATACAGTTCGATTGGAATACCATTGAGCCCCACTGCCTTCCCTGACTGTATATTGCCAATGGCCAAGGTTATTTCTTCCTGTGTGAGGTCACTCTCAAGTTGTAGTGCATCTTCTGCCATGAGGGTGTTAAGGTGAATGTCTCTAAGGAGTTCAGTGGTTTCTGCTGTTGTGGTTGTGGTCACTGGGGTATAGAACTTTGCGTAATATTTCGCAAAGGCTTTTGCAATGAGTTGTGGGTCTCTAAGTGGGTCCCCTGTGTCTGTCTGGAGCCAGGCTATCCATCTGTGTGCCCGTTCGCGTCTATCCAGCCAGGCCAGTAGTTTACCCGCTTTGTCTCCTACTTCGTAAATTTTGTGACGCGTTGCTGCTTGTCTTGCTCTGGTTTCTTCCCATATATGTTCCTTGTATTTCTGCTTTTTTATGTTCAGTCGGAGTGTGTTGAGGTCAGAGGGGTCCTGGAAGTGCAATGTTTCTAGGTCCGATACTTCTTTTTCTAGAGCTTTAGTCACTTTTCTTTTCTCTTTTTTGTGGCCTGCTTGAGGGAGATGGCCTGCCCCCTGATTACTGTTTTATACGCTTCCCAGAGGATGAGTGGAGAGTACACTGAGTGTTCATTTTCTGTGAAGTAGTTTTTTGTGGTTGTGAAAAGGGCATTACGTATTTGTGGATTTTTTAGGTACCCTGGGTGTATGAATATCGTTTGGCGTTGGTTTTGTGTTTCTGCTGTGTAGCTAGCTAAGACGGGGTAGTGATCAGAGATGTCCTTGCCAAATGGTGTATGTCCGTAAATCTAGTGACTCTATCTGCCAGGGTGAGAATGAAGTCTATGCGTGATAGGCTATTATGCGCCCCAGAGTTGAACCTGAATTGCTGTAATTGTGGGTGTTGTGCCCGCCATACCTTGATGAGTCCCAAAACTCCCAGGAAGTCAGAGAACTGTGACGTATTACGAGTCAGTCTTCTAGGGAGGAGGCGGTCTATCTGGTCACATGGCGTTGTGTTGAAGTCACCCCCTATTATCAGCTCTCCCTCCATCAGTTTAAGTAGGAATGTACTCAGTGCAGGTAGGGCTATATTATGTAAGGCCCGCAGTATGTAAACAGTTACGATATTGATGGGATTTCCCTCCCAGCAACCCAATATCGCTGCAAATCTGCCTTGCTCATCATTCCATGTCTGTTCTATGATAAGGGGAAATTGTTTCCTTACTAGGATACCCACTCCTCCCGAACCAGAGGTAAATCCGGAATGTACCACCAGCTTGAAACCCCATCGGTCGAGGGCTTTACATGAGGTGCCTACCAGGTGTGTCTCCTGATGCAGGACGACATCAGGCAGTTGTCGTTTGATGTACTGTAATACTAGCCCTCTTTTCAGTTTGTCTTTTACTCCATTCACATTCCATGAGAGGAGTTGCAGGCTTGAGCTATGTGGTGGGTTTTGCATTGTGTATATTGGGTGGGAGTCCGGTCCACCTAAGCGCTGTTGTCGCCCGCCCCCTCAGTGGTGATATGATCATTAAGATAGGGATATTGTTCTACAAGATAATGTATTTCATGTCCTGCTGCTACGTGTCTCACTGCTATAGTTATGAATATAAGTACTATAATTCCCAACCCCAGTTCCCTGTCTCTCTCTGCATGACAGACTTAAAACTACCCGCCTCCCCAACAATGCAGAGTGCCTGTCATTCCCTCCCCAATCCTTTTTTGAAGGAAGCATTCCGGCTGCCCCCCCTCATCGTTCCCCTCTTATGAACTATTCTCTTGCAGTTAGTGCTATCTTTACGGTAGTCTTTGACATCGACCGTGGGCCCACAGCCATTGTATAGTACTTATTTCTTCCCCCCCTGGTACCTTATTAAATTTCAGTTCCAGTTCGTATCTGGGGGAACTTTAATTACCTTGGGCGCCTTACCGCAGTTTTTCTTAGGAGAGTTCATCCAGTCTATGGTTTAGTGGTTTATCAGGGACTGGTGGGAGTTTCTGCTGAAGTGTTCACACGATTGTCATTGTTTCCTTCTGGAGTGTTCTCTTCAGAGTCTGGCTGTTTTTGTGTAAGTGGTTGTCTGTTGTGGCCTCTTCTGTCTCTGCCGTGGTTTGTAACTTGTCGCCAATCTTCAAGCCAATCCTAGGCCTCTTCTGGTGTTGTAAAGAACCATACGTTTTCTTCCAATTCCACTCGCAATTTCGTGGAGAACAGCATTGAATATTTCAGTTCTCATTGTCTCAATTCCTTTTTCACTTCAAGGAAACAGCATCTCTGTTTCTGTACCGCCACCATGTAATCTTGGAAGAAGGTTATAATGCTGTGAGCATAGCGCAGTGGCGGAGCAGCGTGGGCCTTCTTGAGGATAATGTCGCAATCGCTTCAGCTTTTTCTGGAACCCCAATAATTCTGACATTGTTGTGCCTCGAGCGGCCTTCATAGTCATCTAGCTTGGCGGTGAGTATCTTGCTTGTATCTTGAAGCTGTCAGATTTGGTGCTTAAGATTGTCCGTGTCCTCATGAAGGGCTGCGGTTGTTTTCTCCACCTCTGTGACTCTTGCATTCATATTTTTGAGGACCGCTCTGACAAGTGCGATTTCTATGAAGACTGAGTCTATACGGGTGTCCAGTGAGGAGTGAACTTTGTTAAGCGTGGACATGTCTTGGAGTGTAATTTCTTTCTCTTCTGCTGAGGTTTGGGCTTCTGCCTCGGCAGCAGCTTGATTCGTAGGGTCTGTTTGACCTTTGGCCCATGTAAATTTGTCCAGTTTTGTTTGGTGCGCATTGCGTGTCCCTTTACCCCCGATCATAAAAAGGAATTATACCGCTGTTGCAATTGTGTACTAGCTTCTGTTCGGGAGTAGTCAGTGCTGCCTGCCTGTGGGAGTGTGGGGTCCCACACGGCCTTTCGGTTTTCCTTCCTTGTTTCTGTCCCTTGTGCGCATTGCTCCTACTCGGGATGGGCCAGGAGGTCCCTGTGATGTGTGTTGTTCCCTCAACCTATCCCGGTCACATCAGCCCCAGTGGCACTTAGGGTGTGAAATTGCTGTGAGGCCACTGTTGTTTAAGTTCTGTCGGGGGCATCTGAGGGTGTCTAGCCAGGTGGAGTGGGAGTCTCTGTGGGCCCCTTGTCATTTGTTTCCGTCCCTCGATCCCTCCAGTTAAGTGCTAAACGGTGTGTTCGGCTCGAGCCCTCAAAGTGCGTAGCGAGGAGGCCTAAGGTGTTCTTGTCGGACTGTGTGCGTCTCATATTTATGTCCTGTCACCTACTTGATCCTCGATCTATGCATCCGTGCGGGTTCTTACGCCATACAGTCGGAGGGTCCGGCCGTGTGTGCTTTGGATGCCGTGTGGCCCTTCTTCCCCTTGGGGTCTCTTACGTGGCTGTTATGGGCTGTCGAGGGCCATGACTTCCCTCCGCAGCCCAAAGCTTCCTTTGTCCCCTTCCGGTCACGTTGATGGGAGGATTCTACTTCTCTGCATTGCCCGCTCCTCGTTTTCGCCAACTCTGACACCTGGGAGCAGTCGGCTAGGTTGTGGGCAACCGTGCCTTCTTCACTTTAGGTCCCGGCTTCTCCATGCGAGTGGGCCTCGATCTTCTCGACGACGCTTTGGTGATGTTTAGCTGTTGTTCTGGGTGTTCAACCACAGCGTTCGGGTCCCGGCGACTTCCGTTTCTCTTTCCGTCTCGTTACGTGGCTCTGCAACAGGATTAGTGGTTGGATTTGGGGGAAATACTCGGGGTGGACCAGAGCTATGCTAGTCGCTGCCATTACGCTCGGCAGTTGGGCACGCCCTTCCTTCTTCCCCTTCTTGCTCCTTCCATGCATATTACCATTATTTTCTTTCTGTACTTTTCTCCTTTCTCACAATCTATTTCTTTCTTCCCTGCTCTTCATCTCCTATCCGTATCCTATTTTTTTCCTCTTCTGCTCCTTTCTTTATCCTTTTTCTCCTTCCTCCTTCTTTTTTTCCTACCTCTGCCTCTCTCCTTCTTTTTTGAAAAGCAATAAACTTCCTAAATTCATCATTCATCATTGGGCCATAGGTTTTCCCATGGGCATGAGGATGGAGGCAGATGTTTGTAGGTATGCTTTCTTGTAGAGCACTATGAAGTCTTTGTGCACCTTTCAGAATTCCCTAGGGCCTATTAAATCTTTGCCTATGAAACCTATGCCATTCCTGTCACCAGTCGGCCTGGAAGAAAGGCATGGCTGTTCCTGTGCATGGGAGAGGCGGCAAGCAGAAATGCCAGACAGGGGGATGGCCCGAATATGCGTTCCCCAGCCTGCTGAGTGCTACCCAGCTGCCTGTGTTGGGACACCACTGGCAAGGGAGATGATGCATGGAGGACGGTCTTCTTTATCTGCCTTGAGAGAGGTGTGGTCATAGGTTTTCCCATGGGATGAGGATGGAGGCAGATGTATGTAGATATGTTTTCTTCTAGAGCACTATGAACGCTTTGTGCACCTTTCAGAATTCTCTAGGGCCTAATAAACCTTTGCCTATAAAACCTATACCATTCCTGCCACCAGTAACTCTTAACCTTGAGTTATTAATATTGGGCCTGTTTCTGGTCAGCAATCAATGCACTCTAGTGCAATTAGCTAGATTTATTATGGGTCCTAGCTTATATAACAAATCCACTGTCATCCAATCTATTGCATGAAAGAAACCACAAACATCAGTAAAACACTCACCTCTCAGATGCAATTCACATGGAAGTAATAAAGGACAAAACAGTTTTTGGGGGACTCCACAAGTAAACTTTCCATACACAGCTCTTGTAGCATTGGCCCTCTGTGCCAACTGCATCAAGACTGAGTGGTCTAAAAGGGCAGAGCTTTTCCTCTATGTACCCTTATCAAATTCATAGTAGCTCAGAATACTTTTCATTGATCAGGCAGCTCTGACTATAAAAAAGGTTCAAGACATCTATTCTAGACTATCCCTCATTTGGTTGCAGAAACTCTGCTAAAGACATATTTGTCATCCGAAATAGGGCTTGGTGGTGGCATCATGCAATGTACAGATGATGCCCTAACATATACCTAACATATACCTGCCTCATGAGACGAAATCTCAGCGGTATTGTGGTGCCATGCATCTTCAACATCTATGCCAGTGGCACCTGCTTTTCCATCTGTGGCAGTTAATACTTTAGTGCCTACTGGGGATACTAGTTCAGCACTTTGGCTGACTGTTTACCATCTTTTTTGGGATACCTGTGCCACCCTGGTTGTAGGTAAGAAATGTTCATCATCTTAATTGGCTTTCTGCTGTAGTCTGTTTATGGTGCCTCTGTAATTGTGATTCGGACACTGCTGAGGCTTTGAGTTCCCCATTGTGGAGTAGCCCTGTGTGGCTGCTTAGTGCAGGATTTTGCTGGAGTTTGTTCCATTGCTTGCAGTATAAATCAGGGACTGCGGTGGCTTCCCAGTCTTTTTTATTTGCTGGCATCCAGTTCCCCTCCTTGTTCAGATTGTACAGCACCTTCCATCTGCAATCACCAGGGTGTTTCTGCTCCTGTCTTGTTGATCAAAATTACCTGAAGCCCTTTGTGACCAATATTAACCATCTGATACAAACATTAAAGAAAAGGAGCAACAATGCCGAACCTTGAGGAACCTCAGATGTGATGGGCAGAGATGCAAGTATAAAGTTACAAAGTCTCACTTGTGTTCTCCCTGTGTTTCTTTTTTTTTACAAGGTAATGTGTTTTGAAAGTAGTACCATATAATAATGTTAATTTAGTGATAATAAGGCTAGTCTAGGCTTATTCATTGGTTTAAATCTGTAATTTAAAATGGTTAATGTAATTTCCCTAAATGAAGGGGAAAGATTGTTTTTCATTGTTACTGTTTTAGATCCATATATTCAGTAAAACTTCAGTTTGATATATTTACTATTCTTTCTGGAAGTACTTTGCTATTCTACAACTGAGCATTGCCCCCAGGAAGTCTTAGTTCATGATTTGTTTGCCTCATACAAAAACTCCACTACATATAAATATTGTATAGTGTTTAAGTTGTGGCAGTTAATTTTCATGCACAATCGTAACAAGGGTCATTACTGTTTAATATTCTTGTGTTACTAGTGTTCAAGAATATCGTGCAAATTTGGGTATTGGTCTGTGCTGTAGTTCAGTAAAATGCCAACAGGAGCATAAGTGACATCACACCATTTGACAGAAAATGACATCACACACCATTTGACCACCAATCTCATCATATTGTTGACCCCTTGATTCACCCTTAATGATTCCAGAATGTCCTATGTACTATTCAAAGGCTAGCTGGAGGCAACAAAGTGTAAATAACGAATGAAAATTGTACGTTTAGAGCTGTGTTTACTTTCCTATCCTGCCAATGCCTTCGTGAACCATGAGACCAGCGGTACCAATGGCAGTTCCAGGGGTATGAAATGGCAAGCTGTATCAGCTTCTACTACTGGTTACCTCTGATCGATGTCAATGTGTGCTGTGAGGGCACCATGGATATTCACACCTGGCCAGTTTCTGTGATTTGCGTGTCCCATGTACCAGAATCTTTTCAAATGTGTTGCATTTCAGGCTGTAGTAGTTACCAAACAAATGCAAACCATGTCTATTTGATGGGAGATTGAACTATGGGTTGTCATGTAATACGATAGAGTACAGCTTCTACAGTCTGTGGTATAAGAGCATGGACATGATGCATCCTTCCTCTTGACAGCAAGAGAATTGTCTCCTGTACTAAAAGTGTATCCTATAAACAGTGTAAAAGATAAAAGTATTCTCTGCTGCAAAATGCAGTATAAGCAAAACAATACTTAAAGGAACGTGCCTATATAGCCATCATTAGCTATCGATTTGCCAATAAAACGGGCCGGGTGCACATGCCATGGGCCAGTTCTGGATACAATAACACTGTGGGGTCGATTCTGATCTCGGCCGGTAGGGCACCTAACAGTATTCGTCTAGAAAAAATACAAGCCGAATGCGTGTTTCCCGACCGATTCGTACACTCGTCCGGACGAACAAGTACGATGCGTATAACAACCCAGTTTCCGAGCGAGCCGTACTCACCCAATCCAGCTCCTGTTCCCCGCCTGAGCCGGATCCGTGAACGCCGAATCGAGCCGCACGGAAGCAAATACACAGCACCTTCCGGCCGGACTAGTACGATGCGCAATCCATACGCGCCGAAGCCGTCGCTACGTCCGGCACGTTTGAGCATCCGGGCGAGCCGTACATAAGCTCCGTTTCGAGCCACAAGACGATCCACGGCTACGAGACGAACAAGCCAGCGACGAGTACGAGTCGAAGACACGAGAAACCCGACGAGACGATCCAAGCATGAATCCCATTGCACAGGTCCTACCTATACTCTACATCTATTACCGGGACCGGCACGGACGCGTACGGCGCAGACGGTAAGTCAAACACCAACAATACAAACAAACTACACGTACCCGAAATAGGTCACACACACATAGGGATGCACAAATAATGTACACTAGCAACAGCAGAACCATAGGGGTGGGATGGCCAACACCAATGCCATACACACCCATAGGGGGATGGATGCCTACCACCACCACCACCCCTACTCAGGGGGGGCTGGATGCCTGTCACTACTACCATCCCCACCCTTAGGGGGATGGATGCCTACCACTACCACCACCACTACTCATGGGGGCCTGGATGCCTGTCACTACTACCATCCCCACTCATGGGGGATGGCTGCCTACCACTACCACCACCACTACTCATGGGTGCCTGGATGCCTGTCACTACTACCATCCCCACTCATGGGGGACGGATGCCTACCACTAACACCACCCCCACTCAGGGGGGCTGGATGCCTGCCACCACCACCACCCCTACTCGGGGGGCTGGATGCCTGTCACTACTACCATCCCCACTCATGGGGGGATGGATGCCTACCACTACCACCCCCCACTCAGGGGGGCTAGATGCCTGCCACCATCACCCCCCTACTCAGGGGGCCTGGATGCCTGTCACTACTACCATCCCCACTCATGGGGGATGGCTGCCTACCACTACCACCACCACTACTCATGGGGGCATGGATGCCTGTCACTACTACCATCCCCACTCATGGGGGGATGGATGCCTGCCACTACCACCACCCCCACTCGGGGGGTAGATGCCTGCCACCACCACCCCCTACTCAGGGGGCCTGGATGCCTGTCAATACTACCATCCCCACTCATGGGGGATGGCTGCCTACCACTACCACCACCACTACTCATGGGGGCCTGGATGCCTGTCACTACTACCATCCCCACTCATGGGGGGATGGCTGCCTACCACTACCACCACCACTACTCATGGGTGCCTGGATGCCTGCCACCACTACCATCCCCACCCTTAGGGGTATGGATGCCTACCACTACCACCACCCCCACTCAGGGGGGGCTAGATGCCTGACACCACCACCACCCCTACTCAGGGGGGGCTGGATGCCTGTCACTACTACCATCCCCACTCATGGGGGGATGGATGCTTACCACTACCACCACCCCCACTCAGGGGGGGCTAGATGCCTGCCACCACCAACCCCCTACTCAGGGGGAGCTGGATGCCTGTCACTACTACCATCCCCACTCATGGGGGGATGGCTGCCTACCACTACCACCACCACTACTCATGGGGGCCTGGATGCCTGTCACTACTACCATCCCCACTCATGGCGGGATGGCTGCCTACCACTACCACCACCACTACTCATGGATGCCTGGATGCCTGCCACCACTACCATCCCCACCCTTAGGGGTATGGATGCCTACCACTACCACCACCCCCACTCAGGGGGGGCTAGATGCCTGCCACCACCACCACCCCTACTCAGGGGGGGCTGGATGCCTGTCACTACTACCATCCCCACTCATGGGGGGATGGCTGCCTACCACTACCACCACCACTACTCATGGGTGCCTGGATGCCTGCCACCTCTACCATCCCCACCCTTAGGGGTATGGATGCCTACCACTACCACCACCCCCACTCAGGGGGGGCTAGATGCCTGCCACCACCACCACCCCTACTCAGGGGGGCTGGATGCCTGTCACTACTACCATCCCCACTCATGGGGGATGGATGCCTACCTCTACCACCACCCCCACTCAGGGGGGGCTAGATGCCTGCCACCACCACCCCCCCTACTCAGGGGGGCCTGGATGCCTGTCACTACTACCATCCCCACTCATGGGGGGATGGCTGCCTACCACTACCACCACCACTACTCATGGGGGCCTGGATGCCTGTCACTACTACCATCCCCACTCATGGGGGGATGGATGCCTGCCACTACCACCACCCCCACTCGGGGGGGGGGTAGATGCCTGCCACCACCACCCCCCCTACTCAGGGGGGCCTGGATGCCTGTCACTACTACCATCCCCACTCATGGGGGGATGGCTGCCTACCACTACCACCACCACTACTCATGGGGGCCTGGATGCCTGTCACTAATACCATCCCCACTCATGGGGGGATGGCTGCCTACCACTACCACCACCACTACTCATGGGGGCCTGGATGCCTGTCACTGCTACCATCCCCACTCATGGGGGGATGGCTACCTACCACTACCACCACCACTACTCATGGGTGACTGGATGCCTGCCACCACTACCATCCCCACCCTTAGGGGTATGGATGCCTACCACTACCACCACCCCCACTCAGGGGGGGCTAGATGCCTGCCACCACCACCACCACCCCTACTCAGGGGGGGCTGGATGCCTGTCACTACTACCATCCCCACTCATGGGGGGATGGATGCCTGCCACCACCACCACCCCTACTCAGGGGGGGCTGGATGCCTGTCACTACTACCATCCCCACTCATGGGGGGATGGATGCCTACCACTAACACCACCCCCACTCAGGGGGGGCTAGATACCTGCCACCACCACCACCCCTACTCAGGGGGGGCTGGATGCCTACCACTAACACCACCCCCACTCAGGGGGGGCTAGATGCCTGCCACCACCACCACCCCTACTCAGGGGGGGCTGGATGCCTGTGACTACTACCATCCCCACTCATGGGGGGATGGATGCCTACCACTAACACCACCCCTACTCATAGGATGGGTAATGCATGACACAACTAGCATACTCCCACATAAGGAATGACAGAAAATTACATCCCCCCAACACCATGACAAGTGTGTGTAGTCTGTGTCAAATGCCTACAACACTGAACATGACATTGAACATACAATGTGACCCCCTAGCACATGTGTCACACATAAATGTGTGTGGCCTCCACAATGCAAGCAGACCATGGCCACTGTGGCAATGGGCTCGAACACCCCATCACCACAGTGACCAAAAGGGAAGTGTGGGGTCCATAGCTGATGCACATTTTGAACAGTGTGGCAATGGGGCCTAAAGCCCCATCACCACAGTGACCAAAAGGTAAGTGTGGTATCCATAGCTGATGCACATTTTGAACAGTGTGGCAATGGGGCCTAAAGCCCCATCACCACAGTGACCAAAAGGTAAGTGTGGTGTCCATAGTTGATGCACATTTTGAACAGTGTGGCAATGGGGCCTAAAGCCCCATCACCACAGTGACCAAAAGGGAAGTGTGGTGTCCATAGCTGATGCACATTTTGAACAGTGTGGCAATGTGGCCTAAAGCCCCATCACCACAGTGACCAAAAGAGAAGTGTAGTCATGGTAAAAGCTGCCAAAGCCAAACTGCATGGATGAATGCTGGTCACACAACAACAAACACATCAGTGGCATAGTAGTGCTTGTGTCCCATAGCAACATAGATTGGTTGAGGCAAACAGTGCAGTGTCACTGAAACATCGTTTTGGCCATGTGCATACAAACATCACCCATGGGGGCCCACATTGTCAACATTCACAAATATCCAATGACAGAAGTGACCATCATAATGCTGACCCACATATCTGCACCAATGGACACACAAATGTAGATATCCTGTGGAGACTGTAGATGTCAGGTGAACAAATACCATACCATGGCATCAATGGGACATACAAACCATGATTATTGTGCTGACTGATGACCTAGGAGTCCCAGGGACAGCAGGGGAAAGCCACCAAACAACATACAGCCAATGGCACACTCAAGATATGCCAATGCACTGGTGCAAAGGCACAAACACAAACAGGCAGACTCACACTGCATATCAAACACAACAGGTGATGGGGGGGTGTGCCAGTGTCCCCAGGCAATCCCACAACACATGAGGAGGCCTGAATTCCAACCACACAGATGTGTATACAGTGCCATACAAAAGTTACTCATGGATCAGATACCCCTATGTAGGCAATCAGGCATTGTTAGATGAGAGGGAGCCCAAATTACACATGTCACACAAGCTTGTAGGAACAGCAACTAACACAGCAAGAGACAGACCCACCACAGCACTACCCCCAGGGACCCCACATTGTGCTGACACTAGCCTGCATGATAATCCCACTGTGATGACAAAGGTAGATGTCGTCACACTGTGAACCACAGCCATGTGTCCTGAGCAACAAACTACCATCACACCTACACAAGCTCCAATCAATCAGCACGGCCTGCCAGCCAAGGCCAATATGGAGGTAGGGGTCTAGCCGTGCAACAACTCACTTTTGCACACACTCAACACCACACACCCTGATCTCCACCAATGTGCAGCAGTGAAGCTCACATGGACTGGTGACATTGGACATGCACCCATGACAATACCAGGGGTGGTGGTGGGAACTAAGGTGCAGAAACCCATCACACATGGCCAGTCAACAAGACTCGTGAATGTCTGACACACAGCACAGTATGCCGTACATGGGCATGATGTGAAATCCACCACAATCAATGGGATCCTGGTCATAGTCACACACCAACGAAGAAGCCAAGGTGACACACGAAGAACACACGTACACAACTTCCAACATTGCAGCTCTGACCCTGAGGAGTGGCAGCAGTCACACACACGTGTCACAATCACTGAAAGCTACCACAAACTGAAAATCACATGACTTGTGTAAACAACAAGTGCCAAGGGAATCCTGAATGTGTCCCATCTGCGTTTGCCCACATCCCCAGCCCTGACAACAAAGACAACCTGGTATGACAACTTCATGAACATTAGTTTGCCATGCACCCACATCACGGAGAAACCAGGTACAAGATGCTGGATGAACACAGAACAACTCAGCAAGCATCACAAACAGGAACATCCCTAGGGACACAGCCTGTGTAGGAAAAGGGAAGGGAACACGCACAGACATGCTTACACAACACACAACACAGGCCCACGCAATGTCACGGGATTACACACTGCCATGAGGGCACTCCACTCCTGTGGAAGGTCCGCTGTGCCAAACCTTGTCTGTGCACGACCCAAACATGTCAGCAGAACACTCCGTCAGTGAGTCAACAACCACAACACACAGAAGCCTCTGCTCACATCAGCCTGAGTACGGGAGTGTCACGTCAGTCATCTGCATACACCCAAAACACGTGTCAAGCAAGTTGCACTGTATGCACAGATGAGTCCTTCGACATTGATGTGCAAAACTGCATGTCCAGTGGAGCTGGGCACACAGTCAGGGAAATCGGAACATTGAACAGTGGTAAGCCCACCAGATGTGCATCAGTGTAAGACAAAGATGTTCATTTACAAATGCAAAATGTACATCCCTGTGTCAAATGCAGAACATGACACCCTCAGACTGCAGCAAAGGATGCCATAGATCCAGACTACAACAGGACACATATCCCATGGACCACATGGAGTCCATCACAGCAACACTTCATTTTCCTGATATGAACACTATTACAACTGCAAATGCAGGATGCTACTCATCCACACCATGTACATCAAAAGAAAAGCCACAATTAAACAAAAAGAGGCTTTATTCAGCAAATGGCAAGGAAAACTCTGAAGTCCAAAAGAAACTAAGGCCAATGGCCAGTCCAAAATCACAGTCCCAACAGGGTGATAAGTGACAACTGGTCACCCATTGCTTGCCTGCACTTGTACGGACAGGGGACATCCCCTTGGAGGGGCATACAAGGGGCAGGCCAGGCACCGCAGGGACAGGATCAGGGGATGGCAGAAGGAGGCAGTGAAGGGGTGGTGGGTGCAGGAGTGTCACCGGCAACTGCAGTGGAGGTGTCTGACTCAGGGGGGGCCGGTACCACTGTGGTACACAAGTCAGTTGGTGTGGGTGCTGCAACCACTGCAGTGGGCTGGTCTGATGTGGTGGACTGGGTCCCCACTGCAGTGCCCGAGTCAGACGGGGTGGTTGTGGACTCCACTGCAGTACATGACTCCAAGGGAGTGGAAGGGGGGGCAGATGAGGTGGGCAGGACAGAGGGGGAGGACCCGGTCTCCACACCAGTGGCACTAACAGGCAGAGCGTCTGGGTTGGGGGTGGAAGAGCAAGTGGCAGGGGGAGGGCCTAAGCAGTCTGGGGATGCGGTATCGGTGTGTGGGGGAACCTGGGGCATGGTGTGGCGGGGGAACCTGTGGAGTGGTGGCCTGGGGGATGGAGGAGAGAGACTGGGTGGTGGAGCTGCGTGGTGGTGGTGGTGGGGTCTTGCTCTTCCTGGTCCGGGGGACTTCCGAGATGGGGTCCTGTGTCTGCCTGTGCCTGGGGGAGGGTGTCCGGGGGCGAGGGGCACTCCCCTCTGTGTGGGTGGACTTCCTCTTCCCCCGGTATGCTGGATCAGCAGGATTGGAGGGGAAGAGGCCGAGGTCACACAGGAAGATCTGCTGTGTAGGTGGGGTAGCAGGTGAGGCAAGGGAAGGGGTCTTGGAGGGAGAGGATTTGGAGGACTGCGGAGTGACACTGGATGCCTGTGTGTGTGTCTGTTCCCCATCCCCTGTGTGTGTGGTATCAGTCCCCTGAGGATGCTTGTGTGCACGTCTTGCCTTTCTCTTGGGTGTGTCTGTGCTGCTCGTGTCTGTGTGCTTGGGTGATTGTGCAGGTGTGCATGTGCTTTGGACAGGTAGGGTGGCAGGAAGTGTGGATGGGGCAGAGGTGGGAGGGGTGAGGGACTGTTGGAGGAGGGACACTGCTGCCGTCAGGGAGGAGTCCATGGACTTATTGCTCCTCTGTAGGGCAGACATACCCGTCGAGATGCCCTCCATGAACGACACCAGCTGTGTCAACAGAGTGGTGTGTGCATGGAGAACACTCAGCATTGCTGTCTGCCCTATATGGAGCTGCCGAAGGAGGTACACAGACTCCTCACTCAGGGCAGCAGGGGACACAGGGGCAGTGGGTGCGGTGCCTGGCACGAAGGAGACATGTTCCCGAGCACGGGAGCCTCCACGGACCTCAGGAATGGGAGCCAATGTGAGGGTGGTGGTGGTGGTGGCGGGGCCAGACAGACTAGCTGGCCTTTGGTGGCTGCTGAGACCCGCCTCCACAAGGGAGTCATCCTCCGAGCTGCTGTGGTCCTCAGCTGAGGTGGATGGTGCTGAGGACTCCTCGGTGTGGCTTCCCTCGCCCTCCGTGCCACTGGGTCCCTCTGACCACTCGTCGACTGCTGACCCAGTCTGGCTCTGCTGCTCCTCCTGGTCCGTGGAGCTGTCCCCTCCTGTGGCCGTGGATGTATCTGCAAACAATTAGGGAAACAGACAAACATCAGTCACCTGCACTGACCGTACACACCACAGTAAGTACAGCACATCACAGAGCAAGCCCTGGCATCCTTAGTTGAACATTGCCTAAAGTCCTCACACAGATTCGGGGAAGCCAATTGTCAGTCTGATGGTCAACCATGGGACTTACACCCCTCCTGCCCTTGCACCCATCTGTCTGGTGCCTGTCTGATGGTAAGACCCCAGTGTGGACACATGCAACACCTACACAGTTGTTGGACATTGCAGGGAACACGGTGAAGTATGTGAACATGCACACATCACATCTCTTGCCACTGAGTCAGTGCAGGTGTCCGGATGAAAGGGATGGCCAGAGTCTAAATAGAAATGCATGTGATGCATACCAGCACCAGACACCATGATGCACCCATGTCCGGAAAGTCAATGCCACAATGAGGTGCATGTTGCACATGTCACTCCCCTGCAGGATCAGTCTCAGGAAGTTGAATGCCATGACACAGGAATGCGTCCAAAGTCATACATTACTGTCTCCAGTCACATGGCCATGGCAGCCAGCCAACAACAGTCTGCACTGTGTCACAATCCGAGGGCATGGGGAATGCAAGTTATGTGACTGACAAGTGCACATGTCCATCCCCCATAAACCACATCATCTGTACTACTATTTGTCCACGTCATACCAACTGGACATATGGGGGGCATGAAACACAACTCTCTGAACATGAGCACCTCACAATGTGCTGTGAATGAAAAACAGCTGCCTGAAAGTCACAGTCGCAAACACCTGTGTGCACAGTCAAGTGATCAGACACCTATAAGTCACAGAAGTATCGTCTATCATGGTCACATCTCCGATGGCATGCTGAGCCCTAACCGATAAACATACCAGTAGTCCTGACAACGAAGACACAGCACAATGAGACAGAGGCAGACACCTGAGGGTACATTTCACTGATCACAACATGCCAGATGATACACGGGAGTGGGAGTACAGAGTGTATTGTATGCCATGGAGTAGGCATGACTGTCCAGCTCCATCTGTAAGAGGGATGAGTCCTGGACAGTATGCAGGTGGCTAAGCATGTGTGACACACTTGATACACATACTCCTGAGGTCCAAACATTGTTCCCACCAGCAGCATGGGTGTGTGCCAAATTCAACAGGGACATGTGGTGATTCAGATCAGCAAGTGGACCACATATCACAGTTACACCCAGATTACATGTCAGAACTTAGGCATTGTGTAAGCAATTGACCCACCCATGAGTCGCACAACATAGTCACGGGAACAAATGCTGTCCCCCACCTTGAGCAAAGCTAAATGCAATGAGACAGTCCCCAAATGACACAATTTCCTGACTATAAGGGCCACACATATGCGTATCAGAGGAGAAGTGGGCATGTCACAAATGAGGGACATGGGTCCTGGACCACATGACTGATGAACTGTGGAAGTTTAACCAGGCCAGAGGAGGGCACATAGCATGTCAGACAAAGTGCACAGTGCAGTCATGGACTCACCCCCTCCTTGCTGCTGTCTGCCCTTCAGCTGCCCATCCAGGTCAGGGAAGACCACCGCCAGGATCCGGAGCATGTGGGGGGTCAGGGTCCGGTGTCCGCCCCTCCTGCAAGGAGGCAACAGCTTCAGCTGGACCCTTGCGATCCTCCGAGCCAGCCCCGAAGGTCCTGCCACCTCTTCTGGCAGTTGCGGATCCTGCGCCTGTAGACCCCCACGGATCTTACTTCCCGGGCGATAGTCAGCCAGATTTCCTGCTTCTGGTGGGCATCAACCTGTGAGGATGACAAAGTGAAAAGGCCATTACTACACATGCAACATATACGTGCATCACAAAGTTGGATATACATGTCTCAATCACAGGGGCATATGATGTACACAGGCAGTGCAACAATGGCTATGAACAGTTTGCCAGCAGTCACTACATGGTATCATTGCATGGGAAGTAAACCTAGTTGGAATGCACTGTTACTGCACTGTACCAGTTCAGTGCATGTAACTACACACTTTGGGGTGTGACAACTACTCAGCGAGCATGCTAGCCAGTGGTGTGCACACTGTAAGTCCTGCTAGTCAGACAACATGCACAATTAGTAAGGCAGTGGACAGCACACTCACCTACTCCCCTGGTTTCCCATACAGCTTGCTGTACTGTGGAAGGAGGCTGTCCAGCAGGGCCTGGTTCTCCTCAAGGCTGAAGGCTGGGCCTCTCTCCACAGTACTTGCCATTGCAGTAGCCAGAGGATGCAGAAACAGCAGCAGTGTTGGTGGCAGATGTCGTCCTGGAGCATGTAGTGCAGGCAAGTGAGCTCTCAGGGGAACAGCCAGCATTATATGTGTGTTACAGAGGCAGATACTGTCCCATGTGTCCAAAGTGATAGGTCCAAGTCGTTTGCATCTTCTGAATCTGACCAATCCATGGAATAGCAGCACTAATACACACCCATAGCATCCTTCAAATCTTCAACTTCATGACACCCATGATTTTGCAACATTGTTGTGGCTGGACAACTGAATTCACTGCATCAGACTCGTTGGAGCTTCGAAAACGCGTCCGTTGCCATGCCAGGCCCCAGCCAATGCGTGCACACCGATCGGTCCATTGCTGTACAACGCGTATTTCGGGATACAACGCGTACCCGCTCCCAACAGGTGCAATGGGCCGGCCGGGCACACCGATCGGTCCATTGCTGTACAACGCGTACCCGCTCACAACACATGCAATTGGCCGGCTGGGCGCACCGATCGGTCCATTGCTGTACAACGCGTATTTCGGGATACAAGGCGTACCCGCTCCCAACAGATGCAATGGGCCGGCCGGGCACACCGATCGGTCCATTGCTGTACAACGCGTACCCGCTCACAACACATGCAATGGGCCGGCCGGGCGCACCGATCGGTCCATTGCTGTACAACGCGTATTTCGGGATACAACGCGTACCCGCTCCCAACAGATGCAATGGGCCGGCCGGGCACACCGATCGGTCCATTGCTGTACAACGCGTACCCGCTCACAACACATGCAATGGGCCTGCCGGGCACACCGATCGGTCCATTGCTGTACAATGCGTACCCGCTCCCAACAGATGCAATGGGCCGGCCGGGCACACCGATCGGTCCATTGCTGTACAACGCGTACCCACTCACAACACATGCGATGGGCCGGCCGTGCGCACCGATCGGTCCATTGCTGTACAACGCGTATTTCGGGATACAACGCGTGCCCGCTCCCAACAGATGCAATGGGCCGGCCGGGCACACCGATCGGTCCATTGCTGTACAACACGTACCCACTCACAACACATGCGATGGGCCGGCCGGGCGCACCGATCGGTCCATTGCTGTACAACGCGTATTTCGGGATACAACGCGTGCCCGCTCCCAACAGATGCAATGGGCCGGCCGGGCACACCGATCGGTCCATTGCTGTACAACGCGTACCCGCTCACAACACATGCAATGGGCCGGCTGGGCGCACCGATCGGTCCATTGCTGTACAACGCGTATTTCGGGATACAACGCGTACCCACTCCCAACAGATGTAATGGGCCGGCCGGGCACACCGATCGGTCCATTGCTGTACAACGCGTATTTCGGGATACAACGCGTACCCGCTCCCAACAGATGCAATGGGCCGGCCGGGCGCACCGATCGTTCCATTGCTGTACAACGCGTACCCGCTCACAACACATGCAATGGGCCGGCCGGGCACACCGATCGGTCCATTGTTGTACAACGCGTACCCACTCACAACACATGCAATGGGCCGGCCGGGCGCACCGATCGGTCCATTGCTGTACAACGCGTACCCGCTCACAACACATGCAATGGGCCGGCCGGGCGCACCGATCGGTCCATTGCTGTACAACGCGTACCCGCTCACAACACATGCAATGGGCCGGCCGGGCGCACCGATCGGTCCATTGCTGTACAACGCGTACCCGCTCACAACACATGCAATGGGCCGGCCGGGCGCACCGATCGGTCCATTGCTGTACAACGCGTACCCGCTCACAACTCATGCAATGGGCCGGCCGGGCGCACCGATCGGTCCATTGCTGTACAACGCGTACCCGCTCCCAACACATGCAATGGGCCGGCCGGGCACACCAATCGGTCCATTGCTGTACAACGCGTATTTCGGGATACAAAGCGTACACGCTCACAACACATGCAATGGGCCGGCCGGGCACACCGATCGGTCCATTGCTGTACAATGCGTCCCTGTACAGGTCAGTCGCATATGTCACCATGCTTGTCACTGGTAAACGTATGCCAGCCACATATACCTGCCAGAGACCCAGGGGCACACCTACAACACCACACCCAGTCCACACTGTTTCCTAAGGCATGTAAGGCTGCATTTCCTTCTCTGTGTATGGGGGTTAACATGTGGTTTCTGTGGTGGCACTTGTGGGCAGCCACACCCAGGCTGTGCATGTGTTAATGGGGACAGGGTCCTTTGTGTGTTGTGCACATGACCACTGTGATGTGCAACAGTTCATTTTGGAGCATGTGGCATGGTCACATTTCCAGGTTGTGTATGTGTATGACATGTCACATACCCCCAGGGTCCCATGTGGGAAGGCATGTACGTCACAGGATGACCCATTGCCACAATAGTGATGTCCCTCCACAGTCTGTGTGCATGTTGTGTTTCCGATGTCTCTGATTCCATGTGCACGATGGGAGACAGTCTCCACATCAACGTTGTTTGTGCATGGACTTTGATGTTGTGCGTCACTGGCGTCCATGTCTGTCCTGCGGATGCGACAGGGGCCACTACCTGTGGGAGTCATGTTTCATTTTCTGACGTGTACATGATACGCCATGTCATGCCAGTGTCCATGTGGCAAGACAGGGTCACTGGGAATCTACCTGTCAATGAGCTGGGATGCCTGTGGCGCATCTGTCCAGACATGTCACTGTGGTGTGTGTGTGGAACGTGACAGCAGTAAATGGGTACTGTGACACAGCCTAATGGTTTCCCATAGCACAACCTGGTACCTGTTGTGCACACATGTTGTACTGAGAAGTTAGATGATGGCCATGTAGGTGCGAGTTATGTCCGACAGAACGGCACACACATCAAGTACTTGTGTCACGTAATGATGTTTCATGTGAAATTGTGTATGGTGAATGGCACATATGTGGGGTGACTGACAATCTTTTTCCTTCAACCTATGCACTGCAGGGCTCCAGCTGTCCATAGACCATTCCCTGACCTGGCAACGATGGTGGAACGTGACAGCATCCGACGGTACCGCTTCACCAGGCAGCTGATTGAGGATTTGGCAGTGCGCTTTGCATCACATTTGCAACCTGGCCGGACGTACCCTACGGCGCTGACCCCCAAGGTGAAGGTAATGGCAGCCCTACACTTCTTTGCCACCGGTACCTTTCAACACACTGTTGCAACTGCCGGTGGGATGTCACAGACTATGTTCAGCCGTGTGCTACGCAATGTTTTGGAGGCAATGTTGAGATGCCTGAACCAGTACATCTATTTCCCTACACGTCAACAACTCACTGACGTCAAGAGTGACTTCTATGCCCTGGGGAGGATGCCACATGTCATTGGCTCCATTGATGGGACACATGTGGCTTTGATACCACCACAGGCACATGAGCAGGCATACCGGAACCGTAAACATTACCATTCGATCAATGCTCTGGTGGTATGTCTTGCAGATATGAGCATCACACATGTGTGTGCCCATTTCCCTGGTTCAGCACACGATGCCTACGTGATGAGGAGTAGTCGCATCCCGAGGATGATGGCACAGATGCAGAACCAGCGTGCCTGGCTTGTCGGTGTGTACTGACTTTGTACCATTGTGTGTGTTCTGATCTGTAGTATTCCACCCACTTTTCCAAATCAGCTAATGTGCACTTGTCTGTCCGTAGGTGACTCCGGATACCCCAACATGCCGTATTTGCTGACACCCCTCAGGAACCCTGTGACACCAGCCCAGATGCGCTACAATGAGGCACATGGTCGGACCAGGAGATTGATAGAGCGGACCTTTGGTCTCCTGAAGAGCCTCTTCCGCTGCCTGGACAAGACAGGAGGGGCCTTCCCATATGCCCCAGCAAAGGTGTGCAAGATTGTCATCGTCTGCTGCATGCTACACACCCTGGAGGTGCGGAAGGAGTTGCCTCTCATCCTGGATGACGATGACCAACGTCCGCCACCTGTGGAGGATCCTGGCCTGGACCACGATGCCAGTGATGATGATGATGATGATGGTGATGTCCGCACACAGCTCATCACCAACTTCTTCAGCTGAATGTGAGTATCCAGGGAGATGTAATGTGAATGACGTGAGTTTGCATGATATGTGTGGGTGGTGCTCTGGTGCTGTTTCAGTGTGGCCATGTGCTACTTGAGTGGATGCGTGCAGCAATGTGTCCTTCCAGGTAGTCTGAACTCCCCAACAGTTCTGACATGCTAACTTGGTTTTGTGTAGTTGTCTTGTGACATGTATTGGGCATGAATATTGCAGTACTGTCCTGTTCTACAGGGATTTTAACTGTGTGTCATGTCTGTCCTTCACAGGGTGCTTACTGTGTACTTTGGTCAACTTGGATCCCCCGACACCATGATTCAGCTTTCAGGGTGGCAGCAGTAGTTTCCCTACAAGTGATGTGCCACACACCCCTGGACTTCATATCTTCTGCACTTGTTGACTGTGTGGCCACTGCCACGTGGGTAAACCTTGCATTTGTAGTGGAAACAACATGTTGCTAATGTGTAATAAACCTGTGCTTCACTTTGGGATGTGCGTTGTCTGTGGTCACACATCTGACTGACATTTGCTTACTGCACCTGTGGGCTAGTTGACACAGACTCTGAATAGGTGTGGTGTCTGTGCATTCCACTGTATTTTCTGGCAACATCACTGTGGGCGATGAGTCCGATGGCCCTGGTGTCTGTGTTGTGTAGCCCTAGTGGTGTGTCTCCCTCATATGTGTCACGTCACCATGACTCACACAACGGTGTTGTACTTGCTGTAGCAGTTAGCATACACAGTATAATTTGGCAGAACATCATCACCATAACAGTATCCACATTTGAATAACAACAGTGGCAAGTATGGTGTACTAGTGATTTTATTTATAGAAATGTGTGTGTGTATAGTGCACAGGATGGTGGGTGCTGTACATTGGGATTGTGATCCAAAGTTCCCAGATGAGTTGGAAGTCTTGGTAGCAGAAATGTCCTGAGTGAAGTCCACAGTCATATGATACATTAGTCCAACTTGAACTCCCCATGTCATGTGGGAAAGTACTGTTGCATTCGACAGGGTGAAACGTTTGCACACAAAGGATAATTTCCGGAACAGGTGTTGGCTTCCTGGGGGATGTACGTGGCCATCAACCTCTCACTTTTCCTTCCTCGGACGACCCCTCTTCTTTGGGGGGGGACCCTCACGTGCAGGCTGCTGCGGTGCAGGGGAGTCTCCGCCAGAGTCCTCCTCCCTCCCTGTGGCGGTGTCAGTTGTTGCAGCACCAGATGTTGTGGGCACACAGGGAGGTGTGGCCATGTTGGTGCTAATCTGGCGGAGGCATGTCAATATGTCCCTATGCACCGCTGTGAGTTCTTGCAATGTGTCCCACTTGGACTCCATGCGAGACATGTGTGTCTCCACACGGGACATGTGGGCGTCCAAGCGGGCATGATGGGCAGCCTGCTTCTGTTGTACGTCCTTGAGGATCCCCACTACCTGTCTGACCTCTCCGGTGCTATCCTGTTACGCATCAGCGATGCGTGCCAGTTGTGGGTCATCATGCAGTCCAGACCCCTCTGCAAGCAGCGACCTATGTCTACCACCCCTCCCACCACCCCTGGCGACATGTGCAGGACCTGTGGTGGCACGCACAGGTGACCCGAGGCCCACTTGGGGGTTGTTAGTGGTGTTGTCATCCGTTGCTCCACGGTGGGCCTGGGGCCCTGTGCTGTTGTCAGCAGTGGTCCTTGGTCTGTCTGTGTCGGCGGGGGTGGTCTGTATGTTGGCAGTTGTTGGAGGGGTGGGTGCAGGGGGTGCAGATGTTGGTCCAGCTGGTGCTGCATGATGACTCACACCGGAGGTGCCAGGTAGGTCTTCGCCATCCGAGGAGGGCAGAGGCTGTTCCACACCAGTGAGCTCTTGGTCCCCCGGAGCCTGGGACAGGGACTCCTCCTCACCTGCTGCTGTGTCCCCATCATCATCACCTGTATTTGGAGGAGACACACATTGTATGTAATGTTTCTACAGGCATCAATGGTTCACACACCTGACAGTTGTGACTGTACCTCTGGATGCGGGCATGTACATTGCATTGTCCTAAGTTGTCACAGTAAGAGGTTGATATTGGTGTAGCATATTGTCATGCATACCTCGGTCATTTCAATATGAATGTTGAGGTGTGTGCATGGCCAGCATTGGTTGTATTTGGTGGACATCCGGCCATCCTTCTCCACCTGGCCCAGTTATCCCACCATGAAGCATGCCACCCTTGCAGTGGGTTCAGGTTGACTCTCAGGATGTCATTCAGTGGTGTTGTGCTGTTTGTTGGTGCACAGTTCCCAGCAGGGCCTTGTGCTCCCCACAGCAGTAGCCAGTGTCAGCCATCTTGTCAGTCCTTATCCACTCCCTGTGATGTGAGCATGGTTCAGAGTGGTGTTGATGGGCCAATTGTGAGGGTGAGCAGTATCTGTGACTCCAACTCCCATCATGCTATTGCCTACACCCCCTTCCCAGCATGCCCGTACTTCCTTCCTTTTGACTCTGCTTCCCTGTGGGGTAGTGTGCCTGTGCTGACAGGAAGGCTGACAGTGTTGTCCTTGCGTTAGTTTGGCTACAAGTCCCAGGTGTGTCCCTGTGCTTCACACAGCATTACCCAGGGTGGTGGTTCTTTGTGGGATCTTCATTTGGTATGTGAGGCATTGCATTCTCCCAGGTGGGTTGTGTGGAGTTTGTGTTGAGGGGGTGTGTGAGGTGAGCTGCTTGTAACTATGGTCAGTGCTGTGAGTCCTCCTTCCCACCCAGCCAGATATCCCACCATGCAACGTGCTTGCATTGCAGAGAGTGCAAGTTGGCTTTCAGGATGTCAGGCAGTGGTGTTGTGCTGTTTGTTGGTGCACAGTTCCCAGCAGGGCCTTGTGCTCCCCACAGCAGTAGCCAGTGTCAGCCATCTTGTCAGTCCTTATCCACTTCCTGTGATGTGAGCATGGTTCAGAGTGGTGTTGATGGGCCAATTGTGAGGGTGAGCAGTATCTGTGACTCTAACTCCCATCACGCTATTGCCTACACCCCCCTTCCCAGCATGCCCGTACTTCCTTCCTTTTGACTCTGTTTCCCTGTGGGGTAGTGTGCCTGTGCTGACAGGAAGGCTGACAGTGTTGTCCTTGCGTTTGTTTGGCTACAAGTCTCAGGTGTGTCCCTGTGCTTCACACAGCATTACCCAGGGTGGTGGTTCCTTGTGGGATCTTCATTTGGTATGTGAGGCATTGCATTCTCCCAGGTGGGTTATGTGGAGTTTGTGTTGAGGGTGTGTGTGAGGTGAGCTGCTTGTGACTATGGTCAGTGCTGTGAGTCCTCCTTCCCACCCAGCCAGATATCCCACCATGCAACGTGCTTGCATTGCAGAGAGTGCAAGTTGGCTTTCAGGATGTCAGGCAGTGGTGTTGTGCTGTTTGTTGGTGCACAGTTCCCAGCAAGGCCTTGTGCTCCCCACAGCAGTAGCCAGTGTCAGCCATCTTGTCAGTCCTTATCCACTCCCTGTGATGTGAGCATGGTTCAGAGTGGTGTTGATGGGCCAATTGTGAGGGTGAGCAGTATCTGTGACTCCAACTCCCATCATGCTATTGCCTACACCCTCCTTCCCAGCATGCCCGTACTTCCTTCCTTTTGACTCTGCTTCCCTGTGGGGTAGTGTGCCTGTGCTGACAGGAAGGCTGACAGTGTTGTCCTTTCGTTTGTTTGGCTACAAGTGCCAGGTGTGTCCCTGTGCTTCACACAGCATTACCCAGGGTGGTGGTTCTTTGTGGGATCTTCATTTGGTATGTGAGGCATTGCATTCTCCCAGGTGGGTTATGTGGAGTTTGTGTTGAGGGGGTGTGTGAGGTGAGCTGCTTGTAACTATGGTCAGTGCTGTGAGTCCTCCTTCCCACCCAGCCAGATATCCCACCATGCAACGTGCTTGCATTGCAGAGAGTGCAAGTTGGCTTTCAGGATGTCAGGCAGTGGTGTTGTGCTGTTTGTTGGTGCACAGTTCCCAGCAGGGACTTGTGCTCCCCACAGCAGTAGCCAGTGTCAGCCATCTTGTCAGTCCTTATCCACTTCCTGTGATGTGAGCATGGTTCAGAGTGGTGTTGATGGGCCAATTGTGAGGGTGAGCAGTATCTGTGACTACAACTCCCATCATGCTATTGGCTACACTGACTTCACCAGCATACACAGAATTCCTTCCTTTAAGTGAGCTTCCCTGTGAGGTGGTGTTCTAGTGGTGGCAAAATATCAGGCAGTGTTTGTTGGTTATATTTGTGCCACTGCCTTGCTCTATTTGTTGTTAGGTTTGTACATGTCATGACACAGTTACATATCACTATGAGATGGCATGTATTGTGTTTATCTAACTGACATACACATCTTGGGATGATTATCTTTTGGTTGCTTTTGATTTACTAGGGGTGGATGGTTTGACTGTCCCCTTGACAGTGATGTGTGTGTATTGGCACACAATATTGTGTATATTAGTTGTGTACTCACCAGGCTCTGGGATGTCTGTTAGTCTATATACGCTCGCTGGTGGTAGGATGGCCCGCACCTTCTCCTCCCAGGGCCTGAGGTATACTGGTTTTGCAGGAGGGCCACTGCCGGTGTGCTGGCTCAGGAGGTAATCCTTCTTGAGTAGGTCTCTGACCCTCCTGCGCACATCATACCACCTGTTCTGGATGTCTTCCTTTGTGCGCAACCATGGTGATTGTGCGTTCACCCTGTCGACGATCCTCGCCCACATCTTGGTTTTCTGCGAAATGGGGGTCTGTTGGATCAATGTGCCAAACAACTGTGGCTCTACCCTCAGGATCTCGTCAACCATGACTTCCAATTCACTATCTAGGAACTTTGGAATCTTCTTTAGGGGCATGGTGATGGGTGGTGGTGGTGGTGATTGATGTGTGTGTGTGTGCAAGTGAGGGTGTGTGTGTGTAGGTTTTGCTGGGTGTGTGTGAGGGTGCTATTTGTTGAGGTGCTAATGGTGTGTGGCTTTTGTGTTGGATGAGCTGTGTGTGTGTCTGTGTTTGCTGTGTGATGGTGTTCTGTGCTGGCAGGTCAGTGGAATTTGCAAAGGATCATGGTAGGGATTTGTGGGCTTTATGTAGGTGGAGTTGGGGGTGTGTCCTTGTTCAATTTCCCCCCCCCCTGTATTTATTGGCTTTGTCATTGATTGTTTGGCCCTTTTTTTTGTATTTTTTCATTTGTGATTATTGTGCATGTAGGAGTCGTTCTTCTGACCGAGTAGGACGTTGCAGTTGTCTCGTGCGCGCCTCTCTGAGTCGTTCCCGCTGTGTTTCAGCTCAGTTTCATATGCAGCGTACGCGTCGGTCGCGGAGTATTGTGTTTGTTTGGCTGGGTTTTGTATGCGTGTCGGTCGTACGGCTTGGGCTCCGTACGAATCGGTCTGAATTTGCACCCATTGCATCGTACTGCGCGGGTCGGAGTTCGCGGGTACGTTTCGTTCGGGTTATTTCCTGATGCGTGTCGGTCGGTTCGATTCGCGTGGTTTCCCGGCCGGATAGCTTGTTTCCGTCCGGGTCGGTCGTTCGCCTTGTGTTTTGTACGAGTCGGTCGTGATTCCCATGCATTTCATCGTACTATCCGGGTTGGACGGCGCTGGTACGTGTCGGTCGGACTAAATTCCACTACCGAGTCGGTCGGTATTTATTCCGGCCCGAATCGGAATCGGCCCCTGTGTCTGTGTGGTCATTTATCTTGCATGGGGCCTAGGGCCCGACACTTTACATTGGCAACAAGCAGGACTGGCCCACGTGTGAGCCAGCAGCCACCCTGCAGTTCCTGGTGGGTAGAGGTTGTTCCTGAGAACCTGAAGCACCGCCGCACTGGCTGCTAGCATTACTGCCGTGGGAAAGGGGGTCAGTGTCCAGCCTCATGTGCGGCCGCTGTGTGCCTGCTGTGCCCCTGGCACGCAGTAGTGAATCGCTGGGCATGAAGTGAGCCCTGCAGCAAGGTGTGAAATCCACTTAAACGTGGTGGCGGGCAATGTGATAGAAGAACCGGCACGCTGCTCACCGACACCGCAAATGAAGGCCCGGCTACAAGAGAAGGGGCAGAGCTACAAAGTAGAGGCAGTGCCTGCAGATGAATGCCTCCCCAGGACCCAGAAAGTGTCGCAAGCCTGGGGAATGTTCCTGCAGTGATGCCCACAAGCAACCCTGCCAGCCAATATCAGCCAGGTGAGATGATGCTGCAAGTGCTGGGAGCGTGGTGTTAAGGCATGGTGAAACACAGCTGTATGTGAGAGTAGTACCCTCCCTGCCCACTTGACACATCCAAGGGCCGGAGTGCCCCCCCCCAGTATGGAGAAACAAAAAAAAGCATACTTGCAGGACAAGAAGGTGCCGCTGCCCTGCGGGAGATCTCACGCCGCATGTACCAAGTGGCGGCCTTCAGAGACGGTGCCCGGTCCGCAGGGGAAGAGGAAGCGGTGTGGCCAGCAAAATCCAGAGGCTGCTATGGAGTGCCCGACACTCGGCTGGTGATGGTGACGCAGCCGGCCTGGAGGAAAAGCATGGCTGTTCCTGTTCCTGGGAGAGGCAGCAAGCAGAAATGCCCGACAGCGGGATGGCCCGAATCGGCGTTCCCCAGCCTGCTGAGCGCTACCCAGCTACCTGTGTTGGGACATGGGCAAGTGAGAGGAAGCATGGAGGACGGTCTTCCTCGTCGGCCTTGAGAGCGGTGCAGTCTGTCCAGCACCACTGACGTAGGTGAGAGGTGCCTTGAGGAACAGTAGTGAGAAAAAAAAAGCAGGAGAAATTAGGCCGCCGGCCAAGGGGGGAGAAGCGCCGCACTGCAGGCTTACCTGGCTGCTGAAGTGCTGGAGGTAAGCGGTTGTGGCCTCTGCAGAGCATGGTGCAGCGTGAGGGCCTCGCCCTTGGAGAAAGGCATCAATAGGAAAGTGGAGCAGCATCTGGTATCTCGAGTCCCACGAGTCCTGCAAAAGGAGGAAGTGTGGCTGTGGCCTAGGAGGAGAGGCGGTCACATTGCCACCTGGAGGTAGCAAGGGGTACAGCGTCTTGCAGGGACAAAGAGTAGGGCCCAGCTAAGGAGGGCTGTAAATGGTGTTGCAGTGCCACCTAACAGCGATAGGTGGTCACTGCAAGGAATCAAAAGAGAAACTCTAGTGAGGGAATTCCTGCAGTGTGAAGAGGGAGAGGTGGCACTGAACTGCAACAGGGTCAGCATCAAGAGGGCATGAACTGGCAAAGATGCTGGGCAAAAGTGTACCCTACGCCACCCCAAGTGAGGAGACGGTCGTGGGTAGAGATGAGACTGTGTAGGGACCCATGGCTCCCCGGCAGTGTCAGGCAAAGAGGACTGCCAGGTAGTTTGAACAAAGAAGTGACACAAATCCTCAGAAGCACAGCCACTGACTGGTTGCACCAGAGAAGGCTGGAAGAGCACTGGACGGAGTAAGAAGCCCCATACAAGTGATAAGCCTTCAGGAGGAAAAGCTGGGCGATGAGTGTCCCCTGCCATTGTGCACCACCACTGCATTCAGGAGGAGAGTGCTGACTGCACCTCCAGTGGCAAAAGGATGCCACTGCAAGAGGAGGAACAGGGTGCGCAAGGCGCCAGCTGAAGGAGCACTCTCAAGTGAAGAACAGAGGGTGCAAAGTCAGAAGTGCACTGAAGACCGCACCAGAGAAGCTGACTGCACGGACTGGAGCCCGAGAGTGATAGCCCTGTGAGGAAGAGGGCACATGGTGTTACAGGGTGTGACAGACCCTGCTAGCCTGTATGAGTGGAGGCAGAACAGACGGCGTAGCCTTGAGGCACAAGGAATGAATGCTCAAGTGGAGAAGAGACCTGTGAGAGGTCGATGGATGAAGACCTGTGAGAGGTCAACGAAGAGACCTGTGAGAGGTCAGCGAAGAGACCTGTGAGAGATCGGCAAAGAGACCTGTGATAGGTTACAAAGAGACCTATGAGAGGTCGGTGAAGAGACCTGTGAGAGGGCAGCAAGAGACTTGTGAGAGGTCGGCGAAGAGACCTGTGAGCAGTTGATGAAGATAAGGCCTATTAGAGGCCCAAGAACAAGACCTGTCAGAGGTCATGAAAAGAAGAAGGTAGTGATGAGAGGTCTGGTCAGTGGACGAGGAGAAGGCTTAGTCCTAGGGGTAGGACATGGCCAGGGAGATCCATGTGAAGTGCATGTCACATGGAGATGCCTGCTCCAAAAAAAGAAGAGAAATCAAGATGGCATCAGTCTTGGGAGGCTTGTAGTCCATGGATCCGGAGCATCTTTGAAAACTTATCAGCCATCAACTTTACTTTTGCTCCACATGCACCCTCACAGCAAGTATTGTATATAGACTTTCACGCAGTGAGTCCAGGTGGGACAGAATCCACAGTGCCCAGGTGAACTGTGACAATTCAAACTGGTGACCGAGAAATCCAGAGTTCATCTACAGTGCCATTAGTGCCCAGAGCAGTCTGGTTAAATCAGCGGTGGTGTGCCGTGATGCCTTGTGCTCCCAGCTGCACCTAACCACGTATCCTGTCCTGCCATCAACTTGAATGGACTCAGTGGAGTTGTTGTTTTTGTCATTTTGTTCTCTCCCACAGGTCGGACGTGTTGTCCTATTTTTATAAAGGTTTGGAGGGATGTAGGGACATGCTGGTTATGTTCTAGTGTTTATAAATGAATGTGTTTCCACAAGCCACTCCTAGAAGGCTGTTGGCCTCCACACTCACCCTAGATCCATCCATCACAGGTGTCACAGGACATGTGACCCTGCCAATATAAGAGGCTGGGCGCACGTGCCCTGGGCCAGTTCTAGATACAATACCACTGTGTCTGTGTGGCCATTTATCTTGCATGGGGGGCTAGTGCCCTGAAACTTTCAGTCAGCTTTTAATGCAAGCTTATGCACGGTTCGCCAAGTGTCCAAAAGGCTGCATGCTGGCACAATACTGTAATTATTATATGTAAAATTTCAACAAAATATACGTGATGTAATTGAAATATTCTCTCTTTTCGTGACCTTAAATATGTTATTGAGTATTTTACAAGCTGAACGCATCTCCTAAAAATCTATATGTTAGGAATAGCTGGAGCGTCTGCCAATTATCCGCTGAAAAAGGACACGTTTCGATGTAGAGATTGTGTAAACTGTTGAATACATGCCTATTTAATGATGTTAGCAGTACAGGAGCTGGGCCTCAGCGTCGATGCTGTTTCTCCCTAATGACATACAGTCGTTAGAACGCGCGCCATCAATTTCCAATTGGCAGGGCGTAATAGACACAATGTTATTCTAATGGTTCTGTGCCAGTGCTGATTTTCATTATGTTTTCTGTGTCTTCAGGTGACATGGTGTGATCGATGGTTTGGCGCTGTACGCATAGTCAAGGTTTATGCTTCAAAAAGATTTTGGCTTCGCCTTACCCTGGCTGGTTAGTTATCAATAATGAACAGCCCGAAGGTGGCAGTTTAAAAGCCATTTCTTTGCACGTTTTAAAGATGCATCATATTTATGTAAGCACATGTTCGTAATGAGACATTAATAGCTTTTTAATCTTCAGAAATACACGTTCTACGTCTCTGAAGAAGCTTGACAACTTTGATAAATACGCGAGGCTGTCTACATTCATGTTAATTAAATTGAAAGATTACAGGGGTCCGCTATGGAAGATGGTGTTCCATGTATACCACAAAGTTTCCCAAGCACATATCGTCGCCATAAATCATGCTGGAAGGTGGTGAGATGTACGCATCGCACAACACGCTGCAAATGCAGCGTGCATGTGTTTATACCTTAAAAAGACCTTTGCTTTCAATATTTGCCCATGGTATATAGATAAGGGACCCACTCGACTAGAAACGTATCAGAAAAATCTAAAAAGGGGTTTGTTTCAATGATTGCAATTGTTCTTCCAATTGAAACTCAAATATGTTTGCTTTCCAGATGGCAGTAGTTCAAATTCCTGACGCTCAGGCGAAGCCACCTCTCGTTGCAATCAACAATTAGCTGTCGGTATCCCTTTTAGGTCTGGCTTGACAGAGCAGCTGTACAGATAGATGCATTGTTACCAGTTCTTTAAGATAAAAATGTAGGAGGCTTTGGCTCCACCCAGAAGAGCATTATCCTCCTCTCTCAGACTACTGGCCATTTGGTGTATCACTTCTCCTTCCAGGAAGTGCTTCTGCTGGAATGTGAAAGGCACTATTTTACATCTGAATAGTACAACCAATCATCAAAGTGTTTGCCATATTCAATTATTTAACTCCTATACATCTACTCTGCAGAGAGCAATCATATTTGTGCTATTTTTCCCTAGCAAAAGAAAAGCCAACATGAATGAATGGACGAATTAATGAATGAACAAATCAATGATGCATTTGTAAAGCACTCTGATAGTTAAAAATGTATACTTTGAGACATACCATAGAGGATCTACAGGGAATTGTATAACCATGTTTTAAAACTTTTTCTAAAGAAGGAGTTGCTTTATTGAGAGTGGAAGCAAATTCCAAGTTGTAAGGGTGAAGATAACATTGAATCTGTCCCCAAGGGGGCAGTTTTTATGTGTGGAACTACAAGGAGTTTGACACTGCAAGATATTAAGCATTTAGTGGACATATAGGGAACAAGTCTTTGCCGTAAGTATCCAGGTCCAACTCTATGGAAGTCTCTGTGAGCCACACAAACAGCCTTCCAAATACATCTTTTTTGATTGGGAGCTAATAAAGACATTGTAGATGTTGCTGTATTGGTTCGAGCCTAGGAAGATTTAAATCCAGCCTGGCTACAGCATTTTGGATTATTTGTAGATTTGTTGTTGAGATACTCCTGTAGGCCAATGTAAAGTGAGTTTGTGTAGTGCAGGTGAGTGGTTATTGACATCAAGAAAGTGGTCAAGAGAGTTTACATATTTCTTTACGAGTTTAGCTGCAAAGCAGCAATGTCGGTCTATAATATGCCAAATTATCAGGGTTAGCTAACAGTTTGAAGTATGTGCAAGCAATGCACTTAAAAAAAAAAGGTTAATGTTTGTATTTACATGCACTGGCACCTTAAAGCGAGACATAATGACGTTTCTATTGCGTGTCTGTTGGTGGGAGGGGGAACATTTGCCAACTCACTGCCACCAATGATAAATAAACAAGCATTTGCAATGCAATAGGTCCCATATTTGTGAAAGTTAGAGCTTTTGTTGCTGAAAATGACAATGTTTTTTACTTTAGTTTTTTATTTGCAGTGGAGTAATTATATTTGCATATCACTATTGCCATTCGTATGACCTCGCAGCGCTGGAGAACCAGAAAATGGGAAATTGGTTATGAGGGAGGGGAGACAAGAGTAATATGCTGCCTGGAAATAAAAGGCAACAACTTCCTGGAAAAAGCAAACACTCATAGGGAATGCAAGTAAAACATGTGCAATGTACGCAGGAACAGCATGGCTAACTTAACACATTTACACTTATTATTCAGAAATCAATGAGTGTTTGTGCCTGAAAAGTTAAGGGCATGACTACAGGGCCCGGAAGGGAACTGTTTTAATGCCTATTGCTTATATCCGCACAAAACTGTTTAAAAAGACCACATTCCTGAACACAGAGCCGTGGTACACATTTTATAAAGTAAAATAAGGACAACAGCTGAAAAGGATCACATTAAACATTTTCCACTCTAAGCATCAGCCAGGTATTGCTGTATCTCCAGGAATGGTGCACTTCCCCACCCGGGGAAAACAATGTTGTTCGAAGAAAGACTAGAAAACAAAAGTAGTGCTTAATTGGCAAACTCTGTATAGTGGCGCCAATGTGTGTTGGACTCATTCTGTCCATGAGAAATCCACGTACTTGCTAGATGATGTGCACGGTGCCCCGGCAAAAGGAAACAGGGTGCAGAGTCAGCTGTTATCCACCCGTCGATAAATGGTGGCTGTGGCGGCCCTCCTGTAGAGGATGGCAGCACCAGGTAGAAAAAGGATTAGGAGGGGCTGGAATGTATCTTTCAGGTTTCAAAATGTTTTAAAAATATATTATAAAGAAAAGATTCTCTTGGACATGCACAGAAATACACCTTCAACCCAGTGTACAATCAACCAAATTCACAACCAAGTATACACTACTGTATCACACATACAAATTCCTCCATATGAAAAACACATACTGAACCCAAAAAACAACCATATATCACATAAAGATAAAACACTCAAATGTGTAACATATTCAAGGTTTATTAAAAATGAGTAAAATCACATAAAAAAATACGACAATAATCAAAAACATAAATTCACACGTTAAAAAACATATAAAACATCATGAGACACAAAGAAATATATGTGAATCACGTAATTTCATCAAAAAAGGTTATTCCCAACAGGAATCAAATACATAAACACCATTAGTCTATTCATTTATCAATTCATCAGACATAAGGCCGTTCCTGGATATAACCCAATAAAGATGTGGGCGTCGACGCGTTTCAGTGGTAAGAAATTATTGAGGTACCACCTTCATCAGGACAAATACAATGCTTGTCTCTCTCTCAACAATATTAAAATTTGATACACCTATAGTCATGTATGAGATGTTCACATAACCAATCTTTCAAAAAACCATAAAAAGATTTTTTGGCGTTGTCACGTGGTTTGTGAGAATCACCCGTTACTTCACCTTATCAGCGAATCTGATCCTCAATTAATTCGTGTGTATACACACATATCACTATCAGTCAAACTTGTAGAGGAAATTCAAAACGGAACTTAATTTGTATTTTCCGTTATCCTTTTTCAAAAAGATGGCGCACGGGCTTCACACCATAAGATTAGGTGGAGACAGATAACCTCGTGTCGACTGGTCTGCTTCTCGCGTCTCGTCTGTGGCGTTTAATCCAACTGTTGGATTAAACGCCACAGACGAGAAGCGAGAAGCAGACCGGTCGACACGAGGTTATCTGTCTCCACCTAATCTTATGGTGTGAAGCCCGTGCGCCATCTTTTTGAAAAGGGTGGTACCTCAATAATTTCTTACCACTGAAACGCGTCGACGCCCACATCTTTATTGGGTTATATCCAGGAACGGCCGTATGTCTGATGAATTGATAATGAATAGACTAATGGTGTTTATGTATTTGATTCCTGTTGGGAATAACCTTTTTGATGAAATTATGTGTTTCACATATATTTCTTTGTCTCTCATGATGTTTTATATGTTTTTTAACGTGTGAATTTATGTTTTTGATTATTGTCGTATTTTTTTATGTGATTTTACTCATTTTTAATAAACCTTGAATATGTTACACCTTTGAGTGTTTTATCTTTATGTGATATATGGTTGTTTTTTGGGTTCAGTTTTGTGTTTTTCATATGGAGGAATTTGTATGTGTGATACAGTAGTGTATACTTGGTTGTGAATTTGGTTGATTGTACACTGGGTTGAAGGTGTATTTCTGTGCATGTCGAAGAGAATCTTTTCTTTATATTTACCAGTGGTACCCTGTCTCTTGGTCAGTGGGGTCGCTCCCTATTTTTCTTAAAAATATATTATGCATGATGACAGAACAGCCTTTCAAATGAACAAACCTTGCAGCCTTCGTGCATAATATAATAAAAAAACTGTCCGAATACTCGACGGGTGGGAGGTGGTGGTGGGGGGACAGATGGTAGCCGAAGGTAAACCACACCAAAGAGCAAGCAGGAAATAAATAATAAAAAGCAGGAGGGAGGAGGAGGAGAAAGCAGCTGCAGTCCAAAGAGAGGGCGTGTCGGGGAAGTGCGAAGCTGTCGTGATGCAGCTATGATGAAGAAGTCATTAAGAAAAGAGTGCTCAGAAACTGAAAATAAAACGTACAGAGCAAAGTCACATGTAACAGGAGCAGTCCTCATGAGAGGTTACAACAGTAGAAAAGGAGGGACTAAGGAGGGACTACTAAAGACATTAACCAAAGAAAAAAAGCATTTCCAAAAGACAGCCAAAGGAGGCAATTAAAAACATGGACAGAGCTTATAGCCCATATTCTGAATGCAACATGTCTTGAAGAGAAAGCACAAGGGCTGCAGAGTGAGACCTAAAAAGCATGCCATGGTGATCAAATGTTCACGCTGCAAATACGGATTTAGAAAACTACAACAGTAGGTAAGCAGGTAAATAGCAAAGCATCATTTCCTAACAATGAAACTGCTGATGTCTAATTTTGTCTGATGAAGAGAACATCATGTGCATGTGTTAAACTATACTGGATGTTTAGGCTAAACCAAAGATCAAACAAGGGTCATAAGGATAAACCATCTGGCAGACGTAATGCTGCTCAATTGAGCCGTGCATCCATCATAGAGTTTAATTTCGTATGTGACTTGCAAATAAAAAAATAAATAAATACATACATACTGCCTCAGCAAATGACGACATATTTTCTAGCACCATACAGAATTACAGAATTACAAATAGTTTTAAAAATATAACAATAAAAATCAATGCTTGACAGGTTATTTAGACAGATATTTCACAAAGGAAGCATGGCAATCAATTGCTCTTGCTCTTACAGATCTTCTAATTGCATTTCAACAAATACCACTTGTATCTGAATCTACAGAACATCAAGCCCTTATTATAAGTTGGCTATAAATCCCAATTTGTCTGATAACAAGAGTAACCTTTCGAATTGTGAATGGGAAAAAGTGCTCTGTATTTGAGGAAACACTGCAAAAAGTAATGTAGAGATATTGATTCCCAGTTATTCCCCATTTCCTTTGCAAAATGTCATATTTACGAGGGAAATATGCAACTGGAATTACCGATATCACTAATTCAAACTACAGGTCTCTAAAAAATGTTTTATACTAAGCATCATGAGGGTCCAAAAGGAGCAGAAATGCTGCACAGATGTGTACAAATGCTGGTGCATATTTCCTGCCACCGGTCACAGCACTAAAGCAGCATTACTGTCTTCAATTAACTGCATTGAAAGAAAATGACAAAATATACAATAGGCGGCACAAATATTAACAGGGTTGCATAATGGAAATACTTTTGTTAAGGCCAGGTGCATTAAACCTTTGATGTGCCCATTAAGCCTTACCCACTTTATTTAAATGAAGTTGCATTCTATTGCGATGGATCTAAGTGACTGAGGGGCATATTTATGAAATAGTGATGCAGTGCAGTGCATCAAGTCACCTTGCTGCACTGCACTGCATCACTGGGAAATGGCAGGAATGCACCGTATTTAAGGCATATGACGCCTTCCTGACATTTCTCCTGTGCTAGTGCACAATGGGCTGCCTAGCACCAACGCAGACACCCTTGCACCATTGTACAAGGGTGCCTGTGTTGCATGCAGAATTGTTTTGTGCAGGAAGGGACACCTTCCAGCACAAAAACAATCTTGAGAGACATATTCCTCTTTCTATGTGCGCTGCAGAATACAGGGCACCTGGAAAGAGGAAGTAATGAGGAGAAATAAAGATATTTCTCCTCGTTACGCCTCTCCTGGGGAGTGTTTTTTTTTTTGCGCAAAGGTGTATTTTTTTGGCGCATTCCCAGGTTTGCAAGGTCTTGCAAAGCTGGGAATGCGTCAAAACCCATGGGAGTTGCGTGGGAATACCCTCGCAATGCCCACGGAAAGTCTTTCCAGAGCAGACTAACGCAATGCAGCAATTTGCGCTGCGTTGCTCCAGATTTTTGGAGCCACTCAGAGCCACGCAAAGTTGGTTTACATGGCTGCAAAAATCTGACTTAAGGTTTGCATCGTTCTTGCACCACGTTGCGTGGTGCAAGAGCGACGCAAACCTGGTCATGAATATGGCCCTAATTATCAGAGGGAGACATTTATAATGCAGCAACCATAATTTGTTTCAGAATCCAATCCAGCATCTTCAGAGTCTCTGACACGAGCTAGACTGCACCACACACATTGAATATGTACTTTAATTTTGAATACAACATAGAACATGCCAAGTAATTCCAAATACATCAAGCTATATCACCTAGTTATGCGCAACATGATCTCCCTTCTTGTCCAGGTACAAGTAGACTCTATGAAATGAAGCATAACCTATGAAATGAAGCATAACTGTTTTAGAAAGTCAGAAAGCAGGCCACCGCAAAGCCTCAAACGGCTGCTGAACTGTCATTAACTATGGGGTTATTAGGGCTGCATTTCAGGTCGCCTAAAACAAAATGAAGAAAAATGATTATCATGTCTGTGACTTAAAGGAAGTACATTACTATCATGGTAAGGAGATTTTAATATAAATATTGAACAGGCTACTTACAGCAGAGTAGATTTCAGGCTGAGTCCATTCCAGAGGAGGTTGGTGATTTGGATATTTGGGATTTGTGGGGCAGATGTACTAAGCAACTTTACGATTGCAAACATTGCGATTTGCAAAATCATAGGGTTGCCCACGTCAAAATATCTATTTTCAATGTACAAACGTATATTAAGAGCCAGAAAAGTTTTCTGATTCATTAAATCGGTTTTATGAACCATTACAAATTGCAGATTTGGAAGCAACGTGAAAGGTTCCTTCCACATTGCAATGTTAATGGTTTGCAACTGCCATTCTAGTCACAAACCATTAACCAGTTATCAACTTCTGAAAGAAGTTTTCAACTGATTCTCAATGGGAAAGGAGTCATATGGGACCCCTTCCCTTTTGGGAATTATGTTGGCAGCCTCGGGGGCAGTAGACAGTGGTCCAAAGGATGATTTTCCAAACGGGAAGCATTTACATTTTTAAAGCAGCACCATTTTCTTAAAATAATCGGCCTGCTGTAAAAATAAAAGTACACTGTTTTGGAATGTAAACACAGGGATGGTGGTCTGCTGTCCTAGACCAAGCCAATCACCAGATTCGCAAATTGAAACCTGCCTAATTAATACTACTGGCGAAAACGAGGACAAGGGGGACCCTACTCACTAGGAACCAGGGTAGGTCATTGTTACCAGGCAGATGACCGGAGCAGTTCTTATCCTCAGTGGCATCAAGTAACGCCTGATTCTCCTGCCGTGGCACTATCGATCCCGCAGCTTTAGCTATCCAGCGGAGGACCCTGCTCAGGTACCACTACATCCAGTGGTGATGATCCCTGCCAACTACTGTGACTGAGCCGCAATTGATTAATACAAGCTCACAGCCCCTTTGTTCGTCTCTCACACGGGGTGCTCGACAGAGTCCCCGTGTGAGTATTCATTCTTTCTTTTTCCCATCTCACTGGTGTTTCACATTTTATGTGCATTTTACGTGGCTGTGCAACTACCATCAGATTGTCCCTTATCCCTTGGTCCTGAGGAGACCCCACATTGCAAGAGGGTCGAAACGTCGTCGACTTGATTGAAAGCAAACCATTTTTAAGTAGCTCTGACTATTGTATACAGATGCTATAATCATCACCAATTCATGTTGTGGTCGCTTTCCTTTCAATAATTGTGGAAACCAAGTTTTGTATATATCACATGTCTGTTCACTATGTGTTGGATGGTTTCATTTTTTTGGGACATAGAATCACTATTGTGGTTCTTCTCGGTCTGTGTATGTATTGTTTTTGAATTATAAAAATTTTTGGGATAAAAAGGATTATTATGAACATCAAGTCTGCGAGGCTCTCTTTCTTTCTGACATCACTCCTTAACCCTAATTGATTGCGATTGTGCATTTTTTAATTACCAATATAGATTTATTGTATTCCCGCTAGAACCGTTGTTTTCGGATACATAATTAATACTACTGAGACAGTTCATTCTATGACCCCCTGCAAATGGTGAGTTTGTGACCCACCGGATCTAATCACACCTCAAAGTGCAAAGTAGTGGAATGCAGGCTTTCTATCCAAGTAATGCGCTCTAGTGGAGGTGACTAAGGTAGTAGCATCAAAGTTTTGTAGTGTACTTAGGGGCATATTTACAAGCCCCTATCGCCACAGGAACGTCACTGTTTACAACGTTCATTTGGCGATAGGGGCTTCATCTTATTTACCATGCAGCGTTAAGCCACTTAACGTGGCTTAACGCTGCCTTGTAAATAAGGCCCCCTTTCATGCTATGTTTAGCGTGAAAGGGGAGGGCAATGTGTGTTGCTGTGGGAGTTCCACTGCAACACCCATTGATCTGACGCTGTCCCCTATTTACAAGGGTGGCGTATATAGGAGGGAGCGCTAGAATTAAGACCAGGGAAAATCTGGTCTTAAACAGGCGAAACGAGGAGAAATGTTTTATTTCTTCTCATTTTTGCTGTTTTCATGTGTTCTGAGCTGTGCAGCACACATAGAAACAGCAAAACGCCAATGATTTTTTATGTACAGGAAGGTCCCCCTTCCTGCACGTAAACAGTCATTTTTTTAAAATGCCGTTTTGCAATTTCTATGTGTGCTGCATTAAGCAGCACACATAGAAGTTACAAAACAGCATTTAAAGATTGTTTACGTGCAGGAATGGACACCTTCCTGCACATAAACAATCTTCTCCTGCACACAGACACGCTTGCACTATGGTAAGTGTAGCGCCAGCGCAGGGGGAAATGCAGGGCTGCATCATATTCTTGTAAATATAGTGCAGCCCTGCGTTTCTGAAGCGGCGGAGTGAGGCGTTAAGACAGGAAGGCTAACGCCTCACTCCGCCACTTCTCTTGTAAATATACCCCTTCGTTTTAGCCTGATAAATTTACTGACCTTTGCTGACAATTACTATCAAGAATGGCAATATTTTTGTCTTTCTAAATGATCACTGATGCACAACATGTCAGAATCTTAAGGGCATTTTCAGAACAGGATTCTCTTGAGAAAACATCACCTGCTTTATTCTAAAATAAGGTTAAAATGCTAAAATGAAACCCTCATCAAAACCCACCCAAGCTAATTATTATTTTGTCAGATGTGTTAAACATAAAGGTAGGATCATCATTGTTGGAATGAAAATGTTTTCGTTATTTTGCCTGTGCATTGTTCTATGTAAGTTAGCATTCGCGGCACCATTTTATGTTTAGCCGCCATTTTGAACCATGCTTGAAACTGCTTCTTGCCTCTTCAAGAAAATGGGCTGTGGAAAGTTTCGTTTCTCCAAGGTTGGGCCTTGCTTTGCTAATGAATACACTGTTCTTATTAGCACATACCTTTCCCACTAGATAGAGGCCTTCTCCCACTAGTCTAGTGGCGGGCACGGGCAGAGTGACCTTGGCTTGGAGATAGTGTGTACCCGGCCTCACAATCGAAACCTATCCTTCTTTGTTTAGCTGCATCTGTTTGGAAAATTCCATTATGGGCGTGCCTTCATTGGTTCTGAATTGTACATAATGCTGATGTCAGCAGCACTCCTAAGAGACTGGGTAGACCGGGCTCTGCTCGAGCATATCTGAATAAACATATTTGGTTTGTATTCTCTACTGTCTGACCGACTCTTCATTTGGTATGGAAGGCTGAGAGGTGGTCGTGAGTGACCCGGGTGACCCTAAGCGGGCCACTTCCTTCAGTTGGCGCCCGAACAGGGTCTCCTTCGGGTGAGTGACCCATCCCCTCCCATCGGATGGGTGGGGAGGTCGTGGCTATCGTCGGGTCGGACGGACGGATCAGGGATCCCTGCATGAGAGAGTTCCTGTACTCGCTGCTGCCCCTTCTGTCCCGCCGGACGGTGCCTCGCCCATTGGTCATCCCGACTGGAGTCCTGAACGGTGAAACCCTTGATGTGACTGTTTGGTCTGAAGAGTCGGCAGTGGAGAATAGATTAGTTTTGACCTGCATACATCAGGTGAGTTTGTCTTGGTTCTTTGTGGATATGGTACCATTTTGGTTTGTATTTGGTACGGTCTAAGGGCCGTCTTTTGGATAAAACGTTTGCAAATGTTTTGGCCAGGCATAGAATAGTGAATTTTTTTTCTTTTGAGAATGCCTGGAATAAGTAAATTGGTTTCTTTGTGCTGTCGCTGTTGTTCTGCAGATGCTTGATTGGAAGAAGCACAGTCGGCGCCTCCGGAAGGCACTCCTAATTTTTATATGTATGTGAAACATGGTTGTGGCCTTATTATGTTTAGTACGTTATGGCACAAATATACGAGGGACAACGCCGAGTTGCAGTGGCCATTGACGGGCACTTTTGATGAACAGAAAATTGGGTTTTTACATGAAAAATTGTTTGCAAAACGAAGTAGGCAGTCTATGTTTGATTCTCTTCGAACATGGCAAAAGGAGGCTAAACAGAGACGATTAAAGATGGAAAAGGAGGCACGTAAGGAGAGAATGCAAACATTGACTCAGAAAGCTGTAGCGCATGATAGAGAGAAACAAGAGATAGGAATTGAACGTGAAGATAGGAAGTTTCGATTGCATATTGATAAATCTTATGTGGCCCAAGAACAAAAAGATACTTTCCTGGAGGAGTTATTAGATAATAGACCCCCGCTCCCATACTCCCCACAAAGAATATATCCCACTGTTCCATTGCCCTCACAGCCGCCTGTTACTGTTGCTTCCACTGTCTCTGTTCCTGTATCTACTGCTGCTTTTTCGACGGCCGTGGCATCAGCTCCTTCTCTTCTTTCTCTTCCTTCTGCCTCCTTGCTGTCTGCAGCGACTGTGACTGTTAGCACCCCCTCACACCCATTGTTTCAGCATCTTTCTCGCCAGCTTTTTCTCCTGTGACGCAGCCCTCAGCATCGCTGATACCTGTCACTCCAGTTGCCTCTCCTTCCCTGGTTTTCCAACCCCCGGTTTCTTTGAGTGATGGGACGCCTGTTCGCGGGTTTGGAGACGGAGATTGGACAAAGTTTAAAGAGCGCATGGGTCCGTATGTGCGATCTGAAGTGGGAGATGCAGAGAAAAAGGTAGTGGCTAACTAGGCTGCGCAGTGGGCCCGAAACCCCATTTACAGTGTAGAAGATGTGTGGAATGTGATGAAAGAATATGAGCCTTTTGTACAACAGCATGCCCTTAAGCACATGTCTGCTACTCTGATCGGTCTCTGGGAGCAGTGTTTCAAAGATGCAGCACCACAGATTTTATATGATATTAAAGATCGTGTATATGTTACTAATATGGAGCCTGGTCAAGTTTTTGGTAGTATTACAACATTGATTGCTTACCGGGGTAGACTACTTGAGAAGAGCCCCACCCCAGTATCTCACTTTTCGATGTGGGAGGTTCATCCTATATATATCACCCCGAAATTCCAGAGTTAATGGATCAGCAAGGTATTGTCACTAGACCAGGTGTGGCAGTCCATTTCCAAGAACAATAGGTTTATTCTCCATTCGAAAGGAGTGAAGTTCTGTCTCTTAAGACTCAGTTGCCTGATCCTAGGAAAAATCCTACTGCATATTATAAGGAATTGACTGAAGCTGCCTCTTCCACAGTAATGACGCTTACGAATATTGAAATGTTCTTTGGTTTACTGGTTCCGGTTGATATTTGGAGGCAAGTGCACACACAGGATCATGTTGCAGAATTGGTTGGTACCTAGGATCAAATTAAAGTATGTGATCAGGAGAGGAAGCCCTGTGAAAAGCCTAAGGCAGAGATACTTGCTTCGCCAGGCCGCATTATCATGTATATGCATTCTCTTATCCCACCAAGAAAGGTTGATTGGGACAAGTTAACGGCTTGTCGCCAGAAGAAAGATGAGAGTGTGTCTGATGTTTTCACTCGGTTTGAAGATGTGTTTCTGGATTATAGTGGGCAGGATTTGTCTATTGAGGGAGGTGTTCGGTTGTTTGTCAATAGGTTTGTTTCTAATTTGCTTCCTGAAATAACGACTCAATTGAAGGCTTCCGAGAGCACTTGGTCTACCTCTTCCCCTTCTGTTATTTTGAATAAGGCGCAGTATTATGAGCACAGGGAAAATGAGGATAAGGAGAGGATGGAGAAGAAGCACAAGGATTTGAAAATGAAGATGTTGTTGCAGCAGACTTCTAGAGGGAATGGCAGAGGACGTGGTGGTTTGGCCCAATAGCTTCCACGCACTAGCAGGCAGCCTAATACTACGCCTTTAAGGCCGAATCATTGTGCGTATTGTAAGGAGGAGGGACACTGGTGTAGCGAGTGTCCCGTGTTGTTGCAGAAGGTGGTGGTCCCCAGAGGACGAGGTTCTCGTGGACGGGGCCGTGGAGCTGGTGGAGCGGACAGGGCTCAGAATGTTGCAGCCTCACAGGGTCGTTCTGATAATAATTACTTTGATGACCCTCGGGCGGACAGTATTATCATGATGATTATGACAGATGAGGTGACAGGAATGTCTTACAGCTAGGACAGCCAGGGACAGAGTGGGGGACCAGTTCCGATACCTGTAGATCCTTATGTTACTGCAAACTTGCATGGCTCGGCTAAGGAATTCTTGGTGGATACAGGTGCAACAAACAGTTCTATTTCTCGCTCTTTGGTCCCTGGGGCGGCTCTGTCTGGCCATAATAATGTTTGGGTAGGTTTTTCTGGTGTATAGGTTGTAAGCCCCATTTCAAAACCTCTTCCATTGACTATTGGACCTTTCACTGTGGATTTGCCATTCTTAATGACATCTAATTGTGGAGAAAAGTTGATGGGTTTGGATTTGTTGAAAAAATGGCATGCTACGATTTATTGCTCCCCGGCAGGTGTTTACACGACAATGGGTCCGGATGTGGTATGCGCTAAGCAGTGTCTGTCCAAAGACGCACCTCTTCCTGCTGAGTTTAAAGCTGTGCCGCCCACTTTGTGGGCAACAGGCGACACAGATGTGGGACTGTTACAGATACCGCCGGTTTCGATCCAAATTAAAGACAATGCTATTTTGCCTTGTATCCCTCAGTATAATATACCGCAGGCAGGTGAGCGAGCTTTATTGCAAATTGTACAGGATTTGATTGAGAAAGGTGTAGTCGAGGAGACAACTGCTAATATTTGTAATAGCCCCATTCTTCCCATTCTAAAATGGACACCTTCGGGTTCCTCTGATGATCATGTAGATGTTCATCATTTTGTTATTGATTTGTGCAAAGTTAACAAAATAGTAGTCCCCCAGTTTCCTGTGGTCCCTGACATTACCACTCTTTTGACAATGATTCCTTCAACCGCTAAATTCTTCTCTGTCATTGACTTAAAAAATGCATTCTTCAGTGTTCCTATCCATCCAGATAGCAGGTATTTGTTCGGTTTTACACTAGCTAGCAGAAGTTTTAGATTCTGTCGAGCTCCTCAGGGCTATACTGAGAGTCCAAGTATCTATAGTCAAGCTTTAAAGAGCCAATTGGATTCCCTTTCCCGTCCTACAGGTAATGTATTGGTTCAGTATGTTGACGATCTCCTCATCGCTTCTGACACAGAACAAGGTTGCAGGGATTGTACAGTTAAATAATTGTTGCATTTGGCACAGCACGGACATAAGGTGTCCCTTTCAAAATTTCAGTATTGTCGACAGGAGGTCACCTATTTAGGTCACCTACTGTCGAAGGACGGTACGAGATTGATTCTTGAGCTCATCAGTACCATTGTTAAAATGCCCGTTCCACAAACTCAGAAAGAAGTGGGCACTTTCATAGGTATCACTTCCTATTGTCACCAGTGGAAACCTAACTATTCCTTACTAACCAAGCCCCTGCTCGCACTAACCACTAAAGATGTGCATGAGCCCCTGCCTTGGACGCCTGAATGTCAGCAGTCTTTTGAGCAACTAAATACTGCGCTTTGCTCGGCTTCAGTGCTTGGCACGCCTAACTACAACAAGCCATTTGTATTATATGTCCATGAGATGGCTGGTTGTGCGCTTTCTGTTCTAACAAAAGAATTTGGAGATAAGCAACGGCCGTGTGCTTATTTCGCCGCTGTTCTTGACCCTGACGCAAGAGCCCTCCCGAGCTGTCTAAGAGCGGTCGCGGCTGTGGCTGTCTCCATAAGACAATCGGCTGGAATCGTACTTGATACTGACCTCACAGTTATGGTACCCCATGCTGTGGATACACTTTTGAATAAGACCAAGACACAGCACCTCACCAGTGCACGTCTGACTGATTATGAGTTAACTTTGTTTGCCAAACACATCACGATTAAAAGATGTGCCACTCTGAATCCAGCCATGTTACTACCCCTCCCTTCTGAGAACGATGCAGTCGATACACATGATTGCAACTTCTGGATGGAAGAAGAGACAAAAGGACGGGTAGACTTGACTGATGTTCCCTTATCTGACCCACAAGGGGAACTATATGTCGATGGCTCTTGTTTCAAATTACCAGATGGCACTACAACTGCTGCTTATGGTATCACTACATTGCGTACAGTCGCAGAGACATCACGAGTCCCTTATCAGTCAGCCCAAGCAGCTGAGTTAGCCGCCCTTATTCGAGCTTGTGAATTGAGCGAGTGACTGGTTGTCAATATTTATACTGACAACCAGCATGCCTTGGGAGTCGCGCACAATTTTGGGCGACTCTGGGCTGAGAGAGGGTTCCTTACTTCCCATGGTACAAAGATCCAACATAGTCACCTTATATTGAGGCTTTTGTCTGCTTTGACACTTCCTAAGAAGTTGGCAATAGTGAAGTGTAGCGCCCATAATAAAATTGCCAATGATGTAGGTAAGGGGAATGCTTTTGCTGACCAGACCGCTAAGGAAAAGGCACGGACTAAAATGAAGAAAATGCTTGTAGCAGGTCCCGCTAGGTGGGTCCCTGAAGTCACTATGTTTGAGGATGCGCTTGAGAATGTGAAGGAAATACAAAGCAAGGCTACAATAGAAGAATTAGCAATATGGCAAGAAAACACAGCACAATTGAACGATGAGGGGTGTTGGATTGACAAGTCAGGGAAACGGAGATGGATGTTGCCAGATGCATATGTTCTCCCTGGTATTTGCAAGTTGTTAGACCCTGTATGGCAGAATGACAACATTCCAAGAACTGCTGCACATTTAGTGAAATACTGTATGGTGTGTATGATGCACAATCCTGGAAAAGGTACCCCTACACCACCGGTAATTTTGCACCACCTACTTTCCCCTTTGAGGACCTCCAGATGGACTACATAGAGCTAGACAGATGTAATAATTTGAAGTATGTGTTGGTGGTTGTTTGTGCATTTAGTAAATGGGTTGAGGCTTACCCCACTAAAGACAATACAGCTGTTACGACTGCAAAGGTACTCCTGAAGGAGTTCTTTCCTCATTTCGGCTTGCCCCGTTTGATTTGGAGTGATAACGGAAGTCATTTTAATGCCAAGGTCATTCAGCTAATTTGCGATGGTTTGCACATAAAACAGAAGTTTTATGCTGCTAATCACCCGCAGTCAGCAGGTTTGGTTGAGAAGTACAATGGTACTCTCAAACCGAAATTGGCAAAGATTCAGGAGACAAGGGGTTACAGTGGCCTGATGCTTTGCCATTTGCTCTTTTGTCGACAAGAACAACAGCACATTCTAGAACAGGATTGTCACCATACGAGGTCCTGTTTGGACGCCCGGCAAATGTCTGGGGCGTCCCGCAACCTCGTGGGTTCTCTGATATTGAGTACACCTTGCTAATTGACTACCTGTGCCAGTTAACTGAAAATCTGCATTCTATTCACCAACAGGTCCGGGAAACCCTACCAGATATACCAGCGGGGCCCGGACACGATATCCAGCCTGGTGATTGGATCCTTGTGCGCAACCTCCACCGGAAGAAGAGTTTGGAGCCGCGGTGGAAGGGACCGGAACAGGTCCTCCTATCCATGCGCACCTCTGTGAAGGTTGCCGGCCGAAAGAACTGGGTGCACGCTACCCACTGCCCCAGAATCCCTTTGCCCTTGCCCTATGACCAATGGGTGAGGGAAGGCATTGGGGACTAGGAGTACGAGAAGGTGCCTCAGTTCGTCCCCTTCAGTGATGCAAAGTTAACTTGGACCCAAACGGATTTGGAGAATGATGAAGTGCTGAATGCAGCAGTTCCACCGGAGATACGAGCTATTAAGGAGCCGCTGTTTGTTGATCCAATGCTGCCTGGGGCTGCCAGGTACAATTTGCATCCTCGGTTGAGGGACGGTGCACAGAAGGAGAAGTCAGATTAGATAGGGATGGACTGTGTAAGTCAGGTGTATTTTGTGATAGTACCAATGGAATTAGTTTAGGGTGATGTGAGACTTGTGCACTGTTTGTTTTTGAACATTGGACAGGATAGTTCAGAAGGTATTCTTTTGGGGGTACATTATCCTGATCGACGTGGGATACATCAAGAGCTTAGGACTGAGCAAGCTCCACCGCCGGTGCTCAAGAGCACCAACGTATTGATGAACAATAGGAGCTTGTACCAGTGAGGCACTGACGGACACTGGGAACACTTACCTTTACTATCATTTTTGTTGCTCCATCATTTTTGTGGCACTTCTCTCCTTGTGTATTTGTGCATCCTTTTGGCCGGCCTTTTGATGAGAAGGAACAGCCATTTGCACCGCCGCGCTCAATGAGGGGTTGGTCGACAAAGAGTAAAATAATTTGCATATTAAAAGTTGTAATTGCACTAGCAACAATACTTGGAAGATCCTGGTTTTTAGAGGAGAAATTTCCTGTACATTCCTTGGTTGGTACAACTCCCACTCCCCCTGAACACATTTATGTTACTCTAGACCCTCACAAAGAAGTGCTTAGAAAGTCCTACACAGACAATGTATTTATACAAATGTTGCATCAGGCTCATAATGTGTCCAATACCACTAATTGTTGGGTTTGTTGGTTACTTCCTTCTGTCACTTATAAGAGCGACAATTTGTTGTTGATGCCACTGTTGGATACTGGCAGCTGCAATGGTTGGTGCGAACTGTTTCGACTGGTGTACTTCCAATTCCATCTTTCTACCTTGGATATAACATCCACTGATGCTCACACTGCAAATGAGTATTTACGCTTTTATCAAGGGTTCACCCCCATAGGACCGGCAGGACAAGGGACTCTAGGCACATTGTCCTCAAAGTCATGTTTGAATACATATCGTAAAGTAAAGGATAATGCCTGGTTTCAAATAGAAATGGCTGATTTCCAATCAATCAATCAATCAATCAATCAATCAATCATGTCACTTATAAAGCGCACTACATACCCGCGAGGGTCTCAAGGCGCTGGGGGAAGAGGGGGGTGGTGCTGCTACTGATCGAAGAGCCAGGTCTTGAGGAGTCTTCTGAAGGCCAGTAGGTCTTGGGTCTGTCGGAGGTTGGTGGGGAGGGTGTTCCAGGTCTTGGCGGCGAGGTGGGAGAAGGATCTGCCGCCGGCGGTCGTTTTCCGGATGCGGGGGACTGTGGCGAGGGCAAGGCTGGTCGAGCGGAGCTGGCGGGTGGGGGTGGTTTAACACATCTGAGTATTTTCAATCCTTCCAAGGTCGCAATATTACCAAAGATAAGCCGATATAGGTGTCAGTGGTTAATACGACACCTAGTTTTTGTGTCCAGGGGACTGGGGAGATAAAGGTGGGGGACAGTAAATGTAATTTTACCTACAGGTTGAATAGGACTAATAGTCCGCCTTTGATTCTACCCGATAATGTCTATTTTGGCTGTGGATCACAAGCTCACGTCTGGCTCCCGAGGGGATGGTTTGGTACATGTTATCTCTCTTTTCTTCTTCCCCATGTATATGTTGCCCCGTCTAACTATCACAAAACACACCGACTGCAACGTAGAAGTCCATTCCTGTCCCGAGTCAAGAGGGTTGTTGATACGAAAGATATAGATCAGACTGACACCACCGCACAGCAATTTGGGGACACTGTGAAAGGCCTACTACCTTATTGGGGCCCCATGGCTAACAGCCTTCAAATTCGTCAGCTAACAAGAGTTGTTGAAGGGGTTATCAATACGACTGCTGTGATGACAAATATCACTGCTGAGCTCCAGGCTACGAGATTAGTCACTTTGCAGAACAGGATGGTGCTAGACGTTATACTTGCAGATAGGGGAGGGGCCTGTCGCGTCATTGGCAGCAGCTGTTGTGTTTACATACCTGATAATGCTCCCAATATTTTTTTCAGCTATACAAAAAATACATAGACTATCTGCTGAAATACACCAAGAAGTAGGTACCTGAACACTGTTGGGGTGGTTTTGGAACATGCTAACTTTCTGGGGTAGGAAGATACTCATTTTCTTGGCCGTAGTTGCCGGTATCTTCTTCACATGTTGCATCTGCATACAATGTCTCCCAGCTTGTTGTTCCTATTGTATTACTATCCTCACTCCCAAACAGAAATTGTCAATTCATTATACTAATGCTGCAATTATGTTACAAAATGATATTGATGATTTGATGCAGATTGATGAAGGTATTTTTGAGACTACATCTTTCCTTGCAGCCTCCATCCCTGATACTGAATATATGACCTGCCCCTAATACTGATGTTCTTTTGTCCTCGAACATGTTATATTTTCTTTGATCATTTCCTAAAATAGTCAGCTCATGCTAAAAGGAGGGTCTGTTGGAAAGAAAATGTTTTCGTTATTTTGCCTGTGCATTGTTCTATGTAAGTTAGCATTTGCGGCACCATATTATGTTTAGCCGCCATTTTGAACCATGCTCGAAACTGCTTCTTGCCTCTTCAAGAAAATGGGTAGTGGAAAGTTTTGTTTCTCTAAGGTTGGGCCTTGCTTTGCTAATGAATACACTGTTATTATTAGCCCATACCTTTCCCACTAGATAGAGGCCTTCTCCCACTAGTCTAGTGGCGGGCACGGGCAGAGTGACCTTGGCTTGGAGATAGTGTGTGCTCGGCCACACAATCGAAACCTATCCTTCTGTACTTCTTTGTTTAGCTGCTTCTGCTCAGAAAATTCCATTATTGGCGTGCCTTCATTGGTTCTGAATTGTACATAATGCATCTCCATGTTTGCTGATGTCAGTCCCTCTCTGCAGCACTCCTAAGAGACTGGGCAGACCGGGCTCCGCTCGAGCGTATCTGAAAAAACATATATTGGTTTGTATTCTCTACTGTCTGACCGACTCTTCATTTGGTATGGAAGGCTGAGAGGTGGTCTTGATTGACCCTGGTGACCCTAAACGGGCCACTTCCTTCATCATCTGTTATCTGTGTTATCTGCCAATTGTTTGCCCTTTTCCAAGTGTTAGGTACACATCTAGCAGAGTCTGCATCCGTACCATAAAACTGTGTTTGACTTCATGGTCACAGGCTCAAAACTCAATTTATCCACTTGGCCTCTCGTCTTTCTGAGGTTCATAAAATGAGTGTTATTGGATTGGGTTTAAAGAAACATCTGTGATTCAGTGTTTTGAAAATCTTTCTTGGGTCTACCTATGGGGTCATTCCACTTCAGATAGACAGGTTAGAGTTCAGTTGGGGGAGGTGGAAACCCATGATGATATTTTTCTCACAAGGCCCCTTTACTGGATTGAGCTCAGTTGAAGGCAAGTCTTAGAAGCTTTTGGAATTCCCTTAATCACCTATGATTTGTTTCAGACCTTAAGTCAGGTTTTAGAGGAGCATTCCACAATCTGAATCCTTGAACTCCTATGCATTTGCCTCACTGTTTCTGTCTCTAGAAAGGACAGTGTGTTACTAAATATCAGGCCAAGAACTCCCAGGACTGGAAACCTACAGTCCAGTTTCACTGGGTTTTGATCCACACCTCTTGAAGCAGTGGGCATGGGCTGCAGGAAGAGCCTCAACCTGGTACCTGCTGGCCCTTGTAACACCAGGATGGGAAAGGGCAATGTCCCCCATACGTTCCGTGCCCTCTTGCTGCCACCTTCCTGGACTCTTGCTTCATACTACAACAATCCATCCACTGGCATTTACCACCTGCTCAAAGCAGGTAGTAAATGTCAGCTAAATAGTATACAAAACAATGCAGTATTTCCTGGTCTGCAGATCATTATTCATTTCATGTTGAATAAACTGGAAAAACTGTTATTTAGTGCCAGGATACCAATTTATACTCACCTTGTCCCAAAATGTAATGGGAAACTTGTAATGCGACTTTTCATGGAAAGTTAGTGAAATCAATATAAAAATAGAATGCCTTGCTTTCCTTAAATTTGTTTTATTCTCACTGATGTGTTCTTGTGTCAGCTTGATTTAACAAGCAGAACATGTGTGTATTTATCACAGTGCAATCATGTAGTTCCTCAAAGCATTAAAAAGCAATGACTGTTGGTGAAAAAGAGATATCCAGTGACAGAATTGTACAATGTATAAACAGGTGTCAGGATTGCCTTTTGGCCCACTTGCATGGGAGTAGAGCGACGTTAGGTCCCAACGCCCCTCCAAGACTCCCCCGCCGACAAGAATTACACTTGCACGACCAGAAACTCTCAGGGGGGAAAGGGGTTTTGGGACAGAGAAGAGACTGCCAAGTCTTCACCAGGTCTTTCTCCTTCTTCAAACTCTAGTTCTGCTCTCAGTCTTCTTGTTTATACACTTGGTGATACTGAAACAACATATAATGGAAAAGCATGTAACTCTTACTTATTCACTATGCTTAATTTGTCTTTAGCTAACCTTTGCCACGCTACATACTTAGCATTCACTTGGCCTTTGCCTCTCTTCTTAAGGGTGTTTGTATTTCCTGCTTTTATGCTTCTTATGTGTCTCTGATTTCTGCAATAAACAATGTTCATTAACCTTAGAAGTTCTCCTAGTATCTTATTTATTAACGACTAGCTTCTACTCCTTACCTCTATTTTTATTTTCCAGTATTATTAATAGCATGATATCTTGTTGATTATTTTCAATGCTTGATATTTTAGCTGCTGACTGATTTTCGTTTTCTTTTCTAATAGGAAAATAAACTAAACTGCAGCTCCCCAACTCCTGGATTCAAATAATCTATTCTGGTAAGTAACTTTCTTTTAGGAAGTATCAATAAACTTCTATAACTTTAAATAACTCTACTAACTCTTTTAGTGCTGATTTACTCGCTCAGAGAATAACCTCAAACTCTCGAGCCGAAACTTCATTGACTCGAATGAAACGCTACTTCCCAATACAGCCTTTTTCCTCACTGCAATTCTCTACGCTGCGCTTCGCCACTCCCTCACGCATGCGCAGCTTCGGGGAACAGTTGGCAACTACTGAAAACACTATTCACACGCGCAAGTGTATACACAGTTTCCTCACAATGTAACACCTCGTATGAACTCGTAACTTTTCCTACTGCTCAGTCTCAAAGGTGAAGCGACTCCTTACGCGCAAACTCCAAAAACACATTTACAGGAACAGTCTTACTTTAATGTGTAGACCTCTCTGGGACACCGCAACCAGCAATTCACTCGGCGCGATGAAATCTACTACGACGGTAACTGCGTCGCAACTACCCTACCTAACTTTCGTGCCGCTCCAAAATTGCTGCCTAATCCTTTGGAATCTCAGGTAAAGTGCGAGATTCCAGAGGCAACGTTCTGGGACATTCCGATGGGTGCACCTGTGGAAGTGGGAATGCACTAGTCTGGTGACCCATCCTAGTTGCGGCCATCTTGGAATTTCTCCTAGTACTTCCCACCTTGCTTTGCAAATGTCGTTTCACATAATAAGGTTTTTTTTTAATGAGAGCATTTATTGAACCCTTGACTAACCCTACACGATGGCAAGTCCTGACAGTACCCCCTCGCAAGGCAGATTCACCGGGCCGGGGTTTGCAAGGATACTTTTTGTGAAATGCTCTGACTAACCGAGGAGCATGCACCTCAGAAAACAATTCCCAAGATCTTTCTTCTGGACCATATCCCAACCAATCTATTAAATAGTATACCTGGCCTTTTTGTCTGGGATCTGTTTTACCTGAAACTCAGTTCCTTGTACAGTTTGCACTGGGGAGGGGGGTGTACTCTGCCTGAGTCCTTTGACTGTCTTTTTTAGTAAAGAGACATGAAATACGGGATGTATTTGCAGACTCTCTGGAAGCTTCAATTTGTAAGATACAGTATTTATCTTTTTCTCTATTTCATATGGTCCTACAAATCTTGGTTGAAACTTCCTATTTCCTTTTAGTCTCATGTTTTTGGAACTCAACCAAACCTTGTCTCCACAGTTAAACTCAACTCCTAATTTCCTCTTCCTGTCTGCATAAAATGTATAACTTTCCTTAGCCTTAGTTAAATTGGTCATGGCGGAGTTATGGATTTGAGCCATGTGCTGAACCAAATCCTTAACTGCAGGGACATCAGCTTCATGAAAACTCAATGATAGGTTGGGATGTCTACCAGTGTTTAAAAAGAAAGGAGAATGATCTGTGGAAGTATTCACCGCATTATTAAACTCGAACTCTGCAGTCCATAAATACTCGGGCCAATCCCCTTCCTGATCCAATAAATATAGCCTGAGGTACTGCTCTAATTTTTGATTTGCTCTCTCCGTCTGCCCGTCAGTCTCGGGATTGAAACTGGTTGAATATCTAGTCTCTATTCCTAGCTTCTTAGCAAAGGCCCTCCAGAAATGGGTTAGGAATTGCGAACCACGATCTGAAATCAATACCTTGGGCACACCGTGAGCTCTCACTATGTGTTGGCTGAAAACCTGAGCTAACCTTTTTGCAGTTGGCACCCCTTTTAAAGGAATAAATCTGGCCATTTTACTGTAAGCATCCACACAAACTAGAATGGTATCATAGCCCTGGCTGGATGGCAAATCTACAATTAGATCTAAGGTTACTGTGTGCCAAGGATATGGAGGGTTTGATAAGGACTGCAACAACCCAGTTGGTGAATTTCTATCTGGTTTTCCTCTAGCACACAACTCACAGGTAGCCACATAATGTCTAATATCTTTGGTCATTTGGGGCCACCAAAAACGTTGCTTGATTAGTTCTTCAGTCTGCTGCATTCCTTTATGCCCTGACAACTGGTGGTCATGACACTCCTTCAAGGCCTTGACTCGTAATTCTTGAGTTGGTAAATACAAGACTCCATCATGGTAGGGCAATTTGTCCCTGATTTCTCTTCTTGGATCTTGTGCCACCCATATTTCCATTTCAGTTGGACTGATAGTTTGTTGAATAGGATTTTCTCCTGCCTCTTGCAAAGTTGCACAAATGACCCTTTCGGGAGGAATTATATTCTGCTCTTCAATTTTTTCGGTTACGTCTTCTGTGTCTAACCTCGATAAGACATCTGCCTTACCATTTTTCGAGCCTAGTCGGTAAGTTATTACAAGATCATATTCTGAAAAGTAAAGAGACCAACGAAGCTGTCGTGGGGTCAGAGTTTTGGCAGACTTTAAAAATGTTAAGTTTTGGTGATCTGTAAGAACAGTGACGGTGTGTTTAGCTCCCATTAGGTAATGCCTCCATTCTTTAAAGGCGTCTTTGATTGCTAACAACTCTTTTTCGGTGATGGTATAATTTATTTCTGCCGAAGACAGCTTTCACGATCGAAATGCCACTGGGTGCAGTTGTCCTGTTCTTTTGTGCCTTTGCGATAACAGTCCCCCTAAAGCCAAATTCGAGGCATCGGTCTCCACAAAAAATGGCTCCATTGGATCTGCATGAAGTAATACAGGAGCAGTGGTAAAACCTCTCTTTAAGGCAATGAAGGCCTCTTCTGCACTCTCTGACCATTCAAAGGGCGCCCCCTTCCGGAGAAGGCGTGTAAGAGGAATCAAGTTCTGTGAAAAATTCTGAATGAATCTTCTATAGAAGTTCGCAAATCCAATAAAACTTTGAACTTCCTTCATGGACTTGGGGGACTTCCAATCTGTCACAGCATTTACCTTCTGTTGATCCATAGTTATGCCTGTGGGTGATAACACAAAACCCAAAATCTCTACCGAGGACACACTAAAGGCCCACTTCTCCAGTTTAACAAATAAACTGTTCTCTCTCAATCTTTGCAAGACTCCTTTTACATGTCGTTCATGTTCTTCTTCTGAATTTGAATAGATTAAAATATCATCTATATAAACGATGGCACACTGATCAATAAAATCTTTTAGCACATGGTTTATAAAATGCTGGAATGCTGCTGGAGCATTGCACAACCCGTAGGGCATTACCTGGTATTCAAAAAGCCCATACTTGGTCCTGAAGGCTGTTTTCCATTCATCACCCTCACGAATTTGTATCAGGTGGTAGGCCCCTCTCAGATCTAACTTGGTATACACCTTCGCTTCCATAACTTGATCTAATAATACTGAAATCAACGGCAAAGGATATCTGTTCTTCACAGTTATTCGATTGATCACTCTGTAGTCGATGCAAGTTCTTAATTCGCCTTCCTTCTTTGGTATAAAGAAAAGCGGAGAGGAAACTGGTGACTGAGAGGGGCGTATGAATCCGTTTTCTAAATACTTCTGTATGTATTCCTTCAAATGCAAGTTTTCTTTTTCAGTCAGGGTGTATATCCTACTACAAGGCAAATTTGCTCCTGGCTCCAATTCGATTTTACAATCAAAAGGTCTATGCGGAGGTAATCTTTCTGCCTCAATCTCACTAAAGACATCCTCATATTCTGCATATTCACGGGGAATTTCTGTGGTATGAATTACACAAATTGTGGATCCACCTTCACACAAATGTAGGGCTGGTGATTGACGCACTCTATCTTCTCCATGCTGGTAACAGTTTTCTCTCTTTTTTTTTTTTTTCTTTTTTCTTAACGAGAGCCAGAGGTGGGGCATCTTAATGCCAATATTTGATTCCTTGTGGCCCGTTCCCTAGCCTGCCATGCCAAGAATTTCCCTGTGTAATTGCTTTTTTTAATATATCTTTTGCCTATCCTGTTGGAAAAGGGAATCACTTTTAACATAGTATATTTCAGTCAAATTCCTCTTAGCCTGATCCCACTGACGTTTATTTGAGGCAGAGGGATTAAAGAGAAATCTATCCAGAGCTCTTTGCACTTTATGTTCTAGTATCCGCTTTTCTTCCTTCCTTTTTCTAGAATTCTCTGCATCTTTACCTATAACTAGGCCTCGAAAAAAAGCTTTGAACGAATCCCATATCACGTGAAGTGGTGCGGAATCATGGTTTCGCTCAAAAAACTCTGAGATTTGTATTTTATTAGAAGCCACTCAATTTTCCTCTAGCAAATATTGTCGATTTAACGACCACCTTTTAGAGAATGAACTGCCTTTACCCAATGCTAACTCTAAAACCACCAGAGCATGGTCTGAAAAACCATTTTGAAGAATTTTCTGTTGTAGAAAGACCAATTTCCTGGAAATAAGAAAAAAATCAATACGTGAAAAGGTGTGAAATCTCCCTGAGAAGCAGGTATAAGCAATTTCCGAAGGAAATGCAGCTCGCCAGGGATCGACAAGATCGAGCATCGAACTATAACTATATACAGTTTTAAAAGTTTTACGTTTAAACTGTTTTTTTGAGTTAGATTAGGAATCAATATTGGGGTTCATTAACAAATTAAAATCCCCCCCCACAATCAGATCTCCCGGAACTTGAATTAATGATTGAAAAAGTTCCTCATATGGGAGAGGATTATCCTCTACCGGGGCATATATACTAGCAAGCGTCAAAGGCCGGTGATCCATATTACAGGTGACCCAACACCATCTACCACTTTGATCGCTTGCAGAGCTAACCACCTCAACCTGGAATTTTTTACTAAGAAATATCGCTGTACCCCTATGTGCTGCAGAGGATGAGGAGAAACCCCTATAGGCTGCCCAAGATCTAAACATTGCAAAATCTGAGATTTTACCAGCTGGAATGTGGGTCTCTTGTATTAGAATGGCCAAGGGATTCTCTGTTTTAATCCAAGCCTCAATGGCCCGCATTTTCCTCTTGTTATTGAGGCCATTCACATTGAACGAAACCACTTTCAGTATCTCCTTACTTCCCATTTACATGGAGAAGACAAATTTCTGAGAATACACATATCTAAAAATATACCTTTCACTGATTCGGAAGAAGAAAAGCCTCCAACCCGACTCTAGTCGAGAGGACATGTGCCCCTTTTTTACTTTCGCATAACAGTAATCCAATGAATGTAAACTTAAAATATGGATTTCATTTTTTCCCCCATGCTCCCTTTCCACCCCTGTGACCCCACCCTCCACCCAATGTCGTTGTGAGCAGATGGCCATACCTGCTCAACCTTGACACGCTAACCCACCCATCCTACTATTGGCACAATGACTTAGTGCCAGATGCTACCGGACAACCCACGCCCCTCACTCCCCTCCCCTCCCTACCATTAAGCAACTTAACATAGGCTAAACAGTGTAAAACAAAAAAAAATAGAAAAAGGGAGAAAGGCCCCCCAAAAGAGAGAAAAATAGGAAATAGCACAACAGAAAGAAAAACAGAGAGAAGGGGGAGAAAAAAACAGCAGAAGTCCACCTACGAACAGCTCAGAATCCGAAAGTCATTAAGATTTCTCCAAGGAAATTTGATGCAAAAGTTCCTGTGCTTCCGGGACACTGCAAAAGATATAGAATCTGCCCTTGATGAGCACCTTCAGCTTATTCTGTTGGGCTATCATCGCCTGTGCTCCCTGTTCTTTAAAAAGGTGTAACAATTTAACAAACTCTTTCCTTCTTTTAGCTGCAGAGGTAGACATGTCCGAAAAAATACGGCATAGTGGGACTTCTGCTGAGGTAAATTGTCTTTGTTTAATGGCCCGTGTTAAGATCTGTTCCGTAACTCTGAAGTCCCCAAAGTTGACAAGAATGGTCCGTGGGAATTTGGCATTGGGAGGAAGATGTGCTGGAACGCGGTGAGCTCGCATTATGGTCAGGTCGCCATTAAATTCTGGGAGGACGTTTTTCTTTATAAATGAATCAACCCATTGAAGAGTTTGCTGTCCCTCAATGCCCTCTGGAATACCTAAAATGCGAAGATTGGAACGCCTAGAGGGATTTTCTAACTCTTCCAACTTGTATTCCAGAGCGGTTTTCTGGCTCTGGAAAGTGGCGACTTTTAGATTCATCGATGTCACTTGGTCCTCCAATTGCGAGATCCTGGTTTCGGCCTCCTGTAACCGTGCCGGGATCTGGGCCATGTTTTCCTCAATTTTGGTCAGGCGGGCATGAATTACCGCAATCTCGGCGGATTGGGAGGCCTTCAAATCCCGAATTTCTTCTAGAATTAAATTAAGAAGACTTTTAGCGTCCCATTGCATGGAAAAAGAGCTTGTGTCTTGTGAGGGATTAGCCAAAATCAAATTAGGCCGGTCCTCTGACTGAAAGGTCTCTGGGTCTGGTGGAGTTGACTCCGCTGGCATAGACCTAGCTGATGTCCCTGAGACCACCGGGATGGGCTGAATGGCAGAAATCCCGAGATCCTCTTCATCTCTTTGAAGGCCTGACGCCAATGAGGGGGAATGGCAAGCCAAGTTTAGAGTGTCCCGACGTGAGTCCAATGAATTAACCACTGCTAGGGGATCATTGCCTGCCGTATCCTGCACCAGCCCACCCGATGACAAACCAGGCTTAGCTTTAAAGAAAAGAGGGTACTTTCTAAGATCTTTAATTTCCCCTACTGCTCTGTCCAGCATGGAATTTGATGCTCTAATTGAATCCGAAAGATTGAATATATCGGCGCTAGAGGAGGCCACCTCTTTCGGGCTAATTGCTGAATCAAGCTCTGTCCCCTGGTGGTCTTGCTTGGTGGCCTCAGTGCTTGCCATCTCAGCAATTTCCGTATGCAGGGGCAAATCCTTCCTGAAGGCTGCGGCACGATTGGAACGGGCTACTGCCTGGCCTACGCGCTTTTTTCCTTTTTGACCCAGATTTGGGGATTCAGATTGAGCAAAACCTTTAGCTCCTTTAGTAAGATTTTGCATAATGTCTCAATCACAGTGTCCCTCTAGTTAATTGGCCAAAGAACTGCCCCTTGGAGCCTCCCCAGCGGTCCTCAACCAAGTAGTATGTGGTGTGTGGGGGTCCCCCATATACCGGTAGAAAGGGAAAAAGAAAAAAGACCCCCACTTACCCCTACTTGGAGAGAAAACCTGGTGGTCCAGCGATGGTTCAGTTAGGAGACCGAAAAATACCCCCCCAAAAAAAAAGTCTTCAACCTTCTGCCTTGTGCCCTCTGCCTTGTGCCTTGTGCCTTATATTTTGTACAAGGCTGTCGCCGTCAGCTGCTATTCATTGAATGCTCAGTTCCCCTCAGTTCGCCGGAGCCCCAGCTTTCCCTTCTGTCACCTCCTGTCACCGTGGCTGTAATGCGGGGAGCCGGCGAGGCTGGAAAAGAGTTGCGAGTATGGCGTGACCTTGCAGGGGGCCTTCGTGACTTAAGCTCTCCGTCTCCGCGTCAGCATTGACGATGGTCAGCCTCTCCGGAAGTTTTTCGGCGGCATCGGCGAACACCACTCAGCTTACGCGGCGTCTGACGTTGGCGGAGGAGGAAGCAAAGGGGCGTGGTAGCAGCCTCTCTGAGCCGGTCAGCATCGTTCTGTAGTCGATGCAAGTTCTTAATTCGCCTTCCTTCTTTGGTATAAAGAAAAGCGGAGAGGAAACTGGTGACTGAGAGGGGCGTATGAATCCATTTTCTAAATACTTCTGTATGTATTCCTTCAAATGCAAGTTTTCTTTTTCAGTCAGGGCGTATATCCTACTACAAGGCAAATTTGCTCCTAGCTCCAATTCGATTTTACAATGAAAAGGTCTATGCGGAGGTAATCTTTCTGCCTCAATCTCACTAAAGACATCCTCATATTCTGCATATTCGCGGGGAATTTCTGTGGTATGAATTACACAAATTGTGGATCCACCTTCACACAAATGTAAGGCTGGTGATTGACGCACTCTATCTTCTCCATGCTGGTAACAGTTTTCTCGACAAAAGTTTGAATCTAGAACAATTGTTCGTGCACTCCAGTCAATTGTAGGGTTATGCTCCGTAAGCCAGGGTAACCCCAAAATTAACTGGAACTGGGGAGCGTCAATTAAATTGAATTGTAATACTTCTCTATGTCCCTCTGTGGTTTCCATTTCTACTGATTCGGTGTGACAGGTTATTGGTCCTGATGATAAGTTGGTGCCGTCCACTGCCCGAACCGCCTCACTCTTTTCTTTCTTTATGGACTGTAGACCAACGTTACTTGCAAACTTCAAATCACAAAAATGTCCTGTTGCTCCTGAATCCACCATCACAGAAACATTTTTCAAATGTTGATTTCGGAACTTGAGAGACATGGAGATCACCAGGTGGGGAGACGAAGCTTGCAGGGTATTAGCCAAAAGATGATTTTGTGGAGTCGTATTTGTATCTGCACTCACCAGTTCAACCCCGTTCACTGGTGGTGCCAAGAGTTTTCCTTCACCGATTGTTTTGGTTTTTTGGGGCAATTTCGCACAAAATGCCCACTGTTTCCACAATATAGGCATAGCTTGTTCTGTCTTCTCTTTTCTTTTTCTTCTTTGGATAAGGGTCCACAGATGGTTCCAATTTGCATCGGCACTGCTCCTTGCGAACACTCTCCAGAACTGGAAGCTTCTGTTTTCACTCGATCAAATCGTGGAATACTTGAATGATAATCTCGTCTTCTTTCTCCTTTCCGTTTGTTTTGTCAAAAGTCGACTTCAAGTTACCAAATCTATTAAGGCCGAAACCTCCGTAGGCCGATTGGGTACTTGAGCTAGAGCATCCTTCAACTCATCCTTTAATCCTCTATAGAACACTGCTGCCCTTTTACTTTCCGGCCAGTCAGTTTCGACAATCAATTTGTTGTATTGCGCTAGGTATGCTATTAACTCTCGATTTCCTTGTCGTATTTCCAAGAGCTCATTATCAGTTGCTTGGGACGCCCTTCTCCGGTCAAAAATTCAAAGAAATTCTTTTTTGAACTCCTCTAAGTCATATAAGATGGGGTCATTTCGAGAGACTAGTGGCATTGACCAAGATGCTGCGTCCCCACTGAGATACGACAAAACAAAAGCCACTCGCGACTGAGCATCAGGGAAAACTGCTGGCCTACACATGAAATGCAAAGTACATTGCATCAGAAATATCTGGGCCTTCTGCGGATCACCTGCAAAACGCTCGGGAGGAGCCAATGGAATCACGGGTGACAATGAATGGATAACGTGTGTGGCTAGTTTTGGTTGTGCGCTGGAACCAGAGACATTACTAAAAATTGCTTCCTGTGAAGGGACAGGCTTAAAACTTGGGCCTGGAACTGCTTCATTTAATTTCACAGCTAAATCAGCAGTTTCTCTTCTTGCCATTAAAATGTCTTGCTCAAATCTCTATTCTCATCCCTCACAGCCACTTCTCCTTCTGGATACCCTCTAGGATTTCACCTAGCCTCTTTAAATCTAGACCCTCCGCCATTCCACTCAGATGCAAGTTTAAACGTGGGCACTTCACTCTGTCAGGATTGCCTTTTGGCCCACTTGCAAGGGAGTAGAGCGACGTTAGGTCCCAACGCCCCTCCAAGACTCTCCCGCCGACAAGAATTACACTTGCACGCCCAGAAACTCTCAGGGGGGAAAGGGGTTTTGGGACAGAGAAGAGAATGCCAAGTCTTCACCAGGTCTTTCTCCTTCTTCGAACTCTAGTTCTGCTCTCTGTCGTCTTGTTTATACACTTGGTGATACTGAAACAACATATAATGGAAAAGCATGTAACTCTTAGCTGCTGACTGATTTTCGTTTTCTTTTCTAATAGGAAAATAAACTAAACTGCAGCTCCTCAACTCCTGGATTCAAATAATCTATTGTGGTAAGTAACTTTCTTTTAGGAAGTATCAATAACCTTCTATAACCTTAAATAACTCTACTAACTCTTTTAGTGCTGACTTACTCGCTCAGAGATTAACCTCAAACTCTCGAGCTGAAACTTCATTGACTCGAATGAAACGATAATTCCCAATACAGCCTTTTTCCTCACTGCAATTTTCTACGCTGCGCTTCGCCACTCCCACACGCATGCGCGGCTTCGGGGAACAGTTGGTAACTACTGAAAACACTATTCACACACGCAAGTGTATACACAGTTTCCTCACAATGTAACACCTTGTATGAACTCGTAACTTTTCCTACTGCGCAGTCTCAAAGGTGAAGCGACTCACTATGTGCAAACTCCAAAAACACATTTACAGGAACAGTCTTACTTTATTGTGTAGAGTCAGACCTCTTTGGGACACCGTAACCAGCAATTCACTCGGCGCAGCGAAAACTACTACGACGGTAACTGCGTCGCAACTACCCTATCTAACTTTTGCGCCGCTCCAAAACTGCTGCCTAATCCTCTGGACTCTCAGGTGAAGTGCGAGATTCCAGAGGCAACGTTCTGGGACATTCCGATGGGTGCACCTGTGGAAGTGGGAATGCACTAGTCTGCTGACCCTTCCTAGTTGCGGCCATCTTGGAATTTCTCCTAGTACTTCCCACCTTGCTTTGCAAATGTCGTTTCACATAATATGTTTTTTTTTTTAATGAGAGCATTTATTGAACCCTTGACTAACCCTACACGATGGCAAGTCCTGACAACAGGAGGATACACAATGTCAATACTAGCTTGCCTGATTCGACAAATTGTGTGATCATCGGTGTAAGAAATCGGGTTACTAGTTGAGAGGGGTAAATAAACAGTTCAAGCAATAATCACACAATCCTTGTCAGGGTGAGCCACTAAAGTCACTAAATAAATCTTAGCTCAACCCCCTGGTAGCTATGGCACAGACCAAACAGGCTTAACATAGAGACAAAGTGCAGTAATAAAACAGTAATAATGCTTAAGTGCAAAACAATAGAAATCCCAAAATGAATTAGAAAAACATAGTAAACTTTACTAAACAAAATGACATAGAAATGACAAAAATACCAAAAGAGGAACCAGAAACAATAATTTTAATGCTGTAAGTAGAGATAGTGCTAAGATGCAAAAAATTGTCGATGATAGTCAATGGCCGAAGTAGAGTAGGACCGAGACGCAATTTGACGCTGACCACGATGGAGCATGGGTAAGATATACCAACCAGGGTTGTCATGGTCAAAATATTTGACTTTCTGACTTAGTACTTTAAGTCCAAATCCATCACAGAAACCCACATCTAAAGTTCTCTAGGACCTAAGGGGAGGCACTTAGATGCACACTAGGATTTAGGCTGAAGCCAATACCATGGTCCAATCCAGGTACAGTTGCCACTGGTCAGCTGGGCTGTTGCAGGAAAGGCCTCTTCTATCTCATTGTATTCCTGTAGCATGAACATGAGCTCAGACTTATGACATCTGGAGTCTAACATCTTTGTCCTAGGTACAAAATGTTAGACTCCATGTATCCTGTTCTTTAGGGCTCTTCTCAGGTCTCAGACAGTAGGTTTAGTACTCTTCTGATTTTTCACTGGTCCAGGAGTGTTCTAAAGTGAGCTCTTGGAGATGCCACATTTACGCCTGCTGTGAGCTAGTGGGTGGGAATGACCCCTGGGCATGACCTAACTGACGAGCTAAAGGTTCCTACGACTAACCCTACACACGTTGATCATTTTCAAGATGGCAAACATCTGGTAGATCAAAATCTCAGTGTTTAGCTGCAAAACAATAGTTACACAATAATTGTTTTGCTATCCTGTTTCCCTCCTTTGAAGTGCGCTCAAGCGTTATATATGTAAACCAAGAAGACCTGTCAAACAGACTTTGACACTGCAATGTCAAAGAGAGCCCACTGTGATTGAAGCCAGCGTGGTTACGGGCAACAAGGACGGGCACTGCCCAAGTGGCAGCTAGCATTTGCCTGTGACAGGGGAAGCCTCTTAAAGTGTCATATGAAAAACTCCAACAGGTCTGTCAAGACAAATGTGACATTCAAGCAGGATTTGAAACTTTAATATTAAAAAGGATGCTAAAAGTCCCACCACGCATATTCTACCAGGTTCAGAATGGTCGTCCCTGCCCATTCAAGCTACTCTATTGTTTGTTTCTGTGAGGTATTTCACACCAATGCACACCTATTTAAATGCTAATTACTTACTGGCATCAGGGGAAGAACAAATGCAATGACCATCCAGAGGTTTTAGGTAGGGAAAAGGTAACTTTCTGACAGTACTGTTTCCAAAATATTTAGTAAACATACGACATCAGCATTGAATTGGATGTTTAAACCATTTCAAAATAAGTTGTCTAGCTATTCCCATTGAAAAATAGGGGGGGGCAAAATTATGCATTTTAGAGCACATATTTCAAAAGCAATTGTTTAAAATGTTATCGGTTCAAAAGGATACTAATATTTCAACTGATCATGGAGCTCCCAGAAGCATAATTTAGGTATGAACTGCAACTGCTTACTGACATGGTCATATTGAATTTTCCAGAGATGCATTTAAATGTACTCATTATATTTGGCCTCTCATTTCCCTCCCATAAAAGGCTATGGGGGATATTTACAACAAAATTTTGGAATGAGGTGCTACGCCAAAATTGGTAACGCCGCACTATGACATTTTTAAAACACAGGGATTAGCCAAATTTACAAAAATACGGCGCACCTCTGTGTTTCGCTTAGTGCTGGTGCTAATAAAGCTGCCTAGCGCCAGCTCAGGCACACTTGCGCCATGTGGCAAGGATTCCTGCGCTACAGGAGCAATTATTTATGTGCAGGAAGTGACACCTTCCTGCACATAAACAATGTTGAAAGGCGATTTGCTCTTTCTATGTGTGCTGCAGATTTGCTTTTTCTATGTGTGCTGCAGAATGCAGTAAACATGGAAAGGGCAAAAAACAAGGAGAAATAAAAATTTCTCCTCATATTGCGTGCCTAAGACCAGGTATTCCCTGGTCTTAGCGTTTGGCACTGCCCCAGCTTTATAAATATGGGGCAGCGTCAAAAAGCAATGGGTGTTGTGGCAGAACGCCCACTGCACCACCCGTCTTCTATTTACAATTTTATATAGTGCAAACTCGCCCTGAAGGTATTGGAGTGCTTTACTTTAGCACCAGTTACATTACACAAGGACACATTCATTTTTTGGCAGGCATGGGGAGATTAAGTGATTTGCTCGGAATCACAGGATGTTGAGCCGACACTGAGACTCGAACCTGGTTCCCCAGCTCCAAAGCGTGAAAAGGAGCCTTATTTACAAGGCGGTGTTAAGTCACATTAATTGACTTAACACCGCTTTATAAATAAGGAGAAGGGGAAATCGCCACCAGAACGTCACTAAATGTGATGTTCTGGTGGCGTTATCCACTTATAATTATGCCCCTAGATTTATTACAGGCTTAGTTGCACAAGACAAAGTAGAACATTGAAAAGCGGCACAAAGCAATGTAGCGCAAACAGCAGCAATGGATCAACATCAGGTACAAAAGCTACTTAACACCTAGGGGCTTGTTTATGGGATTTTGGCATAGGGCAGCACAGCAAGGCACCCTGCTGTGCTGCCCTATGGCAAAGTGAAAGGGCAGGAATGCACTGTATTTAAGCAATACAGTACATTCCTGTCCTTTCTCCCTGAGCTGGTGCCCTTTCGGCAGCCTAGCGCTGATGCATGGTGCAAAGGTGCCTCCATTGCATGCGGGATTGTTTTTGTGCACCTCAGTAGGCGTATGGATTTGGCTCTTTCCCAGGGTTACATATTTTTGTAAATTTGGGGCAGCATCAAATTCCATGGGTGTTGCATGGGAAAATGCACCGCAGCACCCATGGAATACCTCCCAGGTGCAGAGTAAGGTGATGCAGCGATTTATACTGCGTTGCCTTACTCATGATTTATGAGGCCACTCAAAGCCACGCAGGGTGGCTTTGCATGGCTTCATAAGTTGGATGGTGCAAAAGTGATGCATGACTCTAAAAAATAAGACCTCTAGAACTATGTTTATGCTGCACCCAGACCTCTGCTAATTATTGTAAGGGTGGCATGTATAGGGCAGGTCGGTGTAAAAAAACTAAGGTTTAGGTGCAATGCCAGCTCTACAAAATATTGTGATCTGCATTGCACCCAATCCTTATGCCAGGTAAATGCAGTGTCCTGAGAATCCAAGTTCAAATATTTAAATGTCAATGTATGCTACCTGTCTTGTTTATTGTGGTGTAGAGCGTGAAGTGGACAAGACTGGAAGGCAGGGCCCGGCTGGCCTCGGGAGGCTGGAAGGGTGGGGGCCGGTTTTGCAGTGGTGGGGGCCGGTTTTGTTACTGGGGCCAATTTTGCAGCAATGCAGCAATATCAGCCCCCAGTAACAAAAGCTGCAGTGCTTCACACTTGCCCCCCAGGGGGACGGTCCGACAAAATTGCCACTGCTGTTTTGGGTTCCCAGTCCGGTCCTGCTGGATAGAAGCTACAGAGCCTTCCATGTCTGTGTATGTTCTTTCTGTGAGCTGCAGAGAATGGCCTCCATCTACCACTAGGGCCATTCCTCATCAGGAAAGAGACTAGAGTAGCTCAAACTATCAAGAGCTCCAGTCTCCAAAGGCACTGTCCCTTTCTGAGCTGTGGGGAAATCCGCCTTGTTGCTGGAGGCCGAAACTCATCAAGAAGATAATGGTATAGCCTAAATTATCAGGCGACATGTGACCACGGAGAAAACACTGGGACTAATGTGCTAAAGGACATTGTTTACTGCTTCCTGTCAGATGAGTCGGTAAAGGAGCAGTCTAGGATAATGACTTATACATTCTAAGAAATAAGTGAAGGGTGAGGTTATGTACTCGTGCGCCAGTGGAACATCCTGGGTTAAAGTAAAGGGCTGGGCAAAGAGGCAAATAGTCAAGAGGGGTCTCCTTCAATATCTGTCGCTTTTGTGACTGTGCCATATTCACGTCCCCTCTCTCTTATTTATTCCTATACTTACTCATGCAAACCCAATAGAACTAGCATCAAACTGAGCACATTTGTATTTTACAATAAGAAAATAATGCTTGCAAAATGTTATTTCCATGGACATAACATGTGCAATGTTTGTGCACTCGCATATGGGATCAGCGACATTATATGACCCTGTATCCAGATGAACACTGATAGTGTGACAGATTGAAGGGTCACTGCCACCTGGGCTTCTTCTACAGCCTAGACATACTAGTCAATGGGCCTGATTCACAGAACTAACTTACGTCAAAAAAGTAAAGTTAGTACTTTTTGGTATTCACAGAATACACTTACTCATTTTGGTATTCACAGAATGAACTTACTCATTTCGGTATTCACAGAAGTTAGTAGTCCTAACTTTAGGACTCCTAAATGCCTTCTGTGAATACCGAAAGTCTTAAAGTTAGGATTTTTCTCAGTTTAGGAGTAGTAAAGTTCCTAACTCAGAATTCACATGCTCTCTGCTGTTTGCAATGGCATCCCACCGCTCCCCGCTTCTCTGTTGAAGCATCGCACCGGGAGAGACAAAAACAAACATTGGCACAGCTCGGTAGAGTGTTTTTTTCCTCTGTATGCATGTTCACAGAATAGAGGCTGGCAGACATCGCCTAGAGAGTGGCTCATCCACCAGACTGGCACTATCTGTTTTTAATCTCTTACCACTGCCATCTGGGCAGATATAAAGTGCCCCTGTCCTGAAAAAAATACATGTCAGTGGCACACACTGCAACCACTGTCTCATAGTGGGGCCCAGATTTATTATGATTTTGCATCAGGTCTGCATTACTTTTGTGGTGCAGCCCAGATGCAAAATCATTTTTGGCATTTTTTAAGCCATTTGGCTTTCCGATGTTTAGTAAATACAAAGTAACGCAAGGCAGTTCATGTTACTTTGCGTTAGATAGGTATTACATTGATGTGGCATGGGTGTTACCATGCATCAACGCATGTATTTTGATGCAAACCCAGATTTACTAGTAACCTGGGGTAGCACCAAGATGGTGCACCTTCCCAAGTCTGGCGTAATGAAGAAAAATATGTTTATATGCCCTCGTTACTCCCTCGTCTGCAGCACACATAGAAAAATGAATATGCCTCTAAGGATTGTTATTATGCAGTAAGATATCCCTTCCTTCGCAAAAACAATCCTGCCCATAACGCAGGTACCCTTGGAATATGGTGCTCGGGGACTGCATTGCGCCAGCGCTGGAAGAGACCAGAAAGGCTCCAAACTTTGTAAATTTGGAGCATTTCTGCTTTCTACTTTTCATGCAATATGGCACAGCAAGTTCCCTTGCTGCACCACATTGTGTGAAATAATAGTAAATGTCCCCCAAGTTCTGAGAGACCCCTCCTTTTGCACAGCACCTTATTGCACTTTTTTGAATGCTGATGTTAAAATGGTTCTGCATTACAATTTACTCTTGATGTTATGTATTATTTTTGACTAGTTGTTAGTTGTTTTCTATCCTTTATACATAAAGCACGGTTTTTACTCAAAAATTAGGTTAATGAAGATGATGTAAATAAAACATCCAACATCACATCCAGGCCACACCATCTAGAATCAAGCCGGAGCACTATTCCAAAATAAAAGTTGAGAAAAGGCAAAAATTATCTGCAAAATATGATTGTACTACAGCTAGGTAGATGTAATGTTGTACATGTGATTACAAGTAGAAGATGTCATGCATTATATGGCTGCTTTTATTATTCAGCTAATGCGCATCCACTCAAGAATGATGGTCATCAAGAATACCCGTGGCCTAGTGGAGAACTTTGGGCATGATCAAAGCATTATAAGTGTGGAGGACTGTGGCACTGGGGGTACAATCTGTCCCCGGGGGCCCCTGTTGAAGCGGAATAAACCAAGTATTTTGGGGTGTGGCACGGTTTACCTGTAATTTCTCCGGACTTCTGGCTACGGCCATCCTGGACGTCTCCACCCCCGCTACCCATACCACCTGAGGTCTTCACCTGCTCTAGATCTTGACGCAATGGCCACGGCTAAAGGCTCCAGACAGACCCATCAATTGAAATTAGCGAAATTTGCTCACAATAAGTCGGACGCCGTCGAAGAGAGACACGACGACCCGGAAACAAAACAACAAAGCGATGAAGGGGCCCCGACGCTAGTGGATGTCATGGAGGCAATCCAGGGAGTCCGATCGGCGCTGGAGCACAAGATCGATAAAGTGACGACTGAAGTCACCCTTATCCGCGCCGACCTCCGCAACATGGGAGACAGGGATAAGGTGACTGAAGACTCTGTGACCACGCTTCAGGCTTCCACAAAGACACTTGAGGCGTCGGTCAAGCGACTACTGGCCCAAACATCGGACCTAGAGGCGAAGCTGGAGGACTATGAGGGACGCGCACACAGGAATAACGTGCGAATTTTGGGGGTTCCCGAGAGGGCTGAGGGGCAAGCCACAGATCTTTTTGTAAAGGACTTAATTCAAAACCACCTAAGCCCCAGTCCCTCTCACAATTCTTCTCGGTGGAGCGTGCTCATAGAGTACCTGGGGGGCCCCCGAAGTCTGGTGCCCCTCCACGTCCCATTCTGGCAAAGATCTTTAATTTCCGCAACAGGGACATCATTCTACAGACAGCAAGGATGGCCGCACCGCTCAAATTTGAGAACTCTACCATTACATTCTTCCCTGACTTTACCTACAAGGTACAACAAAAACGTAGATCCTTTCTGGAAGTAAAACGGGCCCTCCAGGATCAAAACTTGAAGTATGCAATGCTCTTCCCGGCTAAACTGCGGGTGCAGGCAGAGGGGAAATCGTGTTTTTTCCAAACTCCGGAGGAATCCTGGGAGTGGCTGGAAGGCTGGCGCTCCTCTGGTGGTGGGAGGCGTTCCTCACCCAATCGGCAGCAGTGGCAGGACGGACGTTTCGAAAGGGTCGATCGAGGTGAAGGTCATTGATAGCCGGTGGGCCTGGTTCGGTAGCTGTGACTCGTCCTATTTCTTATGTTCAGCAAGATCTCTCGCTATGCAGCAGTGACTATGAATACCGTCTGGCCCCATGAGGGCAGGGGTGACTATACTGTGTGATATAATGTTTCTGATCAGCTTCTTTTTATGCATCTTGTACTGCGTTGATCAGTTAGGCAAGTTCATGTACTAAGCACATTGCTCCTGGTTAACGATGGAGGTGGGACTGCCAATTGAGATTATTTAGGTTCATTGTTCAGTGGGACTCACTGTTACCAGCATAATATACTCTGGACTCACGTAATAGTTATCTTGGGGGAAGGAAGTCATACTCTTGGGTAGTTCGACTGTGTAGCATTCCCCTTCACACAGTAGGTTTGTTTATGGGTTTACAGGCACTCTGCAAAATTGGGGGGTGGGCAGTTCTACGTCCACATTACAGGGAGGCAGGGTGGGGGTGGGTTTCGGGGTGTTTCAACGGGCTTTGTTTTTGTTATTACATGTATGTTCAGTGCAGTCAAATGGATGGTGCTTTCTTTAATTTAATGCATTCAGGGTCGTCAGCAATATAATCATTTGTTTCCTGCTGCTTGCATTTGCATTGCCACAAATTCTAACATTTATCGGGGATAAGTGATAGACCGACATTATCTTTTCCTTGTTGTCCTTCGTGAGGAAGGGCCTATCGCCCCCAGCGTGAATGAGTGCTGACTCTGATGCGGCTCTACCTTTGGGCCGCCTTAAATTAATCTCTTGGAATGTGAACGGTTTGGGTGATCGTATTAAGCGGGGTATAGTATTACAATTTCTGAAGCGACACACCCCGGACCTTGTATTACACTCCAAGAAACACATATCCAGGGAGTTTTCTATTGCGCTCTCAACAGATGGGGGTACAAGTTAGTGGCTCATGCTGGTTATGCTAGGGGGTGCAGAGGAGTGGGTATCCTGGTATGTAACTCCCTCCCCTTCCAAATACAAAAAGTCACGTGGGATCCCCTTGGTAGGTTTGTCACGGCCTCGGGGCAGTGGGAGGGCAGGTCCCTTAACGTGACTTCCTTATACGTTCCCCCTAGACTTCATTCTCCTACGCTGCAGGACCTGGGCCCGCATATGTTGAATTTGCCTGAGGGAGGCATACTGGTGGAGGGTGACTGCAATGCAGCTCTAAATGGGGATCTTGACCGCATGCCGACCAAGCGGGGGGAGCCGACCGGGAAACTACTGGCAGATTTTATGGGGGCGCTAGGCCTGATAGATATTTGGAGAACCTGTAACCCCAAGACCAAACACTATACATTCCACTTGGGGGTGCACGGGAGTCTCTCCCGCATAGATTATCTTTTTGGTAAGGCCTCCCAACTACCCATGTTTGGCGATATCTCCTTCCTTCCCAGGGGCATCTCGGATCATTCCCCGATTTTGGCATATTATGGGGGGGTGCCACCTCCCTCTCGTCATGAAATGGTACTTAATCCCTGGTTCCTTCGAATACCGATGATAAGAGACAGATTGGCGGAGGCCACCAAGAATTACTTTGACGATAATGATGGATCTGTTGCCTCGGATGTAATACTCTGGGAGGCCTACAAGACTGTGATCCGGGGCTGTGGGGTTGCGGCGATAGCAGGTCATAAAAAAGAAAAACGCAAGCAACTGGAGGAGGTGGAGAAAGAGATTGCCCTCCTTGAAAGCGATCTGGTGACGTCGGGCGTACCAGACACCGCGCATAAATTAGCTATAAAACAAAAGGCGTATAGGGACATTGCGGAGGATTCGGCAAGGGCCCTGTACCGGGCTACGCAACATCGGGTCTACGACATAGGCGATAAGGCCAGTAAATTGCTAGAGTGGCTTGATAAGAGGGAAATGGCAAAAAGGTGGGTGGCTCAGATTACAGACCATGAGGGAGTGAAAATAAACGATAGAGCTGGGATTGCGGGGGCATTCGCCGACCACTTTGGGCGGGTTTATACTACTACGCAGTCATCCACCCAGGTGGAGGCGGCAGAACTGTTAACTACTTTGCCTGTCTCCGATCCTCAGGATGTCGTAGAGCTTGATGCCATCTTGACAAGTGAAGAGGTGTCGAAGGCGATTGGCACTTTGCAGTCTAGTAAGGCCATGGGCCCTAGTGGCCTTCCGATTGAACTTTACAAAACCAACGCCTCTACGATTGCCCCATTCCTCGTACAAATGTATGACGAAAGCGTGACACAGGGTGTGTTGCCTGAGACGCAGCATCTTGCGACTATCGTAGTCATTCACAAGAAGGGTAAACCCCCTGAACAATTCAGTTCATTCAGACCCATTTCCCTCCTGGACCCAGAGGTCAAAATATTAGCGAAACTCCTGGCTCTGCGCCTCTCGCCTTACCTTCACAAGCTGATACATCCAGACCAATCCGACTTTATGCCAGCTAGAAACACCGCGCTGAATCTCCGTCGCCTATACAGGGTACTGGGGTGGGCCTCCACCATACAGGAGGACTCTGTAATTATGTCACTTGATGCCAAAATGGCATTTGACATGATCGAATGGCCATTTTTGTTTGCTTCACTTGAGAGATACGGGTTTGGATCTCGATTTGTGTCCTGGGTACATCTTCTGTATTCAAAACCCCTAGCTCAGATCGCAGTGAACGGAGGTCGGTCAGCAGCCTTTATATTGGAAAAAGGCACGAGACAGGGTTGCGCCCTGTCGCCACTGCATTTTGCTTTGGCTCTCGAACCACTGGCTATTTGGATAAGGGGGGATCCCCTTACTAGGGGTCTCAATTGGTCGGTAGATTGGAGGGACAAGATTTCCCTCTACGCCGATGATATCTTGCTTTATCTAGCTAAACCCCATTTCTCTATTCACAGAGTACTACATATTTTTACTCTTTTCCAAAAATACTCCGGTTACACTATTAACTGGTATAAATCATTGATTTATGTCTTGAGTGGGGACCCCCGCTGCTCCCAGGTGGCTGTGAAGCCAAAATAGTTACGGATGGCTTTCAGTATTTGGGTATATACATTACACTTGAACCCTCCATTTTTTATGATCATAATCTTCTGCCCCCCCTGCGCCACCTTCGGGCGGACGTGCAGCACTGGAAAACATTGCCTCGCACTCTGTTAGGCAAAGCTGCCCTTTACAAAATGATGGCGCTTCAACGTTTTCTATACGCCCTACAGAACACGCCGCACTTGGTTCCACCTCGCTACTTTCAATCCATTAATGCTGAAGTGCGCGCCCTGCTTTGGGACTGCAGTGTCCCCCGTATTGCCCTCACCAAGCTTACAAAAAGCTGGTATGATGGCGGCATCGCCCTGCCTGCCATTGAATCCTATTATTGGGCCTCACAACTAGTGGTCTTGAACCACTGGACACATCGATCCATGGCGGACCCCGCCTATAGGATGGATAGGCATAATATGCTTCCGGGTAATTATCTTAAGGCACTATATGGCGGTGCGAAGCACATGCCCATATTCACCCCAACCTCCACAACGGTCGCTCTATGGCATAAGGCAACAGCTGCTCTTGGATGGAAAGATAGGATCACGCAAGTCACGCCAGTTGCTTGACTCTCGTGTCGACTGGGGATGCTGTCCAAGCAACCAGGGTTCGATAAGTGGGACCTGATCGGCCTCTCGAGTCGTGCGACTTGTGGAAGCGGATGGGGTGGTTCCATTCACGGACCTGCAGAGAGATTACCAGCTACAGGGGGGGAGACCTTTCGTTACCTTCAGGTCCGTAACACTCTTCACAGAGCGATCCCTAGGGGGACAGACTTGCCGGTCTCCGCGCCCCTGGAGGATAGGCTCTTGGACGACTATCTCCAGGAGAAGGCTATCTCATTGACCTACCGTAAAATCCTGAACAACACGCCAGATACTCAGGAGAGAACTTGCGCAAAGTGGGTGGACGACATAGGAGATATAGACGACGCCGACTGGCGGGAAGCCCTCGCCTCCCCTCGCGTAGTGGCAATTCGTTCCCGTTTTAAACTCATTCAACTTAAACTGCTCCATCGTGTTTACTATACTAGTTCGGCGCTGGTCAAGATGGGGATACTAGATTCCCCGAACTGTCCTCGGGGATGAGGCCACATCGGTACCTACATACATCAGTGGTGGGAGTGCCCGATCCTTCAGGGGTACTGGGAGAAGGTTATATTGGATATGTCCCGGATAAGTAAGGCACCTATTGATGTCTCCCCTCGGCTATGTCTTTTAAATATCTGGGAAGCCACGGACCTGTCCCGATCAGAGAGGTTGTGGGTTTCTTTGGGCTGTATGGTTGCGAAACGTAATATAGCAAGAACATGGAAGGGAGGGGTTCCACTACGACATATTGACTGGGAGTCCGATATGGATTGGTGTATGCAAGCAGAGAGGGTAATTTACGAAAGTAGGGGCTGCCCGCATAAATAGACAAGAATCTGGGACCCATGGAATGAAAGTAGAGGCCTGCTCTGTACCCCTTTCACCGATTCCCCCTCATCGCTAATTGATAACAAACAAATTTGAGGTGTGAATACAATGGAAACTACGAAACCTGTGATTGCACTATGGACCCTGTGATATGTTTTATCTTTATTATACTACCTTATTGTGACCACCTGGAAAGGTTCATTACTGCACCGCACTGCACTTGTCTTTATTGTATGTTTTTATGTTGTTTCTTTAATAAAAAAAGATTTATAAAAAAAAAAAAAAAATACCTGTGCCCGCACATGTATCAACTGCAATGGCTAAAATAGGGGACACAACCTCAGATTAAATAAAAAGTATTACACCATTGATACATCTTCCTCTTCATAAGTCTATCATAGCAAACTAATGTATTAAAAAGTATATTCTTGTCAATATAAAAGAGGCAATTCATAATTGTAAAGAATCATTTTTAATGTTGATCCACAGTGGAGCATCATCCATTGTTAATAAATGCAATTGGATAGGAAAGATTTTTATTTGTATTGGTTATTATTTTTATTTTTCAGCATTGATCTACCTTCAGATTCCTTTTGTAAACTTTCAACATTGTCATCATGTCTCAAATTGTTTTGCAAGGCAACTTAAAGAACAGCATAACTGCTCATAAGTAAATTCTCACAGGTACAGTCCTTTGTTTGCTGGGTAAATCATTCATTTCTACTGCACAAACAAGTTGACAGCTCCCAATTACAGTAGATGAATTGTCATTTTTACTTGATTATGTATTGCACAGGACACTTTTCATTAATGTTGCAGAGTTTGTAGCTTGCTAGCTCACAGAATCCATGGGACAGTAATAGGGATTTTGAGGTAGATTTATGTGAGCCTGTTGTGTGTTCACATTGATTTAGGAATAACAGCAATTGCAGTAGATAATAACTTTATTGGAAGACTAGAGAAAGGTATTGCATACATATAAAAATAAGGTGATGTATATGCATAATGTCTCTCTAATACACCACTATCGGCAGCATGAAGTAAAATATTGACTTTAGAAAATAAAGCTTTAAATTAAAATTATCTCTCCTAATATTCTACTACACCCCTCTCCTTTGCTGCACCTCAGCAGATAAATATTTTCATTGCTCTGTCATTAATCTGTTATAATTTTACTATCAGTTTTTCTGTTTGCTGTGTTCATCTGCTTAATTCTCAATACAATAGATTTTTTCTACTGTTCTCCCTTCTACTTTGACATTTATTCGTGTTGTTGCCCCTTGCATGCTTCCCACGCTCATAATTTCTTTGTATCTACCTTTGTACTTTTTATCTTTCCCGTCTTTCTGGAATTTCACAATTTTTGTTGAACACAAAGTTTATTTGACATAGCTATCTTTCTTAGATTATAGTGCCTCATATCCCAGGCACTCATCCCCTAGCAGTTTCCTTCATTGTTTGATTTCCCTCTAAACAGGACCCCCAAAAACCATGACCAAGGCCCTGTATTTGGCCTGATTTTAGTTAAGAAGACAAAATGCACCATTTGAATTGGGATTCCTACCAAATGATGGACGTCTTTACTGGGCAAATGTATCAATGTGACAACCATGAAGATTGTTGGTTTTCTTTGTAATGAAAAGGTTATTTTGTGACATCTTGTCTGTAGCCTTGTCACAGCATTTTGCTACTTAATGTCTTCTCAGGGTGATCCATTACCATACCAAAATAATATGCAGACGTAATCCAGTCTGAGTCTATAGCTTCTTTGAAAGTCTATGAATCAAATACAGATAAAAACTGCATATATTAATGAGTACTGCTAATAAAAATCATTCAAAGAAGAAATTAAACCTTAATACACATAACAGGAGCAAAAAACAAATCCATGGGGCCGATTCACAGAACTAATCTGAGATAAAATCCTAAACTTACTACTTTTGGTATTCACAGAAGGCATTTAGTAGTAGTAAGTTAGGATTCCTAACTTTACTACTACTAAATGCCTTTGTGAATACCGAAAGTTGTAAAGTTAGGATTTTGTCTCAGTTTAGTAGTAGTAAAGTTAGAGTCCTAACTTTACTACTACTAAATAGCCTTCTGTGAATACCAAAAGTAGTAAGTTTAGGATTTTATCTCAAATTAGTTCTGTGAATCGGCCCCTAGGTATTCAAAATTGTGTAAAAAAATTAGACCAGTGAAGACCAAGAGCCTGATTTAGAGTTTAATGGTAATGGAAAATCATTTCATTTCTTCAAAGAGGTGCTAAATGCAGAGGAAAATACACTAGAGGAATTTCCACCACCAAACTATACTTATGATGAAAGATATTCTGCCAAAGAAAGGCATATTGCTATGAGCGACCTAGGGAACCTAAGGGATGCAAGGAAACGTTTCTCTCCTGCAGGATGGCCTCGTCAAACTAGCATTGCAGTGAGGATGTAAAGGAGCTCATAGCTGAATCTGTGGCTTACTCTATGCAGGATTCTTCAATGTCAGGACGAGGCCTTATGTACAAAGAGATTTTATGGTTGCAAAAGTCAAGTTTGACCCTTTACGACTACAGAATGACTTGTTTAAATGTACAAACCTCAAATTGAGATTCAGTAACATGTTACAGAATCAGAATATGGGTTCCAGACAAAATACAGGCCTGTTTCACAAAGGGTCTCTGCACTCATGGTGGAAGCCCCGCAGTCGTGGGGAGTCTCCACACTTGGGGCGGAATCTTCGCAATGAGAATTCTCATTGCGTAGATTTCGCCCCGAATACGGAGATTCCCCCAGGATTGGGGGGCCTCCACTACAAGTGCAAAAGCAATTTGTGAAACAGGCCCAGAATCTGTATTTGGAAGGGATGCCCTTTGCACACCTCTGCCAAATACAGGTTCTGCATTTTATGAGCAAAATCTGGTCACAAATTATTAATAATTTACCACCAAATCCAAATTTGTCATAACCATACACAAATGGGAATATGCCCCCCAAGGGACCTTCTCCTTCATGAATGTCAACAAAAAATTGGACTGCCTGCCTGCCTGCTCCTAAAAACGTTTGTGAAATCATTCATTTTTTTTTAAATGCATCATGTTTTCCTTTTTGGAAAATCGGCTGCATTTAAAAAACAAACAAATAAACAAAAAATACAATTTCATCATTAGTCCAAACAATATCAAGTCCCAAGTCACAAGCAAAACTGTGTCCCTTCTTTTCCATATCAAATAACAAACTACAACCCGAGTTTCAACAAAAAGTTGTGACCCAGCAATTTTAGATGAGCCAGACGCTAAATTGCATAATCCTACACACAAAAACCTCACACACAATCACGGGCTCAATACAATAAAGCCATAACAGTGGCAACTGGGTCCCAGCGTGAGCAAAAGCAATGACAAGACCCCAAAAGGGGAGTTTGGAGAATCAAACCGCCAACAAAAAAATCGAGGTCACTGAACTTTCTGTGCGCACCTCTAATGGAAAGCCAGTGGCTCGCAGTGTAAGTCTTCAACAAGAAAAAAAAAGCCGAAGAAATAGAGCAAACAAACCTTCAACAAAACACTGCACTACCCCTGTTCCACCAAACTCACCAAATAGCACAGGTCAAAGCCTGTGGGAGAACCGTTACCATACATACTACACACATATATTTCCCATCTGTGCAAGTCCCCAAGCCCACTGAGAGAAGCATTACCACAAACCATCAGTCTTTATAAGACATTGACAGTACCGGATATGAATTTAAACAAGTACTTAGGCTCCAAAGCATCCAATATGCTAAACTCAAGTTGTCCGTGACTCCTAAAGTCGTCTAACCAACTGTAATACACAGCTAGAGACTTGTATTTTCTTACTAGAGCTGCAGTACAATTCTAGAGGGCCAGAAGACTGCTTGAATCAAAACAATAAGTAAGTAAGTAATTTATTTGTAGAAATTAATAAAAACCTTTACAATATTCGCTTAAACGACATGCTGCATCAAAAATCCATATATTTACAAGTTTGAAAGCGTAACTTAAAAAAAACCCAGCAGATTCCTGGTCAATGTCATACAATAAAAACCTCAGGGTTCGCTTTTGCACATAAAAGACAGAAATACAGCAGGATCCATAATTCCAGGATCGAGGAGCGTAGCTTAAAACAACTGATTCCTGGTTAGTGTCAGGCAGTAAAAACAGCCGAAGCCTCAAAATTACGATCAAGCATAAAATATTTCACTCGAACTAAGGGACATATTATCAAGGGCTGGCGATATAATTATCGCCGCTTTAGCGTCCGTTTTCGGGCGAAAAGCGGCGATAATTATATCGCAATATCATCAAGGACACGCTAGCGCGTGTTTCCTTGATGTAGAGCCTGTTTTTTCACAGCCTCGCCTTGCATCGCTAATGAGATGCAAAGAAGGCGTGGCTGTGAAACAACACAAGTTAATATCGCGAAGGCAGCTTCGCGATATTAACAAGGAGGTGCAGCGATAAAAGAAATCGCGCTACCTCAGCTTTTAACTCAGGAATTTAACGTCTGTTAAATTCCTGACTTAAGCATACTTTTACATGGGAGATGGATTCTGCTGATACGACCACAGGGTCGTATCAGCAGAGCAGTTATCGCCGTTTTCCATGGAACATCGCTGGAAAACCAGCGATGTTCCATGGAAAACAAGCTATCGCAGGAATAATTATCGCCATTGCGCTATGCGTTGTTAATACAGCGCTAGCATGGCGATAATTATCTGCGGTAGCCGGCGATAACTATTCTCACGCTGTGAACGGCCAGCGATAATTATCGCTGGCCGTTGATAATATGCCCCCAAATAAGTCTCAGAGGGGCATATTAGCAAGAACCTCGTTAAAATTATCGCCGTTTTAGCGGCAGGAAACTGCCGCTAAAACGGCGATAATGGACTTGCTAATATGCGTTATAGAATTCCAATAGAAGCCCAGGTTAGATGTGCAGGACATCTAACCTGGGCTTCTATTGGAATTGTATAACGCATATTAGCAAGCCCATTATCGCCGTTTTAGCGGCAGTTTCCTGCCGCTAAAGCGGCGATAATTTTAACGAGGTTCTTGCTAATATGCCCCAGAATTTCAGTGGAATGGCAGTTGCAACGTATTGCTTGGTTTCGAATACTTGAATCCTGAGTGCTTTCTTGGTTTAAGTTAATAGGCAGAGTTGTTAACTTTGGATGGGTTTTGACAAGTCAGTATATTACGATCTCATAAAGTGCCTGGTGCATTGTGCATGAAGATAAATGCATTAGGACTCTTGAATTTTTAAAATTGCCGTACCGATTAATTTAAAAGTTTAACGTTGTGTATATGCTGTGTCATTATTAGCCTTAAATGAGTTTTTGGCAAGTGTGCGTGTTGCGGTCTCATAAAGTGCCTGGTGCCATGTGCTTGGAGATGAATGACTTTAAGTCTCTTATTTTGGTAAACAGCCGTGCCGATTATATCTGAATTTTTCCATTGTGTGGTTACTGCAAAAGGAGTATAAAAGCAATCTTGGAGTAAAAAAGCACTATTGTTGGCGGGGGCCAGTTACGGGAAGTGACAAAACCAGGTTTAGCACTCTGGTAATTGTACGCCAGATCCCTGAATTTTTTCCCCTGCCACCTCCATGAATCATACAAAGTGACACGCCAGCTGTTCATCTCCAACCCGAGGCATGCCTTCACTGCTTGTCTACAGGATCCTATCCTCTTGTCTTTAAAGATGGGTTTCAGAAACAGTCGTCATTCAAGTTCCAGTTCTCCGCAAATACATAATAGATGTAGAACACTCACTTCTGCTTTCCCACATAGGCGGCACTTGGACGCTGTCAGTAGACGCTTCCAAGGAGGAAGATGCGGCGGATTGATAAGATGACCATTCGGGAGCGTAAGTATCTTTCCTTCATTATCCTGTTGAAGCCAGCTCCTAAATAGGATTGAGGTAGAGGCCTGGTGTAGCTCTGCAGCACAAACCAACCATGGGCCCTTTCTTTGAGCGCTGCCTTGTCCTCGACTATTGGCAACCTCTTCACTGTCTTGTTCACAAGTTGCTTAAAGCTATTATGTGTTCCTGAGGCCGCCCAGAGGTCCTCCAGGCCCAGACGATTTATTGATGCTGTTAGGTAGACCATGGCTGCACATACCTTATTTGAGTTTATTTCGTTCCATAGGTGGGTATTCAATGTTCCTGGTTCGGACTTCCTAATTCTGTGCCAGCATTTCACATAGGCACCATTGCTGGCTATTTTTTGAGACTGTAGTCCGAGTTCCAGCCTGATTTGTACTGGTGAGACATAATTAGGTAGGTTGAATATCATGCTTGCTGATCTTGAGATTGTACGATTCAGAATGTCCACGTCTCTTCCCCTCAGGCACTCGCTCCCATAGGTGATAGCCGGGATAAGCTTTGCTTGTAAGACCTGTAATAGTGGGATAAAGCTAGGGCCCGCAGTTTTAAGTTTGATGGATTTTAAAGCTACCGCTATTGAGTTGCCTCTTCTCTTGATGACTTCTTTTTGAGTTTTAAATGTGCCATTGTTGTCGATTATCACCCCCAGATACTTGTATTCTTCAACTGCTTTTAGCGGTGCACCTGCCAAATGCCCGCGGGAACTTGATGTTTTCTTTTTCAGGTTAACTATTAATATTGACTTTCTCTCCCCAAGGAAAGGTGAGAGTAGAGAGATGAAAAGAGTGGTCTCAAGATATAAGAATAAATTTGATTATATCATGTCACAAAAATCAGCTTTTGCTGATTGGGGCATACTAACTTCACTCCCTAAGCCTAGCCCTAGCCCACAATATTTCTAGTACCCCCAAACCTCAGGCCAAATCCTCTAGACATCGTAAGACCCACTAAAAGCTCCAGCTACACTATAGCAGCTGTCACAAACAGATCCTCATCAAACACTGGTTTTGGGTCTCAGACCCACAGTCACTAGTCACCAGATCAAAAACACTAGCACTGGAGAATAACGAGATAACAATAAACATCAGCCTTAGAGGTGACAGACTCTGCAAAATAAAGTAAAAAGAGTGCACCAAGAAAAATTGGTGCTGGCTCTCAGAAGCTCTTCAAAACAACAACTTAATCCCAATCAGCAACAGGATTTCAAAATTCTGCCCCAAGCCCAGATTTATAGAAGAGTCAAGTACAACTTACACTTCAATCAATACCCTCCAAATTTGCTCCTGGGACATTGTGGGATGGCATAAACTATATTTACAAGATGATGCTCTATACTAATTAACACACTTTGATATTGTATATCTCCAGGAGACATTACAAATAGGAACACTGGAATTACTTGGATATTATGTGTTCAATGCCCCTGCAGTTAAATTATCATAAATGGGCCGTCCATCTGGAGGCCTTGAAGGAATGAAAAGCAACTTGTAGAGCATGTACAACTGCTTCCAAGGAAGCGTCCTGGTGCTAAGCTTACGCTGTAATTGATCATGAGTACACCTCTCTAAAGAGGAAGGTCTTCAGGCCAGATTTAAATACAGACTACAAGTCCATATCTATCAATTGTCTCGGAATAGAATTCCACAGCCTGCCCGCACAGAGGGAGAAAGATCTTACACCTAGTCTAGCTTTGTGGGCCCTAGGAATACATAAGGGGCCCTGATTGGAAGGACAGAGTATCTTACGTGGGGCATACTTTCTGTATTTTTCCTGTAAGTATAAAGGTTCTTGTTAGAAATGGGGCTCTCCAGAAGCCAAGTCTAGCAGTTCTTTTTATGTAGTGCTACAAAAGTGATTATCTAGGCCTTAAACTTAATTCTTTGATAGATTGGCAGTCAATGCAGTTTCTTCAGGTCCCAACAAATGGACTATCTTTTAGATACGTTTGAGGTTAGGCTCGCAGCCACATTATGCACTAGCTGGAGCATATTTAAAAGTCCTAAAAGTGCCCCCAAGTATGGGGCATTGGCATAGGCTGGTCTGGAGGTTATGAGGGCATGTACAATATCTTTCCATGTGTGGACAGGAACAATTTAGGAGCTTTTTTCAGCAACTTATGGAACGAAAAACAAGTAGCCGTAATGGCACTCACTTGTGGTTTAAATGATAAATATCCATCAGATTTAATTCCTAGGTTCTTGGCAACATGTTTGGGGACTGGGTGTTCACCAAGATCATTAGGCATGAGTCTCATTGCATCAAGAGGGGATGTATTTCCTAAAACCAGAATTTCAGACATGTCAGAGTTTCTTTTGAAATAGCTACTCCGCATGCAGCTTGGAACAGCAGTGAGGCAGCTCTGTACTGCTTGATGGTAAGCTAACATCCATTGTGTATCGGCAGCAGAGGACACAATGTTAAATCCCCATGGCACAGCAGCCAGTGGGGTCATACAGATATTGAACAGTGTGGGGCTAAGAGCAGATCCCTGCAGTACCCCGTATCTCATATCCTAGATTGAGATAAAAAGTGGGAGTTAGACGTCATGTTTCCTTTCAGATTGTAAAGATTTTAGCCACAACTTGGCTTTGCCCAATATTCCAGCTTTTTCTAGCCTCTCAAGAAGGATCTCATGTGACACTGTATCAAAAGCGGCCAAAAGATCTATGAGGATGGCCACTGCTTTTTTCCCAAGATCGAGGTTAACTCTGACTCATCCAAAAACTTCTAGAAGAGCTACTTTTGTGCTGAAGCCTGAGCAAAAACACGATTGAGAAGGGTGTAGGATTACTTTGCTTTCAATAAACTGGGTAAGCTGAATATTAACCAGCTTGTCTAGCATTGTCCTTACTGCAGGAAGCAGGGAAATACGTCCATAGTTGCTCAGGCAAATTGAATCTGCATTAGACTTTTTAAAAAACTGGGCGCACAAGAGCATTTTTTCCAAGATGGGAGAACAACCCACTGGTGCAGCAATAGGTACAACAGGGTGCCAATCCGAACATTGATGGATGGTATAGCCCATTTTAAGATAGTAGGGGACAAATGTTCAAAGGATGCCCTGGCCTGGCTGTAAGAATGGCGGATTCTGAATCAGATCTTCTTGAAAGCATCTAACTTGATACCGTCTCTCAAAGTTTGGTCACCCAGGTCTGACCTCAAGCACCTCCCACCGTTAACATTTTCAAAATTGGTGTCAACATTTTCCACCTTATCTTGATAAGAATAGTGACAGATTGTCACATAGTTTTTGGGAAGCTATAATAGTCTGTTTTCCTGCTTCTGGATTTAGAAAGGCACTGACTACCTTGAAAAATGCTTTTTCAGAATTGTCTGCATTTTCGATTTGCTTGGCGAAGGCCCCAGCTTTCGCCTTCTTAATATTTTTGCGAAAATTCTGAGGTGCTAATTTATAGGTCATCTTCTGCTCCTGTAGTTAACTCTGTCTCCAATTCCTTTCTAGCCATTTACATTTACCTTTCTCTTCTCGTAATGCAGAAGAGAACCAGACAGCAGAGGGGGGATTTCTTTTCAGCAAAACCTCTAAAGGGCCAATTTATCCAAAGTTCGAACAAGAGCTGAGATAACATAGCAAACCTCCTCATCCTCACCAGGCATGTCTGTTCTGCACATGCTATAAACTGTGGCTTGCTTGTGTGTTTTTTGTTTGTCCAACATTTGAAACTGAAAGAAACCTACATTCCAAATTTAGTGAAACCAATGTAAGAACTTGTTCAGCAGCAATATCATTGTGCTTGGGCTGAAACGAAATACAGACAGCATGCTCACTAGCAGATTTCCAAATGTATAAATATTTTTTTAAATACACAGAAAATTTGCATAATATTTACCCATGAATTAAAACTAAACCACATGTTTGTGCTACTGACACTGAACAAGACACAAACTGCACTTTACCAAAAACGTGCTACTATAATGGGGTTTTATTGCGACACTGCAGTGGAATTGTCTTACTGACTGAACTTTATGTATAGAATTGTGATTTTATATTGAATGATTTTAATTAACTATCAATACATTATTATTGCTTACTTGATTCACAAGTAATACGGTTAAAGTGTTGGTATCTAGCAAATACTCACAGAATGCTGATTTTGTACCTGTCGCTTATCACCAAGTGGAAGCAGGTGGTAAACAGGAGGAAAACATACAAGGAGACCCAGAATGCGTTACACTTTTTTCACAATGACAGCCCACCTCTTTACAATGGTGTGTAGAATGCACTTTTTTGGACTTCAGCAAAGGAGCAGGAGAAACGAGAATGTATATAAGCAGTGTGTCACTCTGTTTGACTAAGTGAGGAGGAAATAAATGGAAAGTATAGTTTGAGCAGGCGAGTAATTTTTGACAAAATTACTGATTGAAACCATATTTTGAGCATAAGCAGCCTGCATAGTCAGGCTATATCTACCAATGTTCAGGTAACTGGCTCTCACCTACTGGCATGAGGGAGTTATCAGGGCATTGTGGCTGTTGCAGGCAGAATATCTCAAAGTGTTCTTTCACGTGTTTAGACATTTTTCGGATGCATATGCAAATTTTCCTTCCCAAACACCCAACAGGACTTGCAAGACACTGTGTTAAACCTCTATCGTATAGCTCAATTCCCTAATAACAGTGGATGTGTAGACGTCATAAACATGCTCATAAATCCACCATTTCCAACAGAGTACTGTATCACAACTGAAAATCCCAACATTCCATTAACATACAGGTAGCATGTAATTCGGACTGCCTCGTCACAGAATTTTAGACTGATATCCTGGGAGACATTATCGAATTGGAACACCACTGCTGTAGAGGACAGTGCATATGCTTAGACTATGAATCGTGGCCCTGCACATGCTTCCCCATACACCAAGAGAGAGGAGGTACAAAATAACTCATAAAAGAGCATGTTCAGTGGTGTTACGTACATTTGGTCTAATACTGAAAGGGAGGTTTTGGTCCCTACACAAACGTGGTGGAGCATTGCAGTGTGCATTTGAAACTTTTTGTAAAAATCATAGCATGGTGTGCTAGATTACACAACATCACAACATGTAGAGGACTTCCCATTGACCCTGATGATGATTACTTAGATGATGATGGCATACAGCCCCTTCAAGAACCACACATGATGCATGATGTTGTGGGAGCTGCTGAAGGAAGAGATTGTTTAACCAAAACAGCAAATTCTAAAGTAAGTTAGAAAAAATGTATATTTTGCATTGTAACAAATTAAAGTTTTATTTATATTAACATAAATGTCTGTTTGTTCACAGATGAAACACGCGTTTGCATAGCCAATTGGTCTGGCATTGACTGCCAGCCTTTTGGCAATTCTTGTTTAGTTGTGTATTGGTTTATGCAAAACTTTATTATTTGGGAGGCTGCTGGCACTTCATTAATCTAAAGAAAAGCATTGGCTACTGGCAAGAATGTAATTTGGCCTCAGAAAGCACACATTACCATAGTATTCCCTGGCACTGAAAATTACTACTTTGTGCGTGCATGCATTATGGGATGCTGCCCTTGTGAAAGGGCAGCATACCGTAACTCATAGTGAAGTCAGCCAATGGCTGAAGGCGGCTGATTGCACTGCCCCATGATGCATGATGGAGTGGGTGGGTGAAAAATGTGAATGACACAAATGCAGACAAATATATGAAGTGTGACTGAAACCTCTTATAAATGACAATATCATACACATAATTTGTTTTTTTAAATCAAAAGGTCTTGGCTAGCAGAGAACTAATAAAGCTGATCGTTATGCCATTGGCTTACAGCCTCTTGCCTTTAAGGAAGAAAGAAGGACAAAAGGAAGGAAAGAAGGAAAGAAAGAAAGAGCAGCAAAGAACGAAAGAACGAAGGAAAGTAGTAAAATCAAAAGGTCTTTTCTAAAACAGACCCTGAAAGGCCAGTTGTTATGCCATCAGTCCTAACTTTACTACTCCTAAATTGAGAAAAATCCTAGCTTTAAGACTTTCGGTATTCACAGAAGGCATTTAGGAGTCCTAAAGTTAGGAGTCCTAACTTTACTACTCCTAAACTGAGAAAAATCCTAACTTTAAGACTTTCGGTATTCACAGAAGGCATATAGGAGTCCTAAAGTTAGGAGTCCTAACTTTACTACTCCTAAACTGAGAAAAATCCTAACTTTAAGACTTTCGGTATTCACAGAAGGCATTTAGGAGTCCTAAAGTTAGGACTACTGACTTCTGTGAATACCGAAATGAGTAAGTGCCTTCTGTGAATACCAAAATGAGTAAGTGCCTTCTGTGAATACCAAAATGGTAGTAAGTTTAGGATTTTGTCTTAAGTTAGTTCTGTGAATCGGGCCCATGGTTTTGTCACATCTGGCCCAACCTTACACACCAACTAAAGAATTGTAACTCAAGCACATAGATGACAGAGGAGGAATGGTCCTTTACATATGCAGTCGATATACAGTGCACTGATTATTGATAATTACCACACCACAAACATAGACAAGTGGTCTGCCAAGGGTCAATGGATATGCTTTAGTGGATATTTAAACTATTTCAAAACAAATATGTAATGCATGAAACCTCAGGCCAGAGCACAGGTCAAGATTCCTAGTTTCATAAAGCAAAAAACATGGGGTGAAAAGGGTAGTTTTGGATTTCTTTTCTAAAGCACTCCATTATGTTTGTAACTATATGAAGGTTGTTTTTTTAAATCCATTATTTTTGGATTTTTTAAAACATTGAACATAACAGTCAGTGCATATTATCACGTGCAATCGGTATGTCCCATGTTTAGCCTCCCTGACACTGATGAGCTGTACAGATTAAACAGTAGTGCATACACCAAGTCCACAAGCTGGCCCAAGCTATGAATCAGTGGAATCTGCACTAGGTGACCCCATTAACTAATATTAGTGTACACCTTTATTCATCCTGTTCACTATGGTCAGCGTCAAAGTCCGGAGTCCCATAGGTATTGAACTCATCCAACAGCTGCCTCCAGGCTGCCACTGCCTCAGGTGCCTTCTCATCAGTGCGGGAGATATATATGTGATGCTCCTCTGCGGTCCCCTACTCCAAAATATCATGGACCCAGAGGTCCACACTCAGTGCCCGGGATCACATCCAACCTCTGAGCTTAGCCAGGAGCAATGCTAGTTGTAGACATTTGTCGGAAGTTTTGCGTCTCCTGGGCCTCTTCATCATCCCCAGCAGGCATGCCCCAGGTGTGCAAGGGACAATTATTCCAGCGGTGCCCCCCACTCTTGGGACCACCTCTCTCCAGAAATCAAGGACCTCAGCACACTGCCATTCCAGGTATAGAAAGGTGGCACTCACCTTCCAGCAACACACACATTTCACTACACTAGTGAGGTCTATTCTATGAAGCTAAGTGGGAGTCATTTATGTACGATGCAGAAAATTAAAGTGCAACAGTTTGAACCAATTACTGCAGGAGACACCTTTCACCAGACCACATGCAAGATCCCAATCCAAATTTTCGAACACGGACCCCAATTCCTCTTCCCATGTCGCCCTCCCCCTATAGGGTAGATTTGGATAAGTCTTCCTTGAGAGCCTTATGGAAGAGTGTAATGAGGTGCCTACCCTCTCCTCATCTGATAAAGCCATCCAATGTGTTTGAAGACAGTGGGACTGCGGAGTGGGGGCACCAGACTTCTCTGGCCATGTTCTCTAGCATGGCGTAAAGAAGAAAATGTCCCCACCCTACATAGTAAGTGTCCTGCGCATCTTGGAAAGTAAGGAAGAATGTTCCCAGTAGAGGTCCCCCGCTAGGAAGCATCCCCTCTCCTTCCATCTGTCCATGGACATATCCTGCTCTATGGCCCAAAAGGGTTCAACATCACAGATCTGCAGTTCCCTATCAAAGGGGGCCAGACATAGTACCTTCTTCACTGTCATCTCCCACACGCGAGTCGGATGCCGTGCCAGGCAGGGGGTCAGCCTCTCTGAGCGACCATCCCTCAACAGGCGTGCTAGGGTGCCCTCCCTGGTCATACCCTGCAGAAATCTCTTCTCCCAATTATCTTTGTCTTTTAACCATCAGTCCGCATGTTGTAGGTGCACTGCAAAATAATAAAGTTGTATGTCTGGAAGCGCCAAGCCACCCTCCTCCATGTCCCTCTTAAGAACCAACAGGGCAAGCTGACTGCGTTTCCCTGCCCACACCAGGGAGATCAACAGACTGTCGAGGTGACGTAACAAAGGTGTTCCCAAAGGGAACAGTGAGTTCTGGACAAGATTTAAACAAGAGGGGAGGAAGACCATCTTGGCAATGGCTGCCCATCCAATTACAGACCGGGGCAGCGTCTTCCAGAACTCTATCGACCCGGTCAAGCCCTTCAACACTGTCCACATTCAGGCATTTATATGCGTCCTCCATATATGTGACCATGAGTACTAAGTAACGGAAGCTCTCCCTCTCCCAGCGGATCCTAAGCTCAGGCAGTTACTCCGAAGATGCCGCGGCCAGCCTCCCCAGCGGGAGCAGTAAGGTCTTTTGAATGTTGACCCATAGGCCCGAGACTCAACCAAATCCTGCCATATGCTGTAGCAGGAATGACACCAATTCTGCGGGTGAGTGAAGGTAAATCAGAGAATCAGCTGCGTATAAGGAGAAAATGTGACTCTACTCGCCCACTCGTATACCCCAGGGCTCTTGCTCCCTGTGCAGCAGTATCGCCATCGGCCAAGGCGAGGAGGAGTGGGGAGAGGGCACAACCCTGTTGAGTGCCACTCTCAACACTCCAGGCCTCCGAAACCTCACCCCCCATTAGGATCCAAGCAGTGGGGTCCACATATAGCAACTGATCCCAGCCCCGAAACACTGGGCCAAAGCCAAAGCAGCACCGCCATGAGATAGCCCCAATTGACAGTATCAAAGGCTTTCTCTATGTCATTTGATACAAGCTCCATGTCCTGATCCATATTGGTGGCCTCATGCAGTATGTGCATTAGATGCTGGAGATTGTGGGCCATGCTATGAGACAGCATAAACCTGCATTGGTCCTCATGGACCAACCCATGCACCACCCCCTCCAAGCACTTCACCAGCAGCTTGCAAAGAACCTCAACATCAGAACTGATCATAGTAAAAGGGCGGTATGAGGAGGGGTCACCCGGGCCACCCCCTGATTTCAGCATGAGACAGATGACACCTTCGCTCAAGGTAGGGGTCAAGGTCCCAACCCCAGTGCCTCCTGTAAACCTACAGAAGTTTCTTTACTAGTGTCGCAGAGCAGGCCTGCAGAAATTCAGCAGGAAAGTCATCGCCTCCAGGGGCTTTGGCCATGTTTAGTCTGTGCAAGGCAAGCTTAAGCTCCTCCAGTGTGATCCCATCCTCTAAGTCCTTTGCCTCATGCTGTGAGAGACGGACAAGTCCAGTCCGGCAAGGAATTCCTCCACCGAGTCTGGCCGGTCATCAGCCTTGGCTCAATATACAACCTGAAAGTGGTCCATGAGGATGCTCAGTACGTCCCGGTGAGTCATCACATACCATCCGTCTGGAGCACAGCACATAAATGTAGAATGGGCGGGATCTCACGTTTGCGATTCTGTATTCAGGCTAGCAGCCGCACCGACTTGTTGCCCTCTGTGTGTGTGTGTGTGTAGGTGATGTCAATAAGCAGTAAGAGTGTGCCAGTCCAGTGTCTCCCACATCTAATGCTGGGAAGGCTGGGCAAGCAGAATCTCACTGCGCACAGTCACCGAGCTCCCCTCCCCCCCCAAAGGGCCTCCAACCGATGCTCCCGGGCAACAATGTCAGCTAATAACTGTCTTCGAACTCTGCAGGTATCCCTGACACAGGCCCCCCGAGGATGGCATTGAGAGCATTCCACTCGTTAGCCTATCTAGATGGCTATGTGTACTGTGTGTCAGTGAATGGCAAGTAAACCCCCTTGATTGTTGATGGAGTGCGTACCAAAAATCTAGCAGGTCCAAGTTGCCCATGATGTGGGCCAGGGATACTGTCATCCAGGGCTTTGTACCCAGTCGTGGTAGGTGTCAGTCCTTGCCCCCATCAAGTATACAGTTAAAGTCTCTCACCAAGATTATCAGGGACTCCACTCCCTCCAGCAGTACCTGCATGGCCCCGTGAGACTTCCCACCATCAACATTTGAGGCATAGGTGTTCAGGATGGTAATTTCCTCACCATTCAGCATGTCCTGGAGGAGAACATAGCGCCCCTCCACATCCACCTCACTGTAGACATGATGAAAAGGGACCCCAGGAGCACCCCAGATCACAACCCCCCTGGCATAGAAAGAGTAGGTCACTGCAAAAAGCTTCCTCCTCCATTTTTTCGCTAACTTATGTACTTCATCACCCATTAGATGTGTCTTCTGCAGACAGGCTATGAGGACCATGGCGTTGGCGGTATGAATCAACTCTGTAACACTTTGTGTAGCCCCGCAGCCCTCTGATGCTGCAGGTGATAATATTGGTCCAGTCAGCTATTAGGTGAGTTAGATACCCCCCTGGCTCCCAGCCGTCGGTCCTCCCTGGAGGAAACAGAGTATCAATGGCTCATATAAAAGACAACCCAATCAGCACCCATTCATGCACTGAAACCAACAAACAAATCACCACAGAAACGAGGGGCATAGAGTAAGAACAACTGTCGAACACCCCTCCTTGGACAAATCACTCATAACAAAACTGTGTGGTCACCCAATCTAGATCTTGCTGTCATGACCTACAGCCTAAACCCTCCCTCCCCCAACAAATCCTACCACTAATAAGTGGAGAGAGCTCCCCAGCCCTGCTATGTGTATCGTAGATTGCATGCCATACCTTGTTGCATACAGTGTCATTCAGGATTTTTTCTCAACGTTTACCACCCCTCACCCCAGTCCCCTCAGGTCTCTTCACGTTTAGCTGTGGCGTCAGTGAAGTTGATGCCCATTGTCATGGCAGATGCGGCCCCTGAGGAGCCCAATTGTGTCGCAGAAGCTGCTAGGGCCATGGTGCCATCCTCCTGAACGATATCTCTGGCAGGATCCCAGCCCTCACTGGCTGCACCAATCTCGAGGTCATCCCTTACTCCTCAGTCCAAGTGTTGTGATGCCGATCCCCCTCTTGACCCCTGTTCTCCAGGAGCCTCTCTTCTCTCTCTGTACCTTGTCCCACATCTCCAGCAATCTCCAAATGTCTTCAGCTGTGTCAAAAAAATGTGACTTTCCTTCCGAAATGACTTACATCCTGGCAGGATATAAGAGCATATACCGGAGGCTTATGGCCCTCAGCTTCTTCTTGGTCTCCAGGAAGGATTTGCGTTAAGCTTGCTCTTTCTGTGAATAGTCTGGGAAAAGACAGATCATGCGGTTTTCAAATCGGACATCTTCCGCTTCACTGTAGTTCAAGATTCGCAGTATGATAACACGGGATATGGCCCCCGTCCCAGGGGGGCCCTCAGGGCACGATGAGCCTGCTCAACTGAAAAATATGGAGACAGACCTGTGGATTTCACTGTATCTCAGATCCATGTCGCCACAAACCTCTCTGCCTAACCCCCCTCAGCACACTCAGGGGATCGAAGGAGGCGGATGTTATTTCACCGCAATCTCCCCTCCGTGTCCTCTGTCCTTGAGTCCAGGGTCCCCGTTTTTTGATGTGAGGGCAGCCAAATGTTGTTTCAACGATGTCACTTTGGATTGCAAATTAACAATGGAGCTCTCTGCTACACGGACCTTGTCAGACACTTTTCGCAGGTCACTGCACAGGAGTTGCATCTCTATGGAGACAGCTTCTATCTTCACTTCCAGCGCCACTCGGGATCCCTGGATCACCACCAGATTGTCAGCTCTGGAATGTTCCTCCGGGGATCTGGCCCTTTCCGTGTCTCCTCGCGAGCTTCTGTGCCGTGTCCGCCGAAGAGTAACTGGTGTGAGAGAGGCTTATTGTTCAACAGTGTTCCCCTGGTGGGGCCCATGCAGCTCTCCCTTTCCCATGGGGCACCTCAGTCAAGCAAGATAGAACAGCAGGGAATGTCATCACAGACAGGGGCCTGCTGTCAACATCCAATCCTGCGTCTCACAGTTCTGGGGTCCTCTCGTACAATCCAGTGTATGCAGCTAAGTCTCAGCTGCCTCACAATTGAGCCCTGTAATAGCGCTGAACTGCAACCAGAATAGAGGCCCCCCACTCCTCACTAGCAGTCCAAGTCAGGGCCCCCTGCAGGCTCCAGTCCAGCAACAGGAGAAGGGGCCACCTCAATCCACCTGGGAGCAACCTCGGCCCAGTCGCAGTGTCCGGGGAAGAGTGGATGGTGTTGAGTGGGCGCAGTTCACCCTCGGGCCCCCTGTCCGCGCACCTCACCTCCTACGGGCACCGCGCCTCAGCAGACAGCTGCCAAGGCCTATTTGGGTTGGGGATGTCCCAAGGCACTGCTGGCCATGGATACGGGGGTTCTCACTCCAGTACCACAGACAGTCCTAAGAGGCCAAGCAGACGTTCTGGGCCATTGTCAGATCGCCGGTCCGTGCATGCCCATACGGGCCCCCGTGGCAGAACCCCAGGGGCCTGTCACAATCTGGCCCAGTGGAGTCCACTGGAAGTCATGCTCACCCCCTCTCCTTCGAGTCAGAGCGAAGGGCAGACCCAGGACAAGGGGGGCCCCCTGTCAGCATGCTTTGAGTGGGAAGGGCCTCTGCCAGTAAGAGCAGGCTGCAGGTCGTGGGGTGCAGATGTAGAGAACAGATTGTAGGGTACAGCTGGACCCCAACTGTAGCCGTAGACTTGATGGTGCCTCCCAGGCAGTCTTGTGAGCACAGCGACTCCTTCTTCCGGCCGCTGTACTCCAATCCCTCCAATCCCTGGGCCCTGCTGATGCGGGACCAGCCTCGCAACACAATCCCCTCTCCTGGCTCACCTTCTCAATTGGCCCACTCTTCATTGCAGGCCGGCAGGCTGTGGCCAGAGCCCCGGAGGGTGCACCTCAGCAGACCCCACCCACGGGCGATGGGGCCCCAGCTGCCACATGTCGGATGCACCACTGAACACCTGCCCAGTTGATTCCGGTGCAGGCGGCGTGGCAACGACTCATCACCCGCTCTCACCTAATGTCAGGGGTCTCGCCAGGACAACAGAGCAGCCCCCCCAGGCTGAGCGATGTCTCCCCCACTGGGGTGGTAAATTTTCAGGTAGGTGCAGTGGAATGGATGCAGGATTAGGTAGGATGTTGCAGGGTGAGCAGGGAGCCACTCAAGAACGTGTCTTGCTTGCCATCTTGCTTGACTACGCCCCTACTATATGAGGGTTGACAGTATCAACCTACAAATATATTGCACCCACCGCAAAACTTACCACTACCTACAAGGTAAATGTTAGGGCCTATTTTAAATTATGCTAGATTAATTCACATAATTTCAGAAATTTAATGTTACACTTCTTAAGCAAAATTCCTGAAATTATGCCACTGCACCACTTTACGAATTTACATGCCATTTGTGCTGAAAAGGTACTGTGACCGTGAAATTCAGAGTAGACATTTATAGCAAACAGAGCATGCTAGTGGCTTTTGTTAGCGGAACGTTTGCTGTTTTGCACATTTTTTTACTACCAGATTCATCCTCAAATCAAATGTTTATCCGAGGATGCACTATGTGATGAAAAATAGTGTGAAATGATGGATTCCCACTTTGCATAATTGCACGTATTTCTGCATACATTTTTTGAATATTTGCAGAATAATGTGATATAAAGTAATAGTTTTATTATTCTTAATTCCACATCTACTTACCTAGAATTATCATGCATTTTTTTCAAGTATGCTATATAGTGACCCTGTAAGGGGTCTAATGACTGTTGATGAAAATTCCCCATGTAGGCAAAAACGTCAGCTAGCCCGTGTGTATTTTCAGGGTGACTGTCAGTTCTTGATTTTGTGACCTCATCTGCACTGCCAACATGATGGATTATGGTTTGAATGTTACATTTCAGATCAAAAAGGTATGTTTGCAGATTCATTAAATTTGACAAACTGTTTTGATGAAAATAGGTAACCATCACTAATCTCTAGACTGCAATCCTCTGCTAATAATGGCTTCTGTCCGTCATCGTTTAATTTCACTATTACTACTTCTAATCTAATGTTGTGTGCATTTCATCGTATAACAAATCCATAGCTTTATCCTGAAACTTTAGCATAAGGGGTGTACACTGGACTTTCTATTAAGTCCTAAATATCTTTTGGTATTTAGGGGGGTAATTAGCAACTTTCAGTTGCTTATTGTATGTTAACTCAGTCAAAGATTATCAATTCTTCAATGCTCTTCGATAAAATGAATGTAGTAGCCAATGAGTGTTTGTGGTCAAGAGGCTCTCAGTTCACAGTGCTGGATATTTGAATGTGGTGGCGATTCCTTAGCAATGCAAACTTAGTAATGAAGGTAATCCACACGCCCCTAAGGCATTTCATATATATTGGCTTTGTTAGGACTGATTTCCCAATATTTTAAACCTTCTTTGGATATAGATAAGAGGATTCTTCCAAGAGGAACTGTGACTACAGGAGCCAATGAAACTCTCAAATCCATCCTGAACTGGCAAGACTCAGGGAAGACATCGGAGCAATCATTAAGCTTAGTGTCAATATCTTGAACTGAAAGTAGCTCTCTGAATGCTGTTCAACCCTTTGCACCATCTGTAAGGATTGGCAGCCCCTAACATTTTCACCAGACCATCAGCCTAAAAGAAGAGATATACATATGTCTATGTGAGAGTTCTGAGTCCTCCATAGTCCACGCAGTATGCTAGCCATAAGTATGTATGCATGTATGCCTGTGGTCAGTCAAAAGGCAATGCCATTTCTGGATCAGCACAAAGTCTGAGGGGGCCTTTGTAGCTAGAACCCTATGGGTTGAGCAATCCATTACTGTAAGTAACAAAGAACACTTGGTCCAGTCCCTTGGCTAATTTGCTCTTAATTCAGTGCCTTACCTTGTTTGCTATTCTGTACAACTTAATTTAAACATATATGCTATGACCCATAATCATATCAATGTCACACCAGAAGGTGATTGTCTGCAGCAGGTCACGAAAGAAATTACTTTCCCCTTCTTCCTCATCAGCTACTACTGCAAGCAATGCTGTATACGCTTTGGTAAAATAGAATGTATGCCACTAAATCTGGAAAGCCCTGTGTAGTTAAGCACTGCAAAGTCAGCCGTGCAGACACCCACTTTCAGAACAGCTTTTGGTTAGTCAAACACTATTCACCAGTAAGCCTCTAAATTGGTTGCTGACATTTTTAATGCGTTGGACTCCTAACTCTGCACGTAGGCTATTACATCTTCTGTGAGTTTCCAACAATTCTTTTTCTAGATGTCTATTATAAGAATGGGGAGACCTCTAATATGGTGTTTCATTAGATTTTCAAAGGGAATTAAGCACACTCTTTTCCATGGCAACTCATCTAGGCAAATAAAATGTATGGAAGATGGTTACTTCACTTCTTCCTCAGGACAACCTTGAATCAACCAATCCAGCTTTCAAACGTCTTGTTGCATCCATCTACCAGCCTATTTGCCCTAGGGAAGAAAGCAGAGGACACATTTTAAGACACTCAAAACTAATCTCATTTAGCTTTCATGTGAGCTGACTTTGAGTGAGTTGCTCTGATAAAGTTTAACCACAATAAGGGGCCTGCTCCAATTCAGGAAACTATGGGTAGAAGTATGTTGTAGGAGTATGTTGTAAGGGGAAGAAAGCCCAGGTGGCTATTGAGTGGATTGTAGAATAAGGTTTATTAAGACTAAGGGGCTTATTATGATGTGTGGCAGACTTTCATCCGTCCAACACCATCGCAGACTTCAGGTCGGCCGTTCCGACCACCTAATTATGATGCCACCACACATGGTGCAGTCGCATACTCACATTTCCATATGGGAGCATGTACTACTTCCATAAACCACCCATAGCACAAGCTCCCATAGGGAAATAGGAGGTTGTGTTAATCCCTGCACCGCGTGGCAGGCACCTCAGGGTGCCTGCCACACGGTGCAGGGATCAACTGGGGCACCATAGGTGCCCCCTCTGCCCCAAACTGGAGGCCACAAAGAGAAGGGGGCCCTGTTAGGGGCCCCTAAACTCACTTTCCGACAGGCTTTCCATGTGGGAAAGCCCGACATGGATAGCCTGTCGTAAACCGAGCATCGTAATCCCAACGGCGGAAACGCCGTCCATTGGGATTACGGGCCGGTTTTTGACTGGCTGACGGGCTCCTTGAGCCCATCGGAAGTCAGCCGGAATGACCAGTCGGTTTCAAATCCGACTGCCTACATTGAAATTAGGTGGTCAGAAGTGAAACCGACGATCTCGGTCGGAAAGCCTCGAGTTACAGGATTATTAAGATGGTAAGTAAGGATCAGATAGCCCCACCAGGAGCAGCCTCCTTGCTGCTCAGCCCACACACTCCAACTGACACTCTCTCAACCACACCAGACACTCCAGCATTCCATTACATCACCAAGCACTCCAGCATTCCACTACTTCACATCCATACTGGCTGAGCAGCAGGGAACAGGTAACTAAGGGAAAGGATGCATAGTACATTTCAAGTCACAACAGGGTACTCAATAAAAATCAAAGAATGGACAACTCTCATCTACCATGGGTATCTTACATTTATTTAGTGTTACAACATGCAGACCTTTTTCAACATGCCATTGTTTATTACTTGAGAGTATTTCTCTTATTTGTTGTGTCATATATGCAAGCCAAGAAATGTTGAATATCACAAAGAAAAAATAAGTATTCATGCATATAGAACGTAAAGAAACAACTTTATTCATGTCGTAACACTTTCCTCTTGTCCGCTTGTTTACAAAAGAAAACACATAAAGAACTTAAAAATCCAAGTGTTTCTCTTGTGAATACTGACATTCCTTCCTGAGTCTCCTTGGTTTTCGGACCTCTTTCTTCCAACTACTACATTCCGGGACATATTTACTATCTTTCACACAATGCAGAGCACTAAGAAGATTTGCTATGCTGCGCTGCATGAAAGGGAGAGAGCAGAAATGCTATATTTACAAAGATAGGGTTCATTTCTGCTTTCTTCTTGCGTTGGTGCATTGTGTGCTGCCTAGAGCCAATGCATGTACCCTTGCACCATACCTTAAGGGTACTGCGTTACAGGAAGGATTGTTTTTGTTCACAAAAACAATGCTTAGCGGCATTTTCCTCTTTCTATGTATGCTGCAGAATGCAGCATGCATGGAAAGAGGAAATAACAAAGAGAAGTAAAGATATTTCTTCTTGTTAGCTCTTGTTTTGGAATGCATTTTGACACATTTCCAAGTTTACTAGCTTTAGTAAATCTAGGAATGTGCCAAAATCTGTGGATGGATGCATGTGAATGGCCATCCTCCACCCATGGAGCACCTCCCAGCTTGAAATGTAGCAGAACCGAGCGCAAGCAGCTGCATTGTGTTACCTCTCATTACAAAGCCACACAAGGCAACCCAAATCATCCATTGTATGAGTGTAAATAGTACTGAAGCCTTTGCGTTCGTTCTTGCGTCGCCTTGACAACACAAGTACAATGCAAAGGCTTGATAAATCTGGGCTTCAGTCTTCTTCAGTTCTGAGCCCTGTGCTGTAGTACCACACACTTCACAGCTCAAACAGCACAACATTACCTGTTTGACCTCATCGCCAATTGTGTACTTTTGGTCTTTGACCGCCTTTATTGTGAGAATTCTAGCCAATGAACTACTCTGTATTGTAAAAGCCACAGTACCTTACAATATGCTAAGAATATTGCTTGGTGAGGTAAACACATTCTGACAGCAAGTCTTGAGTGAGACCTGCAAACCATGAGTTTGAATCACAGCAGGGACTTCGGATAAACAGCAAACTTTATTAGTAAGCACTTTATACAGTAATAAACGGAAGTGGACGCTATTACGCTGGTGACACAAATATCTATTCTACAGTTGTTTAACTGGCACTTGTGCCTTCGAGGCAAGTTGCTGGGATCACATTTAGGAAGGCCTTCCCTAGATACTTGACAGCCACTCTAGCCAGGATTCTGGGACCTATTGAAATTGTCAAGGAAAGTAGGGATGATATTTTCTCTTTACTATGCTCCTCTAAACATAAACCACATAAGACATCTCTTAGGTGTCTTCAATAGCTGGGCACTCCCATGGAAAATTCTAGCCCCAACTAATATGTTTGGAGTCATTTAACTCCCATGATATTGCTCATATTTCACATCTAAAAGTGACTTACCTCTTAATAATGCTTACTTCTACTTACTTATACTTAACAGAAAGTTTCCCACCTCCCCAAATCTCTTTTGTTTGATTGCATTCCAACCAGGGTCACACAGCAGAATCCTGGCATACTTAATTGCGATCATGCACGTGAGCTTTCTTCTGCAATATGTCACTGTCGAAGTGGACGGCTGCCATAGTAGGATTTCTAGAACCAGTCCATTTGATATCAACTTAGTATTGGTGGAACTGAGAAATAGTAGGAAAGTGTTGTTTTACAAACAGCCAATTGAGGCCTTCCTGTGTCTTAGCTTTGTTGACAGTTTTCCACCCGATCAGCAGTTTAAATGTAATGCCACCTCTCCTCCATGCCAATGAAGGCCGGTGTGATGTCTTGAAACTATCTTTAACTTGCATCTAGTACTTTTCGGTGTCAGGAATAAAACCCTATTCAAAGCAAAGTCATTCATGAGAACGTAGGCAGTTTTTTTTATTTTGGCAACCTTGATAAAATTACGTAAAGTGGGCAGATAACCTCATGTTTATGATATTCATAATCTTCCCTGTTCATCTTGTGCATTATACATTTTAACTTTCAAAGCAGCTTGCAAGAATTCTTTAGAAATGCAGAGTCTGGAAATGTCCATGACTGACTCGACATCCTTATTCATAACAGAATTTTCTGTTTTAAAAGATGTAATTCTGTTAAAGGCGGCATCCAGTGCAGTGGAAATGTAGTTCTCTTTACAAAGCCCTGCATCTCTAACAATCACCAACAATAGGTTTTCTAGAACATTGCTTTGTTTGATAATGTCTGTTTGGAGTAAGAGCTCTATTGTGACCTAAATTGTTTTTATTGCCCCTTTACGTAGAACTTCTTAGTCAATAAATATCAATATAAGAGAATAAGGAATTACTATAAATTGTAAACAAGTAAGTAAAACCAGCACCCTCCCCAACTTTTAATTTTATAACTGTGAAACACAGCTCAGGAGAGGCAAACTCACCCCCAAACTCTTCCCTTACTTTCTGATTAATTTATAGACCAGCAAGATGACCCAAACGTCTTAGAAAACCTCATTGATCAGGAAGCCACCATAATGCTTAAGCAGCAAAACCTAATAATACTCAGGGCCTAATTACAAGTGCCCAGCGTAATTCTGATATGATTCGCATTCTATTGCACATATTGGATTTGTGGGCTCCGGGGATTTTATTGCACTTGAGCAAGGGACCCACGTCTGGGCATACCCTGCCAACTTAGGGCGAACAAAGCAAACACAAGGAGACGATGGACGGAGCACTGAAACTTTTCAGACACTCACGTATGCCCAGACGTGGGTCCCTTGCTCACATTGCCACTGGATTCAAACTAGCCTGGCTGATGAGGGCTGTTAACCCGAAACCGGTCCCAGGATGCTTGTTTCCGGTTCAGGGAAGACATGGCTTGGCAGTTCGTGCTGGACTGTTCCCATGAGGCACAGGGTCAAGACTGATTTGCATATAGCTGTGTCTGAACTGGGGTGGCGAAGTGAGCTAAAGAACGATGATGGATTCAACCCAGATCTGTGACTGGGGGTGAGTGTCTGAAAAGTTTCAGCGCTCCGTCCATCATCTTCTTGTGTTTGCATTATTCTTAGGATAGTCACTGACATTTACCGTTAAAAATAAATACCTACTTCAACTCATCCCTGTACTACTTGATCAGGTAAAAAAGTCAACCATATATACCAAGCATGATTTGAGGGGAGACTATCATCTGATTAGAATACAGGAGGGAGAAATATGGAAAACTGACTTTTGCACCAAATTTGGCCTGCTTGAATATTGAGTCATGCTGTTCGGTTTGTGCAAGGCTTCACAGTTTTTCAGTTTTTATCAACAAAATCCTGCGGAATTATTTGGATCTATTCGTCATTGTATATATCGACAATATTCTGATATATTCCAAGATAGAAGAAGAAGACTTAGACCATGTACAAAAGGTTCTGCAGCGTGTTAGAGAGCACCATTTATTCACTAAGCTGGACAAACATGTATTTCACTGAACCCAGGTGGACTTCTTGGGGTTTATCCTCTTACCACCAGGCATTCACATGGACCCCAAGAAAATACAAGCCATCCCACAATGGCCCAGTCCATGTTCAGTGCAAGAGGTTCAATTATTTCTTGGCTTTGCCAATGTCTATAGGCGATTTATTGCTCACTTTTCTTACATAATTTCCCCCATCACCAAGTTATTGCATGTGGGCACTCCCTTCAGCTGGTCTGAACAGGCTGAGCAAGGCTTTTCAGTATTAAAAGATAAGTTTACTTCTGCTCCCATCTTGAAGCATGCAGACCCGTTCCAACCATATCATGTTGAAGCTGATGCATCACAATTTGCAGTGGGAGGCATATTGTTCCAGAGAGATGAAAAAACTGGAAGGTAGCATCCCATAGCCTATTTCTCTAAAACACTACTAACAGCTGAGCAGAATTATACTATTGCTGAGCACGAGTTACTGGCTAGAAAACTTGCATTTCAGGAATGGAGGCATTATTTGTTAGTCACCTCAAACAATAACAATATAGTCTGACCATAGGAATTTGCAGTTGTTTAGGTCCACTAGAGCTCTTACACCTTGCCAGATGAGGTGGGTATTGTTCTTTAGTGGGTATGACTTTGTTATCACTTTCTAGCCTGGCACAAAGCAGGGTAAAGCAAATGCGCTGTTGTGTCTTGGCAAAGATGCTAAAGTACCACTTGAAACACCAATTCCTATAATTCCAGCTGAAAAGATCATATGTGTTGGAGGGGGCAGGGAAGATGACTCTGAGGCATTTCTGTGAGAGTTGTCTTTGATCCTACATACTGCACAGCCCAATGACTGGTTGGTTGATCGAGTCAACAGTATCAAAGGCGGCCTATTGTACCATGATAACAAATTATATGTTCCTACTCCAGATTTGCAACAAAAAGTTTTACATAGGTGTCACTTCACACCCATAGAAGGTCATCCAGATGTAGAAAAAAAATGTGCTAGTGATGGTTGTGGTGGAACGGTATGGCAATAGATGTGCAAACCTATGTTGAACCTGTTCCACATGTGCCCATCAAAAAGCTTCCCACTGGCCCCTGCTAGTTTAGTGCAGACACTGCCCCTCTCCGCTACTCCCTGGCACTCCATAAGTATGGATTTCATCACTGATTTACCTTCCACTCATGGTTGCACCACTATTCTTGTAGTGGTGGACCTTCTTACCAAAATGGCCAACTTCATTCCTCTCAAACAACTCCTCACAGTCAAAGAACTGGTTGAAGTGTTTAATAGTCAAGGGAACAGTTACACGCCCTTCCCACTGTTATCATTTCTGACCATCTGTCTTCTGCTCAGCACCTAAAGTCAGACGGAAAAACAGAAAGAACCAAGCAGTCTTTGGAAAACTATTTATGATGCTTATTGAGTACCTGTACCAGCAATTGGATCCAAGCAGTTCCATTAGTAGAATTTGCATATAACAACAATGCACATTCAGCAACCTAAGATATCAAAATTTTTTCATTCTCTGGGGTTTCATACTAAAGCCATTTAGTTTCAAATGCCTCCAGAATTGACAGCAGCCCTAGCTGTCAAATCACACCATGATATTCTTGTTGAAATTTGGTCTAAGGCAGAAAGTGTACTTCAGCAGTCTAAAACCACCACGAAGGCTCAAACCAATAGCAATTGCTGTCCAGCTCCACCTTATGCAGTAGGAGACCAGGTGTAGTTGGCAACTAAGAATCTGAGGTTAGTAAGACCCCGTAAACTTCAACCTGATACATTGGGCCCTACAGAGTCCTTAAATTGATCAATCCAGTAGCCGTAAAATTGGATTTACCCAGGGAACTCCAGGTACGTCCTGTCTTTCATAGGTCTTCCTCCACCGCCCACCATTGTAAGGGGACAGTTAGAGTTTGAAGTCCAATGCATTCCGGATTCAAAGAGGCAAAATGGCAAATTACACTTTTTGATTGATTGGGTTGGTTATTCCCGAGGATAGGTCTTGGGAACCCACAGATCAGTTGCACGCCCCTTCCCTAGTGCGTAGGTTCCCTGCACTCCATCCTGAAAAGACCAGCCCTGTGGGGGAGAACTGTTACATCTCGCACTTCTTGCGCAGTAGGTCTCCTGTGGGTCATTGCTTTCTGACCTATTTAGTTCAACGCCCTTAATTGACTCCCTAGGTCTGAGCCCTCCTCCTAGTTTCTGACGATGTTAAATGGTGGGTAGAATGTCACTCATTATGCTTCCACGAATCCCCGTACCTGTTTATCTCTGCTATTGATCACTTGCACTGTGCAGACCTTCAGTGAGGTTTTAGGAAGTACGAGGGACCTGTAAGAGGGGCATCCTGGAGTGGGGTGGCCGCTCTTTATTTAAGCAGCGCCCATGCTCTTATCCAACCTTGGCTTCAAGTTTCCTGTTTTAACTCATGGCCCCATCTCCTTGCATTCGAGCATGTTGGAGCTGTTTCTGCATTTCATCGTATGCACACGCTGACACTGCGAACCTGTCTTCATCAGCCTTCCCGTATACTCTGCATCTGCCTTAAGAGTTGTAGATGCTGTTTCGCATCACTTATTTTTTCCCCGCACCAGTCCTGTTCTTTTCCCTGCTTCAAGCCACGCTCCCCTATTGGTGGCTTTCTGTGCAATCAAGATTCCAGCAGTCCTGGGCTAGAGCTTTGAGTTTTGTTCTACTGCACTGTTCCAGCTCCTGAGTGCCACATGTTTACTTTGTTTTTTTGGTCATCATTCCTGTGGGGACAAACTCCCTTGCTGTAAGCTCGGATTGCTACCAACCCAGGTCAGTGCACTGATCATTCATGAGTGGACTGCTAAAGTTTCTAGGGAAACATACAAGACTGTGATATTGTTCCCACTTTTTCTTCACTCCATTGGAGCTATGCTTTTGTTCATGTGCGCTTTCTGATCTCTTTGGTGGAAAATCGATATTCTGGAACTTTATTGAATACAACCGGATTATGTTTGCAATTTAACAAGTGATGGTAACTCACCTTCCTATGATGGTCAAAGTGTTCTCTCCATGGTGAGTGCTATTATTTGAGGGATCCAGTGCAGAGATACCTATGCCTGAGCATTGATCTTAGAATAGTCACTGACATCTGATGGGTGCTTTTGTATTCCTCTATAGACTCAAATCCAGCAAAGAAGGGATCTTCTGTGTGAGAAGATCGCTGATCTGTTGTGGCGAGGATTGGGATTCCTTTCCATCCTATGTTGACCTTTGACCCACATCTATCTCCTTTCCCCCTGAGAATGGTTGTCAACACCCGTTTTTAGTTGTGTGTTTAAACTGGTTCTGGGGGAGGATTGCTGGACCATCTTCGCTCTTGCAGATTTGGAACATCATGTTAGTGGGAATCTGACAAAGACAAATACTCATTCAACTCAAACGGAATCATGCAAGCCAACTGTATGATAAAATATCTCTTCAAGATCATCCGTGAGAGGAACAACTACATAGCATGTATCAGTAAACCCCTGATAGTTCATTGCTCCTTTACTCACCCACTCTCCATTCTAGTGTCCTACATGAATCTACCTTATCACCACCATTATTACTCATTTACCCTTGCCTCTGGGCAGCTCTTATTTTGTTGTTGAGTCACTCCTGCTACACCTACATTGAAGACACTCAAAAACTAGACAAAGATACCAATCTCAACATCTGCATGATCAAAATAGAGTAAATGATGCAAACAACTAGTGAAACTCAATGCATACAAATTTAACTCATGTTAATCGACAAGCCATCTTTCGTATCCACACCTTTAATTTGGCCTCTTTTCTTAGGTGTGGCTCTCACCAGTCCCAGTGTGAGAAGACCTTAACAGTCATTTTGGACTGTAATCTCACAAGTGCTAAATGGTAATAATTTACTTGCACCTGCTCAAAGGGATCGTTCTCTAAATGAACAAATCTCAGCAGCCAGATGATCTGCCTTTTCTTGCAGAAAATCATCACCAGCAGCCAGGAAGCCTATATTTTGCCTTTGCTGAAGTTGGAAACCATTGCTCGCCGTTGTGAAGTTTTCCTTCTTCATCTGACTTTGTGGAAGAAGTTTAAAGCTTCCCCCACTCCTAGTCCAAACCCACTAGACATTATACATTCAACTTCATGAATCTGTGCATCCTGATAATGTTATCTTCTAATGAGTACAGTTGATTTCCTTCTAAACATATGCATGAAAGAATGCCTTAGGAACCCCTATTTGAGGAATGCAATGAGGTTCTCTGACATCTAACAGCAGCATTGCAATGTGGTCCTTACTGAGGGTCTCTGGCAGGGTCTACTCATAATTTAAAATTGTTTATGCTGCCCATAGTTTGAAAAAGTTATACAAATCTGTGAAAATATGATATAGAAATTGGAGGAGAATCACAGAGAGGGAGAAGTAGAAAAAGAGAGAGAGAGAGAGAGAGAGAGAGAGAGATTCTAGGAATCAGGTTATAGAAGCTGGGCAACATAGAACTGCCTTTTTTTCTGAGCAAAATGCCGCAAGGGTCGTCAGTTGACCATGTACTTTATAATGAATTGCACAGAATTTGCTGTTGACAATTTAAACTGCGGCAGGCATACTTTTTATCATTTCCATTTTTATTACAATACATTTTTCTTTAATTGTATTGTGACATAAAATATTTGCTGTATGCAATGAAATATTCAATGCCAGGCATGTGTACTTAAAGCCAAAAATCATTCAAATAATACCCAGATTCATGGAAGTGTTGCACATCCGATTGTGTGATACAAACCAGCTCAAAGCAGCTCAAAGCAGCACAAAGCGTGGATCAACTTTCCAGTTCCATTAATCTTTAACGCAAAAAGTTGACCCTGGGGCAGTAGCAAGATCATCTGCCCCACTAAATCAACTTTCATGAATTAATGTAAAGAGGGCATATCTGAACCTAATCGCCATAAACATCGCTTGGATTTTAATGATAGTAAATCAACTAAAATCGGACTAGCGTGTGACTTTCACGAAATCGGGGGGCAGATTTACAAGCCCCGTGCGCCACTATTGTGCCGTCGTTACGTCACTTCTGTGATGCAGCGGCGGCGTAAAGCTAGCGCCATGCTGCAGGGGATTTACAACGTGACGCATCTAGGGAGATGCGTCACGTTGTAAAGCCCTGCGCCACATGAAACCTGCGTCAGGCGCAGGGTGGGCGTTCCGGTGCAGGAACGCCTCGGAAAAGTGCCTGTGTGAAATCTACAAGATTTCACTGAGTCACTTTTCCGCCCCGCAGCGTCAAAACCTTGCGCCTGCTTGAAGCAGGCGTAAGGCGTGACGCACCATGTTGAGGATAGGCCAGGTTGGAAAGGTGCTGGAGTTGCGTCGCGCCCGCGACACAACTCCAGCACTGCGCCAACCTTACGCCGGCAGATGCGACACGCATCTGTTTATCTTTGCGCCATGATGCGCCGCATTGTAAATGCGGCGCATCTGTGTTGGCGCAAGGGTAAACTTGCGTCACACATCTTTCCTGGCGCATCCCTGCTTGCAGTGATGCGCCAGGAAACGTAAATCTGCCCCCAGATATCTTGTTGCCCAGTATTAATTCCGGCATGCCAACACCCACACAAGGTAATTGTGTGGGTGTTGGCATGCCGGAATTAATACTGGAGCATGTATCCCAAATACCATTTGAACACTAGTCACTGTCAGGGACTGCTTTAGCGTCCGAAGTGATCATTGTTGGCGCCCCCGAGTGACCTTACTTCTCCATGGGCTCCCTCACTAACGCCCACCGCAGGTGTCCCTCATCTCTCTATAGCCTCTCTTTAACAACTATTACATGTCTTTTATAGCAGTAGGCATACCAAAGTTGGGTGTCAGAGCACTTTACATCTCACATACATTATACAGAGACAGTGAATCATACAAGTGTGTAAATTAATGCATACGAAAAGTTACATGACATGAAGGAGTTACATGACATGTAAGAATTACATGTCACCCATAGACGCATGCATTATATTTTAAGAGTGTTTTGTCTGGAGAAGCACAAACCCAGGATTTAAAAAGTAACCATGGATGGGGTTGGTTTTTCTAATAAGAATTTATTTCCACCCAAATGAACCCTTTTTAACAATGCTAGGATAACGAGAGAATGGAGAAACAACATAAGGTTCTATAAACCTATACCTTGCGTATTTCATGCAGCTCTTTAATGCCAATTCATTGCTCAGTGTGCTATTTGAGAAGAACTGGTAAAAACTGCAGGTAAAAAAGGAACCCTGTGACAGAAGCAACAACCCACTGGGATTTCTAAATAAAATACAATTCTGTGAACTGCATGTTACACATGCTTTGCAACAGGCACATTATCCCTCTGCACTGCTTTATGATGAGTAAAAACTGCCACTAAACAAAACTCATATCTCACCAGCCTAATGCTTCCCCTGAGCTCCGTGCCTAGTGCAGCACCGGTCACACTGCCTTAAAGTCAGCACTGGACATTATAGCGCACCTGTGCATCATAGAGCAAAACTGCACAAAACAGTTTGGCCCATATTTACTGAGCTTTTGCGTTGCCCTTGTGTTGCACAAAGCGATGCAGAGCAACACAAAGGCTTATTTGGGACATACAAAGCCCTGCAAAGCTTGATTTGTGTGGTCTTGTGTGGCTTTGTAAAGAAATGGAGCACTGCCCAGCAGCTTGTGCTGCGCTGTGTTACATTTCTTAGAGTTAGGCGTCCCATTGGTGGAGAATGGTTGTTTTTCCTATTCATTCAGCAATGGATTTCACTCAATTCCAGATTTACTAAGGTTTCTAAAGTTGGAATTGTGTGAAATCGGTATGCCTACCACAGAGAGGCGTAAGGAGGAGGAATGTGTTGAATTCTCCTTTGTACTTCCTCTTTGTATGTGTCATGCATGCTGCATGACACAGGAAGAGGAAGTGCCTCTTTGCATTGCTTCTATGCAGGAAGATGTCCCTTCCTGCACAAAAACAACCCTGCCTGTAACGCAGGCACCATTGCAGCATGGCATAAGGGTGCCTGCATTGACGCTAGTCAGCCACAAGGGGGGCATCACTGGGAGAGAGATGAAGATTTATTTTTATTTTTTTTATGCGTTTTTATAGCGCGGACTTTACCCGAAGGTGTCAGAGCGCTTCACAATAGGAACAGTAACATTACATGAGGAGAAGGTTACAAGTGAGCATAATACAAAAGCAAGCGTTACATTACATGAGGAAAAAGTGGCAATTGTGCAAATAACAAAAACAAACAAGATACAAAAAGAGGTATACGTTACAAGAGGAAAAAGTGACAGGTGTGCATGATACATAAGATACAAAATACAAATAGAGGTATAATACTGCAATAAGTGGCAGTCACTCAGAACACACTGGGAAGGCACTTCTATAGGCATGGAGTACAGAATTTCCTATAGTGGAAGAACTTCCTTGAGGGAGTAGAGAGGGCGTGAATTAAACAGGAGACTTAAAATGAAGGGTACACAAACATAAAATCCAACACAGCACGCAAGGGTGAGGAATGTACAGGAAAAAGTACAAATTTACAATGAAGAGCGAACTTCCTAGAGGGGCCTGAGAATGAAAGTATTAGTTCTGAAAGTGTCTTTGGAAGAGAAGAGATTTGAGGTCAGCTTTGAAGATCCGGGTAGAGGAGGTGGCACGGAGCAATGGGGGAAGCGAGTTCCAGATTCTCACTGCATTGCCTGAGAAGGATTGCGCCATTGATCTTTCCCTTTTGAAGACGGGGGGCTCAAGCAGAAGCTTTTCCGCATTGCGAGAACGGCGAGAGCCACCGGACAATTTCAATTTATTCGCCAGGTAACGAGGGGAGGACGTGTGTAAGGCTTTGTGTGTGATGCAGGCAGTTTTGTAAATAGATCTTGCCTCGATCGGAAGCCATCGAAGAGAGGACAGGATAGGAGTGACGTGGTCGCTTCGTTTAGACGCTGAAATGAAGCGAGCTGCTGAATGGAGGATGGATTTGAGAGGGGAGAGGTGGGATTTGGGTAGGCCCGTCAGAAGAGAATTGCAATAATCCAGTCTTGAGAGAACCAGAGATTGTACCAAGGTTTTTAAGTCTTTCTCCGGGAAGAACCGACGGATCCCCCATAGAAGGCGCAACTGGTAACATGCGTTCTTCGCAATAGAGTTGATGTGGGAGATTAGGTTGAGTCTTTTGTCAAGAATGACACCTAGGGATTTAGCGCTGTCGACAATGATGGGTTTGTTGTTGAGTAGGTTCAGCTGATCCATCCAAGATTGAACAGGAGGAGGTGAGAGAGAGGTAGAGAGGAGGAGGAATTCAGTTTTGGCGGGATTTAGAATGAGTTGGTGAGCTAACATCCAGTTGTGAATAGAGTTGAGAGTAGAGTTGAGTAGTGAGAGATCGTGTGCGGAAGACACCTTAAGGTAGATTTGAGTGTCGTCCGCATAAAGATGGTAATGGATCCCAGATTTGCTTAGAAGGTTCCCTAATGGTTCCAGGTAGAGATTAAACAAAGTGGGTGCCAGGATAGAACCTTGAGGGACGCCTTGACCTACAGCCAATGGAGATGAAAGACTGTTCGCTATCTTGATCATTTGGGATCTGTCCGAGAGGAAAGAGGCAAACCATTTGAGCACTGTGCCATCCAATCCCATTCTCTGTTGAAGAGTGTTGAGGAGGGTGCTATGATTAACAGTGTCAAAGGCTGCAGAGAGGTCTAGAAGAATCAGAAGACACGATTCCCCAGAGCCATATCTTTGTAAATATGGCGCTCTTCGGCTCTCTCCCATTCGCGCAGTGCAGCATCTTGCCTGTGTTGCATGAATTCTAAGTAAATCTGCCCCCCTGTTCTTTCGCGTGCCCTGACAATGACATCATTGACATGAGATCCTTTCCAAAAAATGGCGAAGCACAACTTTTTATCATTCAATAGCAGCACAGCACTCTTTCACAAAGTGCTCCAATGCATGAGGGATACAGTACGTCTTGGCTGAAGCACCGAAAATCATTAGTAACCTTTTAAATCTTGGGTCTACTAATGCACAATTTTGTGCAGAAAAAAGATATTAGCCTCAGCCAGCGCAACCCATTTAATGCTCACCTTATAGCATTAATGCAAATGTAATAGATGCTTCAATTAAGTTCCTCTAAAACAAGGACTGTGAAACTATTTACTTTTCACAGACCAATCATTGCCATTGTACACAAAAACAAAGACGAAATGTGTCTGCATTCTCACTGTTAATAGCAATGAAGCTATAAATTAAGGCACAAGCTGCAGCATTCTGGTAAGCATTCCAGCGTTTTTTCTCAAGAGCATTTACTGAAAAGAAGAGAAACCAATCAAGCGAAGTTATTGTATTTGTTGTGAAGCCGCGGCAGAACGATGCGAGACTCAAGGCTTCACCAGAAACAATATGTTCAGCTTCATATTGTGTATGTGAAACTATTATTTCCCTTCAGCAAATACTTCTCATCTCAGAATTAATTCGCGTTGTCTGCTGCTGCGGAGTTTTACCTCATGGCTTTTGGCTGAACTGACAAAGCGTTCTGTTCGGATTGTCTACCATGCATTTGAGCTACGTGAATAGTGGGAATGGCTGATGGGCCCATTGTGACGTATGTACGCTTACAGTTACAGTACATATGTTACAGGTCGTTATTACGTTTCAAAGAAAACCTTTTGGAGGTACACTGTTATACTGGTAAGAAACAGAGTGGAAATATTGGATCTGATAAATGTTGATCTGTACAACAGAATAAAGCGTATTACAAGATTGGATTTGAATGGTAAAGCTCTTCAGGTTGTCCTGTATTTTTCCTTGCCCTTTTGAATAATAACAAATGTCCTCGTTAGGGCAAGAAAAAGGCAATATGTTTTACAGCCCATGTCTTAAAGGATATAAGCAGGGCCGGACTGGCCGTAGCTGGAACCGGGCGTTTCCCCAGTGGGCCGGAGAGGTGGGGGGTTTGTTGCCGTGGAGTCCGATTTTGTCACTGGGGGCTGGTTTTGCAGCAGTGCTGCAATATCGACCCCCGTAACAAAAGCGGGAGCGGTGCTTCTTACTAGCAGCCCCGCCCCCTTGTTCCCAGGGCCAGTCGAGCAGCAATCTGCCAGGGCTCGTTGCTGTTCCCAGTCTGGCCCTGAATGAAAGAATAAAGCTGTTACAGGTACACAGAAGGAGAACATAATGGGGGTTGATGCAGGGGGAATAGGACATTAGTTTCAGACCTTTACAGAAGTCTGGCATACAGGCCTAGTGGTTAAATCATGTAGCTTATGCATCTGTGGCAAAAATGGTCAAACGCAAATGTGCAACTATTTTCGTACCATTGCTAAGTAGTGAATGTGTACATATTATGTAACGTACCTTAAGCATCCCATCACAAGCATGTTTATGCAACTTCTTAGGTGCACATTATATCACTTAAAAATAGATGTCTTCTTTGCTCGTCTCCCTTAGAAATGAGACTCAACCATTATAGTGATTGAGTATAAATCCTGGCCGCCATGCACCATCCCTTCCAAAATCGTTAATCCGAGACATACATGGTTGGATTATGATGATCCCTGGGAAGAGGGGTGTTGGCTAAAAGTTACAATAATCATAGTAAGTAGAAAGGCACCAGCTCTTGGCCTCTGATTTGGTTGTTGTAGCATCCTCCCCAGCCCAGTAGTATGGAAATGACCTCGCCACACAGGGAGCTCTGTAGTGCACGTCTTTATTCTTCAGAGTGCAACTGTTTACTGCACGCACCGCATCATAAACTTTATTAACCACACCCAGACACACTCAACTGATCATTCTCCTATGGAGTCCATCAGGGACCAGAAGGGGCCCACTCTTCATATTAACAAGACACTACATCTCCCCCTTTGCTAAATAAAAAAAAGTACAAATATTACATATATACATTATAGTTCTTCAATGAGTCGTCAAGGTGCTCAAACAATTCATCCAGATCTCGTTTATTTAGCACCCCTAAACCTAGACAGTTATCAAATGGCTTGGGCAACCACAGAACATGACAACCTTGCCCCCCCCCAGGAATCGTGGTTACAGATCTAGAACCCTTTCACTCAGTCACTCGTGCTCTCGCTCGGAGAAATATACAAAGGATACATAGAGGGGCGTTTTGAGTATTTATTGAACCATCATGATTCTTGTATAGAATGTGCGCTGCCTGAAATGGTCATGAGACAGAAGCAGATACGAGTAATTAGCAATATAAGTACAGTGAACAGAATGAACAGTTCCTCCATCCTGCTAAAAAAAGTATATATAAACAAGCATATAAAACAATATCTAGATAGTGTACTCCTACTATGCACTCCCTAACCTAAGTGTCAAGGGTGTGTGTGTGCGTTCTGCCAAGAACCCCCTATGGGATGATCCAACCCCCATTACCTGAAGGGAAAGTATGTAGGTCCCCGTATCGGTCACAGGTTGGACATCCCTCCTCACAGTGGGGTCAGCAAGCAGCTGGGCTGAGGTTTCAGCGTGTAGTGACTTCACAATGACAGCAAGTGCTCCTCTGCCCCAACCTGGAAATGCTTGTTTATTTATAACAAAAAGCATCCTTACTCCGAGCCAAGACCTTAGTCAGGCCACCATTGTTTATGTTCTATAGGTAGCTACGTCACCGCATGGACAAACAGCAATAATCACATTAACACAATGTATGGCCAGACCTTATATGGGATGTTCAAGGTGCCGAGATAGTGTTTTTTCAAAGTGGAATTTGTAATCAAATGTCACGCACGCAAATGTGTGTCAAAAGTCACTGTGTGAAGGAGAAGGCAACTTAGGAAAATGTGTGCATGTAAAATGGTAATGTTTCTCACCGGGCCTAACTGACCCTCATGACACCCACTGCACGAACATAAGTGGGCTAATAAGCTATCTAATAGGAAGAAAGCTATGTCGATAAATGCTACAGCATATGCATAAAAATTATTATAAAATCAATCTAAAAAATCAATTAAAAAAGGCGATCATGCAATTTGAATGCCACAGCATACCGAAAGCCATTAAAAAGTGTAAAGCAAATATAAACCTTATTTGAAAACAATGTAAGATGTTAAAAATGGGCCAATTAAAAGTTCCCAACCAAACGGAATAGCCAAATGTTTATGTGTTCAGAGTGGTAGACAAAACATTTCTGTTCCCAGCAACCTCAGACGATGATCCCAGAGGCACACTTCAGAGCAGGCTTATGGAGCAAATGTGTTCCCATCCAACCCCTACAGCAGCCACTGAGGGAGTGACCACAGCCAGTGGAGGTTCGACCAAACCAGAGCCACCAGGAGCAGAAGAATCCCAGGAAAGCTAGTAGAATGCGGCCAGGAGCAATGGAATATGCAGTGGACAGCAATACAAATGGGCTTTTAAGTGGTCCACCAGTACATTTATGTCTCAAGACTCAACCAGTTTCATTCCGAAGCATAAGTCCAAGGCACACTCAAAAGTGCACAGCAGACAGTGGAATACAGGCTACACTCAGTGAAGTCAAACAGCCCAAAATGATAAGAACCAATGCTCATTCAGTTCTCGAAGCAAAAGTGCGCCACAACACCATGTGTTCACTGCATAGTAGCACATGTGGTAGTCCCAGCTCCTTTTGTTCTAGAAATGGGACATCCATTGTTGAGCAGAAAAATGTAAATCACAGTCCCAACAATTAGGAGCAGGACCAGCGGAAAAGCTCCAAAAATGCTTCAGAGCACAGAGTTTATGAAGGATGAAATGACTCTGAAAACTGGAAGGTGCTAATCAACCCAGAGCCTATACTTTTGAAAAAGTGCATTATTCCCACCGTATCAGACATGATAAAAATGCTGTGCACCAGCTCTCTAAAATGTAGGGGGAAGGTACTGCGGAGTAGCAACTTTATCTCTGAAGATGACCTTGCAATTTGAAGATCAAACGTCTTCTTTGCAGGCCACATCTTTCTGAAACAGCAAGGCTTTCAGTTTGCTCAGGGCATCAAAATGCAGATTGGTAAGGTTTATCAAAGACCAAAGCGTTGCCGCCCTGTACGGGCAGGTGGAAACAGTACCTGTATACAACAAGTGACAATGGTAAGAACAGTCACCAAATAGGCAATCCCTGGTTTCATCCCACAGCAACCTTGACTGTTCAACATCAGGTAACTCCCATTGGAGAGCAATCTGAAAGCTGGACATATAACTCATGCTGGGGAACTTTTCAAGTAGCAAGATAAATGTGCCACAAAAGCATTACCGACCCTCTGTAGCAAAACGCTTGTGCACACTAAGTATCCACTTAAAGTATTCTCACAGTTTGAACCACTGCAAAACACTACAGTTTCCCTATTTCTACACCAGAATTTGAAAGGTAGTTCCCAATACCCGTGTTCAAACTCATCCCCAGTTCAATAGTAGAATCGACCTAAGCTGTGACAGCCCATGTTGTAATGCGGACATATCTCATTGAACAATGTCTATTGCCGATGACACTATGTTTCCCAAGGAGTATATTCTGGAGGACAAGGTGGTCATACCTTTGTCAGACACTGCTAGTTTTTTTTCTAAATTGGCCCTGTCGATTTCACGCAGACTTTTGGCAGCTTCCTGCTGAGAAACTTTCCATATTTCATTGTATATTGCATACAAGAAATTTTTTTGACGTGGTTTCTGAAGCCCTAATAAAAAGTCTCTGAGGCCCAGGTCATCAGATAGAAGGGACAAGTGTTGTTTCACCTGAGACAGTGTTGAAGTTTTTAGCCAATCAGGGCACAAATTCCCAACACTGTAAGATGTCACCGTACCTGAGTGTTCAGACTGCATGTACCGCATGTCAGGCCTACTTGTTTTAAATCCTTCGATGTTATCTAGGAATCGTGCCTGACATCGTCGTGTATAATGGCCAAACTAACAATCCCTTCCAAGTGTGGTCTGATGAATTGTATGTGCCGTTGCATAGCTTGGTATCTAATGTATCCTCTTTGTATTTTGTGAACTGTTGCCAGTTTTTAAACCGTGTGAGCGTTAGAATTTGTGATATGTTCAAATCTTTCATCATAACTAACTCAAGACTTGGAGGAGTATATGTACAAGAACTGCCACTAACTAGCGTTAGTTAGCTGCAGTTTTCTTAATGCGGCCTATCACCAAAATCTATCACCGTGTTAGCAATGTATTTACAATACATCGCTACATGGCGATAGTTTCAGGTAGCCGTGGTGAAAACTGCCGCTAACACTAGCATGAAGGCGATACAAATTCTGTCATTAGAGGGCGAAAGCTGACGAAAGGCCCATTAGCGGCAAAAAAACTAACGTGACTTTTTTTGCCTCCAGAGACAAAAATAGCCTATAAGTCAACCTCCTATGAAAAATAGGAAACAAAATCAATGGAATGCAGAATGGAGCAGCCAGGGCCAAGTGCAGCACAAATTAGAAAAAACCTCCAAGCCCCCCAACAGCCAGGATGACCAGCCAGAGTCCCAGGGGGATCAGAAATTCAGGGCTATAATCATGAAAAGAGGCGCAACGCTGGTCAAAACCAGTGATGCATCCCTTATCAATGTGCACTCCTTGCAACACCATGGCATCCTGAGCCTTGAAAGCGCGGACAGTCCCCAGGGCCCGGAGGCCTCGCTGGGCCTGCGTCTGGGACCCGGAGTGGGATGCAGAAGTGCTGTGGAGTTGCTGGGCCATGGCCGTAGACATTGAGGCATCAGCGATCACCCTTACCTGGTGGTGAAGTCTGCCAGGTTGCATGGAGACACGTTACTGATCTGTGTGAGAAGACCGCCTGGTGCTCCTTGGAGCTGTGAACGCTAGAGACGCTCCTGCGCACCAATGTAGGGAGGTCTGCATCGCATGCCACGTGCCACCACTACACTGTGGTGCACAGAGGAGATTAACAATGGTGGCCCGTGCCTCTCTGCATCACAAGCCGGAGGGGTTGCGCTGGCTGGACGCTGTGGAGGGTGAGGCCCCTGAGCTGCGCCGAACTTGTGTGGCGGGAGCGCTGCAACTTCACGCCAAAGGGGGTCCTGTTGCATCACCTGCATCGGGAGGTTCCCCAGCAGACTTGGCGGCGACTGCTGTACCCAGGCTTGTGAAATCCTGCCTGGCTGAGGCTCCTGCTGGCTGAGTTACAGATTTGGACAGAGTGCAGCGGATTGCACCACAGTGTCAATGTCCAGGTGAGGAGAAGGTGGGACGCGTAGCGGAGGAGGCCCGGGGGTCGAGTCGGGCCCAGGTATTACACCTCTGAGTGACGCACGGCTGATGAGCCCCACTGCTTGTAAGCAGTGGTGCTATTGCCCGACTGCTTTCAAGCAGTGCAAGAAGAGGAAACACAACATGATGATTACTTTCTGATGTACTCATGTTATGTTTCCATTGCGGGTGGGAGGGTGGCTGGGGCTACTCAACTCACAGAGCATGGCATGGATGGAGTGGTATGCCCAATCAAGTTTGCAATGACTGTTTGGTCGGCCCTCTCAGGCCACCCAAAGCAGTCATGCACACATTCCTGTTCGCAATGCAGGCTGCATTACAGACTGCATGGAGAACATGCCCACCCCTCCAGCCCCTGGATGAACATCTTGTCACTGCACTCAAGAACAATCACAACGCCGCATTGCAGCATTGTGATTGGCTTAGAAGAGGGAGCCTGGTTGCCTGCTTCCTGTTCCTGGAAGCAGACTTAGGAGAACAGGAGCACAGAAGGTGCGGGACCCGGCCTCGAGGTAAGAATTATATTTAAAGATGTTTACAACCCCCACTCCCCCCTCATGTCCCCATGCCCTCCAGTGTCCTTTCCCGCGTTTCCTGCCTCCCAGCTGTCCAGTCCCCCCCGCAGCACTATATAATGGCGGCCGCTGTGCGGCCATGCGCAACAGGTGTACCACTGATGCGCCCAAGCCAAGCCCGTCTGCGTCCGTCCGCCCCTGTACCATGCCCAGCACCAAGGACCCTTCCTCTGGGACACTCCACCGCTACAACGCCAGCACCCTCCTCGCCATCAACCCTGGACACAACACCGCCTGCCATCTAGCAACACTGTAGAATTCTCTTGCACCCTGCGCCTGTCAAAACTTCAAATGCACCTTCTGCCACATCAGCACACCAGCGCCTTCTGCCGCCCAGCCGACCAACAGCACAGCCGACCGGCTCAACTGCATCCTCCTCAACGTGCGGTCCCTCCACAAACACGCAACAGAAATCTGGGACCTCCTCGACGCCACCTCTTCAGACATCGCCTTCTTCACGGAAACCTGGACCAACCTCTGCTCCGGACCGGACATCGCCGTCACCATCCTCGACAGCTACAAATTCACCCGCACAGACGACCCCAAGCGGCCAGGAGGAGGCATTGCCATTGTCTATAAAAGGCACACTCCGACTGCCCATGCACTCTAATGACCCGACGGTGACCATGGAACACCTCCACTTCCAGATCCGGACCAACCCCAACATCACCCTCTGTGGTACCCTCATCTACAGGCCCCCGGGCTATGAACCCCATTCACCGATGCCATTATAGACCTCATCGCACCCCAGGCTCTCCCATTCACCGACTACATCCTACCGGGAGACCTCAAGTTCCACCTGGACAACCCCAGTGACCAGAACACCACCCCCTCCTGGGGAATCTCGCCAACATCGGACTCAAGCAGCTAGTCACTGCACCAACCCACATAGCCTGACTCATGCTCGAGCCCGTCTTCTCCACCAGTGGGAACTTCAACTACAGCCACACCACAGTACTCTCCTGTACCGACCTCCATTGTTTACATCACGCCGTCACCATGCCCACCGTACACCATCACCATCATTTCCCCCCGTCGCATCAAAGCTACCGAAGAAATTCCTGTCATCTCCCTCAGCACCACCCCTCCGCCAATGCTTACATACGCCAACACCGCAGAGCGCAACTTCCACTGATGGATCTCCAACTGCGCCAACACCCTGGCACCCCTCAAGAAAAGACCAGGCAAACAACACTCCAAGAAGGCCAACTGGTTCACTCCCACCCTCCATTAGTCCAGCCCCACCTGCAGACGTCTCAAGAAGAGATGGAGCCACAACATCAATCAACTCCGCAACACAGTCACCCTTGCACCATGGCAATAGGGTGCCTGTGTTGGCGCATGGTAGCCATTGTGCGCCAACATAGGGGAAAAAGACCGGGGGGATTATTCATGAACCCCTTATGACAGTTTCGCCCCACCGGTGTGCCATTTTCTTGACATACTTGCAGCGTGATTCTCGCACCACGTTGCCCCGTATTTGCAAAGTGACACATCTAGGCATATGCGTGACCTTGTGAAGCCCTGTGCCACATTATACCTGTATCAGGTATGATGTATGCAGGGTGGGCATTGCCACGCAGCAAAGCCTCATAGGAGTGGCGCAGTGAAATCCATCAGATTGCACTGCAGCAATTGTAGGACGCCACTGTGTCAGTACATTACGCCTGCCTCATGGCAGGCGTAAGGGTGACGCAGTGCCACAGGGATAGGATGACCCCATGCATTGCTGGAGTTGCATCATTCTTGTGACACAACTGCAGCAATGCGTGACTTTAGCGCTGACAGATACGTCAGGATTCCAGATGTATCTGTCATTAATTGCGACATGGAGCGCTGTACAGTGAATACAGCTCATCCATGGTGTCGCCAGAAGGGCGTAGTGAAAAGTGTTGCAACGCTGTTTTGTCGCTGCAATGCAACACTTTTCATGAATGAGATCCAGGAATGCGCCCTATCTCATTGATGGTGCGCATTCCTGCCCTGTAGTTTTGTCGCAGGGCAGCGCAGCAACATTCCTTGCAGCGCTGTCCAGCACCAAAGCCTTCTGAAATGAGGCCCCAAGTGTTTGCACCATTTTTGAGACCAGCTATTTTCTGGTCTTAAAAAACTGCCTCTAACTGGAGTTAGAGGCAGTTTTTGGGGTTTTACACCATACAAGGAATTCCTTGAAAATATCACGAAGTGGGGTTAGCAGCAGTTTTTGCATGGGAATGCCTACCTTGCATCTCATTTTCGTTAATTCCCGCTAACAGAAGTGGCGATCTTAAAAATTCACGTTTTCGCTGGAAAAGTGCAGCTAACTCCAGTTAGCGGCAATTTGTACATACATCGATAAAAAAAGCCGCCATAATGTAAAAAAATTGACGCTACGGCAGCGTTAAGTCCTTGTACATATGCCCAGGAGATTGTTGCACAGTTTTATTCAGGAAAATAATTTGATGTGGTATTAGTAATGCTCTAATAAAAGGCCTCAGGTCCCTAAACCTGCCAGTCATTTGTCCCCCAAAGTGATTTTACATCTATAGTGTCCCTCCAAAAGTCAAAACCTTGTACAGACAGGTGGGACAGAAAAGTAACAGAATATATTAGCTTGGTGTTGGTCAACATATTTTTCTTTGCAGGTGAAGGTGCTAGCCTATAGTAATAAGAGGAAGGGTCTGATGAATCACACCCAGAAAAATAAGCAAACTTCTGTGCAAATGTCTGTGAACTTCCCCGTGGTGGTGTAGGGCAATGTTCCCATTGTGTGTAATTGAAAATAGCACGTGGAATACTTGCTTTATGCAGAAAATGCTGACCGTAATGTTGAAAACAAAATATTTCAGCATAATTAGATGTACCTTCAAACAACTCATTAGAAGAAAACACTGTAGAATTCTCTAGATCTTCTAGCATTTTTTTGCACTGTATCAATGTCTCGATCACCAGAAACAGTACTAGGGGTCATGACATCATTCAATGATATTTTAAGCAGGTAAGAAATCAGTAGAGTCATACACATATGATACCTTATTCCAAACAATCCTGTCAGAAACTGGAACAGCTGAAATGTTCAGTAGGGAAAGGTCTCTTCGTTCTCTGTGTGATGATGAATGTGGTGTAAGAGCCAAGTTCACCAGTTGTATTGCAAATCATCCAAGAAGATAGTGTCCATTTAGAAGTAGGAAAAAGACTGTCACAAAACCAATCCAAAGGACCAGGAAACGTAACAAAATTGTAATCCAAAGTTGAAGCTATGGAGAAGCAAAATAGGTCCTTTTCAGCTAAAGATAGAAGACACGCACTTTCAGCCTAAACGGTAAAGATATCAGTGGTAGTCGATCAGATGAACCTGAAGAGAAATCATCAAAGATGATGAAGTAGCCAGAGGCAATCCGATCTATTTTTGGCATCTCAGCAGGTTTTGTAGAACTGGGCGATGACTCAATCTGTGGTACATTAACGTAGACCGTATTCTTTTCAGGATTCCGAGTTGAAATCTGTGTTTCTGTACTAGTTGACTGCACAGTTGTAGTTGTTGTAGTAACAGGTAGAAGGCATACTTCGTTTTTGTTTATTGTTGTCTCTTGTTGGAGAGAGGATGCTCCATTAGTTATTAAACCTTCCGTCTTAACTTCCTGTACGGTAGCAAGAGGAGGCAGGTAGCTACCCCGGAGCCCACGTGGTTTACTGTTTAGAATCGGCAACATAATGTGGTATGATCAGATCAATGGAGACAAATCTTTTGTCTTTGCGACCGGCAAGAGGCAGAAGATGTACAGTTCTGGTACCTTCAACAGCCAGGACAGGTACTGGTGCTCTCTAAGATAGCCCAAATTCTTTCTTGTCCACAATTTTCTCCCTGACCACATCCCCAACCTTCAGGACCCAGACAGGTCTTGACTGTACTTCCTTCACTTCCCCAGTGGCGGTGCATTTTACTTGGATGTTGCTTTGCTTATGTCAGAAGCAGTTCAGTTCCTGTAAAACAGCCAAACATTCATTGATATCAAATGATGTTTCTCTACCACTGTGCTGGATTTGTCGGGGTCTGGGACCCACCCACATCTTTACCCCAAACAGGATTCCATAGGGAGTCCAACCACCCAGGGATTTTGTAGGCAGGTTGTTGAGTGTCCCCTAGACCCCATGCAAGTGATAAACCAAACTGCGACCTGAACCTAATACCCTAGCTGTTAAAGACTGCTTTAAGTCACAGTTTTTCATCTCCACTACCACATTTCCCTCAGGATGGTAGGGTGAAGAGAAACACATGGTCATACCCAAACTTCCCATGGCCTCTTTGTAAGCCCTAGTGCTATACGCCAGAAACTGGTCAGAATGTAATGTGCCTACTGGGTATATCTCTAAAAAGGTTTGCAGATCATTTATAAAAGTTCAGGCGTCAGCCTACCACTGTGGCCATACCCACAGGAATCGAGAGCAGGAATCCACTGCTACCAAGATGTACTTGTAAGCCCCATCTGATAGCAAAGGCCTGCAATGGTCTGAATAAACACAAGCCAGAGGTTTGTTTAAAATCAGTAGAGATGTCTGGGGTCGAAAATGCCCTGTCGGAACCCTTCATCTGCTGGCAGATGTTGCATTTAAGGACAAAGTCCTTCATCTGTTTGTAAAGACCTGGCCACCAGTAGCATTGCTGCAGAAGTAAAATTGTAGCAGCCACCCCTGCATGAGCAGGTGCCAGACCCTCATGTGTAGCTAGTATTAAACCTATCCTGGGATCAGTGTTTGTTATTACTCTATCCCCCACCCCAGGAATGTGAGCATATGGAATGTTTTGTGCATCTAACTTGTAGGAGTACTTGAGTGGAAAGCCTTTTGGCAGATGGGTGTAGTTGCGAGCAGCCTTGACAGTCACCATAATGTTTCTGTCTATCCTCATACTTGAACGAGTAATTGCAGCAACCACAGCAGTGCAAACTGTTGCTTTTGCTGCTTCATCAGCCATGGAATTCCTTGCAACATGAACGCTAGCACGTTGATGACTCAATGTTTGTATTACACGAGTGTGTGGCAAGCAATCTTTCAGCTTTGCCACTTGTTCCCAGAGCATCTTGTGCTTTATTGTGCAAACCATTGAATCTCTGAATGCATTCTGGGTCCAATAGTGTAGATATTCATTATAAGACTGGACACAGTAATACAAATCACACACAATATGTATGGGGAATCCACAATCTGTATTTTCCAGTACCAGAATTAGATCCTTTAGTTCTGCCAACTGTGACGTGCAGTCACCAAGTGACTGTGTGTAGTTTTTCTCAGGATGGAATTCTCCATTGTGCATGCACCCTTTCACAATTGCGCACGCTGCTGAGTATTGGAGCTTAGTCCCTATGGCAGGCTGGGCAGAACCATCAGTATATATGATATAATCATATCATTCTAGAGGCATTATTTCATTAGGCGGAGGATATTCTTGTTCGTACTGCAGAAAAGCTTGTGTCTGTAGTGTAGAGTCGAATTTGTAATCTACATCTGTTGCGGTGAGAGAGATAGCTCATTATACCCATTGCGGATGTAATCCTTTTGCGTTCAGAACACTTGCTCTGGTGTCGGCCTCTAAGGTCGGCACCGGGGTCACGACAATGATACATTTACCCTGAGCCAGGGTGCGCTCTCTCACCCACAGCAGTCTGTACTGCTGTCAGTATTTATTTTGTAGGTGCAAAACGCATTTCAGCATTGGTGTATACATGCGATCCATATGCAATTGGTACATTGTCACCTTCATTAAACATAACATAGGTGTACCCAAATGTTCCTGCAATGGCGTTGATCACCAGGTTTGTTGTGTTTACACGTGTGTGCAAATGTTTTGAAGCTATCATGTCAGCTTGTACAGAATGTACAATGTTTGTGTGTTCCTGAGTCCAGTGTGTACTGGAAGAGTCTGGACGTATCAAGTCGTAGAATGGTTTAACCCGTTCTACGTAATCTGAAATGTATGTGTTGGACCTGGCCCTTTTTGCAGGGTTATCCCAGAACTTTTTGCCTTCCTCGTGTAATTTTTCTGACCTATTTGTGTTGGTTTTATGACTCTGCTAATCAGTGCGAAAGTGCATGTTCTCTCTCTTGTAAATTTGATATAATTGGTTACACCTGTTTGGCATATTTAATTTACCTGTAAGTCCCTTGTACAGTGGTATCCCATATATCCCAGGGCCTATAAATTAAAGGCTACTAGTGGGCCTGCAGCCCTGCTTGTGCCACCAGCAGAAGTAGCCTTTCAAACCTGTCTTAGGCCTTTGCCACTGCAGGGCCTGCCTGCGCAGTTTATTGTCACAGTGACGTGGCATTTAAAGTGGTTGCTACGTCTGAAACTCCCTTTTCCCTACATATAAGTCACCCCTAAGGTAGGCCCTAGCTAGCCCCATGGGCAGGGTGCTGTGTAGGTAAAAGGTAGGACATGTGCCTTAGCTGTGTAGCATGACCTGGTAGTGACAAACAGCCTATTTGGTTTCTCACTGCTGTGAGGCCTGCTCCTCTCATAGGTTTGCATTGGGAATTCCCTGCTATATATTTCAGGGGCAGTTTCTGATCTGAAATGAGTAGTGCTGCCATGTTTGGTATGTTTGGAATGGTAGTGAAAAATCATGCTTACTGGTGTTGGTGGATTTTTTACTATTATTTTAGAAATGCCACTTTTAGCAAGTGCTCACAAATCTTATGTGGTTTGCAGCCTGACTCCATTCCACATCTAGGGCAGAGTGACAGCTCAGCATGTGCATACTTTCCAGACAGCCATCACACAGGGAGGGCTGGGTGGAACAGTGTTGCATCTGCATTCATCTGCATGTTGGATGGTCTTCCTGAGCTGAGAGAGTGAGAGGCGTTGACACTTTACATTTCTATAGGCTGTGTCCTGCCGTAACACAAATTGCACACAAAAGGAGGAAACATCTGGGACTGACCAGATCTTGCTGGAATCTTCTCCCCCCTTCTTTTTGAGTACATTTGGAGTACACTACTGGACCTGCAAGAAACTCTGCTGGAGTAAAGGCTGCTGTGTTAGGAGGATTGCCACTCTGCGGTGACTGACTGTTTCCCGGAACTGCTGTCCTGCTTTGCTGAGCTGTCCTAAATGCCTGCTGAACTGTGCCCTGCAAGGAAAGAACTAAGAAGACCCCAGAGTGACTCTGTTCTCCCCTGTTTTCTCCAAGGTTCCAAGGGACATTCAGGACCTCGCAACTATCCCAAGCCAGTTTTCCTTTCTGCCAGACAAACGGTCCTCTGTACTGTGGGAACATCTTGAAGCAGCCACTAGCACCTGACTACAGTGGTTTTCCAGCAGCCTTCTGGTGCCACCTTTCCTTGTGGCTCTGCTCCCTTCAATCACTACGCCGGGAGTGCGGTGTGGCTCTCCCCCTGTGACGAGTGCCCGGGAAGAAGTGCGGCAGTGTTGGCAGGTGGTGATTACAGGCTGGGGGGTATGCTTGGGTGAAAGACCAGCACAGATGGGGTCGCGCTCTCTATTAGTGCCTATGAGAGTGGCCCCCATTGCAGCAGGGTCAGGTCCCCTGAGCAGGAGCCGAGCGCTCACGGTGGAGACGGCCCAAGCTCCACTCACCGCAAGAGGCAGGAGACCCAGAGGGCCTGATTCACAGAACTAACTTACGTCAAAAACGTAAAGTTAGTACTTTTTGGTATTCACAGAATACACTTACTCATTTTGGTATTCACAGAATGAACTTACTCATTTCGGTATTCACAGAAGTTAGTAGTCCTAACTTTAGGACTCCTAAATGCCTTCTGTGAATACCGAAAGTCTTAAGTTAGGATTTTCTCAGTTTAGGAGTAGCAAAGTTAACTACTCCTAAACTGAGAAAAATCCTAACTTTAAGACTTTCGGTATTCACAGAAGGCATTTAGGAGTCCTAAAGTTAGGAGTCCTAACTTTACTACTCCTAAACTGAGAAAAATCCTAACTTTAAGACTTTCGGTATTCACAGAAGGCATTTAGGAGTCCTAAAGTTAGGACTACTAACTTCTGTAAATACCGAAATGAGTAAGTTCATTCTGTGAATACCAAAATGAGTAAGTGTATTCTGTGAACACCAAAAAGTACTAACTTTACGTTTTTGACGTAAGTTAGTTCTGTGAATCAGGCCCAGAGAGTGGAAGGCTCACTGACAGAGAGGGGATCGCTTAATTTTTGCGGCCCCATCCAGAAGGAGAGCCAGGGGGATAGGCCCATGTTATGGTTGATCCTAGCTGCAGGAAAGAGACACCAGGAGTCGTATGCGACCAGTAGCCAGGTGAGGCCTGGACCAGCGAAGCCTTGTTGCACCTCAGACTTGCGGGTGACGTCCCAACAGGAGGGGAGGGCCCAGAGAGGCCTCCCCAGGTGTCTACCTTTTTCTTTGTGTGTGGAGGGGGGTTGGGAGAGCAGGGACGATGTTTCTCACTCCAGGACCCTCCAACGAAGCTCTGAGTTTGAGGCCGGTCCAAAGGAGGGCCTCAGAGGTGCCTGGACCGAGACAGGCTGCGCAGGGCGATTGCCAGTGTACTGCCCGCTCACAGGCCGCTGCCTTTGGTTGCTCCCTGTGCAGAGGACCCAGTAAAGCCACCCCGCTTCTTCTGGCCGCGTAGGTGTCCCCCGGTGGGGCTCATTATGGGGACATCAGTTACTTTTCGCTTGTCCAGTGGGGAATCCTTGACGGAGGTTCCCTGTGTGGCCGGTATTGCCACTGTGATGATGACTGCGGGATGTTACTATTGCATGTCAGTCCCTGATGAAATAATGTATATTGTTCTTGATGCTGCATTATCAGGATAGTAGGTAACCTCTGAGTAACTTCTTCATAGTGCTTATGATTTATGTGATCTGGTCATAATCTGCTGCATTTTGTGCCCTGATGTTATGATGCAGGTTGTTTTACATTGCCAGGGTTTGCATAATATGCCCTGCAGTTATGGTCCATGTGTTCTTATGCTGCATTGTACGCCCTGATATTGAAGTTTATGTAATTTTTATGCCTTGCTATGACATGATAATGGGTATCATTTCAGGGCCTACATATTATGTACAGGAATGGTGTTTTCATAATGTGTGCAACCTACCAGTATTTACTTGATTACACTACCTTATGATGTGCTAACAATTCTCCGATTGGCAAAGTGATTTTATGATCTATGTGACGTTATGAATAGTGCCTAGTGGCACAGTAATTTATGTGATTGTAGTCTAATGTGATTTTATGCATAATACAAAGGATATTTTTTATATATCACTGTGTGATGTCTCTTTTGTGGTGTGTTCATTATGTCACTGGTGTGAGTGTGCTGCGCAAATGCTTTACACATTACCTCTGGGGATAAGCCTGACTGCTCTGTGCCAAGCTACCGGGGGTGAGCACCGGTTATCTTTGTTGTGTCCCTGACTAGAGTGGTGGGTTCTGTCTGCCTTAGGTGCATACCCTAGCCAACCAAAATCCCCATTTCTAACAGTATGTTCTGCCAACATTTAGAAATCCCAATATGGATTGTAGTCTTTTCAACATAGTTGGAGGTTGAAGTAGTGCACACTTCTGTAAGAAGTGTGCTGGCTTTTTCCTTCACTTGACAACTCGTATTCCAGAAAAAGGACATTGAGGCGGGCAATTTTTGATTTTCTTTTAATTAAATGTGTTGCCCATGTGAGCAAACGCCAGAATTTTGCGGTCTAATCTTGTCAAGTGTTTCAAGAGGTCATCATCCATCAGATATATGTAATCGACATAGATCAATGCCCAGTCATCAAAATTTTGAAGTAGCTCTGTTACTGCTACTGAGAGCCTAGCACAGAGAATGCGGTCAGATATCTGCATCCATGTGCTATATTTTGGCGGAAGAAACCATTCGAGATACCAAGTGCAGTTTTGTATTTCTTTCGCACTGTGTTGTTTATCAGTGCAGCACTGTGTGCATTTTGTACTGCAAACGTGCGAGAGGCAGTCTTTAAGTTTCTGTAGTCTAACACTAGATGATATGAATGATTGGGTTTCATCATGGGAAACAAGGGATTATTCTTTGATGAGATGCAACTTTCTATTAAACCTTGGTATTCAAGTTGTTGGAGGATTTCCCTAACTTGTTTTTTACTTCCATGCTTAATAGGATATTTCATTTGAGGTTGTAGAGTTGTCCTCAGTGGTATTTCATGGTAAGGGGAACCGTCATCCTACCCCACATGGTTACGGTATAATGCAGGAGCTAGCATAAGTGCCCACTCCTTGGTGTATGAGTGTTTAACTGATTCTGGGACGAGGTTGGCAAAAGCAGGTAAAATCACCATTTCTCCATATGGGCATTCCATTACGAATTCAAGTGGCCAATCGTTTTCAGCCAAAAGAATATCATATCCTTGAGTCTAGTCCTCCCAAAAGAGAACATAAATGTTTCTACGTATGTCCCCCTCCAACTGGAATTGTATTTCGTATAAGCTATGTGGGACGCTTAACCTAGTATCAGGAGTTTCCACCGTGATATACTCACTCAGCGCTACTCCCACCAGACAATCCATCAGGTTCTGGCAAACTTTGGGTACTTCTGCTGTGCTGTCCAGCATTGTCTTTGCCCATTTCTCACTCAGAAGCAGTGTCCTCAGTATCCAGTGCAAGCTTGGTCTGGTTACCTTCTGCTTTTTGAATTGAGGCTTGGAAGGTTTGGGCTTATCTTCCTGTTTAATGGTGTAGTCAGACGAGAGTTGGGAGTCCTTCTTCAGTTTCACGTGCTCCTTCGATATGCCCTCTGACCATACACCTTTCTCTAAATGTTTATTGGATGACTCCAAAAAGTATCAAAATGAACCTGTATCAGTATCCATATACTTGGCATGCGGTCTAATGCTGTCACGGTTACGCAGATTATAGCGCTTTTCAGTGGTTTCCTGTGTAGGAGGCCCACCCTGTGATTTTGTTTTGTCTATGTTTTTCTTATTGTCCCACTTCTTCTGCGTTGAAGAGTCAAATGCTTGCTTAGAGTTATCCATTTCAGAATTTCTCTTTAATTGAGGTTTACCAGGTCTGACTCCCAAATTATCTCTGCTCAACGTAACCTAGATTTCTTCGATAATTTTAGGTAATTTGCGCTCCTGTTGTGCAAATCCCTTAGGTGCTGAAGTATAGCCAATACTGCTGCTTCCCCCTTTATGTTACTCAACATAATGGTGGATACTGCGGCAAAATTTCCCATCAGCTTCAACCCCAAGACCAGGGCAGGTGCTGAGCCATACTCCTTCTGGAACTGTTTGAGCACTTCTGGGAAAAAACGACCAATAAAGAGGTGCCATGTGTTCTGGTATAGACTGCAGCAAAAACTGCACCCCAAGTTGTGCAGTCTTCCACAGGAGGGGCCATCTCCATCGGGTAGCAAATTGTTAATATTCAGTGCTTCTTCTGTAGATCCATATGGGTAAATACCACTTCAAGCTGACTTGTTTTTGTGCAATCCAGAATGGAATCTCCTCCCATCTGAAGGAACCTTACTCATGACTGCATTCAGTGCTTGCGGGCTGATGCCCTGAGTAGCCAATGGAGGTTGTGGAGCTTGAGCAGTTCACACAGTGTTAAGTGTTAGTGTTTGCATAACGAACCGTGTCAAGCATCTGTATATTGTTTCTAAATGTTTGTATAGTGTCCGCCAGTGTGCTGCTGATAAATGATCAACATTAGGATGCGGTGTGTATCCTGCAAAGACTGGCCATGTTGCTCCCTCATTACTAAGGGGGCCAAGTATAACATTTTCTGTTGTGTGTTTTAGGGTGCATTTAAAGCAATTTATGTGTTTGTGGTATGTTAAAGATATCTCTATTTCTTCGTATAGTGTATAATTTTGTGATATCTCACCCTCTTTGTAGGTGTGAAATAACCATGTTGTGTTATCTGCAGCCGGCAATGTAACCCAAGAATAGAACACCTCTGTCCCATATGCTTCGTGAGCCTCAATCACGAAAGTAACATCTTCACCCCTACGGGGAAGTCCATGTTGTAATAGTGTATGATTGCAGTTCTCAGCTATGTTGAGTGCTGCTGCATCCCCATCCTCAGTCATTATTCTGAATGGATTACAGAGAGGGTAACACAACAGGAATAGATCCTTTGAAGAATTCAAGCTTGAACAACCTACAGCCGAAAACATAGTAGCATTTACCTACTCAGCTGAGGAGGACAGAACCTACCACCACTGACATCTCTGGTTAGGAGTTAAGTATGGGTCTCTGAGAATGAGCCAGAGAACTACTCAGGTAAATAAGAACCTATTCTATCAACGTTGGCGGTGCCATGTTGTGTAGTTTCCACTTTCCAGTAGGAATTGGACATTTGTTGGGCAACATACACTTTGGGATGGTGCCAGACTGATTCTGTGCACCCCCTCAAGATATGTTATCCTAAAGGCCAACTAGCTCACCAGGCCACCCTAAGCACCCCTGAACCAAGACAGGTAGCAAATGGCTTGGGTAACCACAGAACATGACAACCCTGACCCCCTCAGGAATCGTGGTACCAGTTTTGGAGCCCTTTCACTCAGTCACTCGTGCTCTCTCTCAGATAAATTTACAGATAATACACAGGGGGCATTTTTAGGATTCATTGAACCATCGTGATTCTTGTATAGAATATATGAGCTGCAATGGTCAATAAACAGAAGCAGATAAGAGTAATTAGCAATATAAGAACAGTGAACAGAATGAGCAGCTCCACCATCTTGCTAAAACAAAGTATATATATATGAGCATATAAAATAATATCTAGATAGCGTACTCCTAGTATGAGTTCCCTAACCTAAGTGTCTAGGGTATGTGTGTGCGTTCTGCCAAGAACCCCCTATAGGATGATCAAACCCCCGTTACCTGAAGGGAAAGTATGTGGGTCCCCCTCTTGGCCACAGGTTTGACATCCTTCCTCACAGAGTAGTCAGCAAGCAGCTCGGCTGAGGTTTCTGCATGTAGTGACCTCACAAGACAAAAAGTGCTCCTCTGCCCCAACCCGGAAATACTTGTTTATTTATAACAAAAAGCATCCTTGGTCCGAGACAAGACCTTAGTCAGGCCACCATTGTTCATGTTCTAAAGATAGCTGCGTTGCAGCATGGATGAAAAACAACAATCACATTTGCACAATGTCTGGCCAGACTTTATATCAGATGTTCAAGGTGTTGTGACAGTGTTCTTACGAAGTGGCATTTTTAAGCAAATGTAATTGCATGGAAACTAATCCTGCACTGACATGCACGCAAAGGTGTGTCAAAAGTCATTGTGTGAAGGAAAAGGCAACTTAGGAAAAAGTGTGCATGTAAAATGTTAGTGTTTCTCACTGGGCCTAACTGAGCCATAAGACAGAGGGCCATTGTCAGACCTAAGAATGGAGGGAATAACCCATGTTGGAAAAATGTAATATAATGTCCCAATCACTTTGTCATGTGTGGTTGATGATAGGTCTTCCACAATGGCAAATCGTGAGTACTCATCAATGACTACCATGAGATGATGTCCATTATTGAGGAGCTAGACAAATAACAGGCCTTTAATTCTCTTTCAACTCTTTCATCAAGGCAAGGAAACCGCATTCGGTCTAAGAGAGCTCTCCTAGTGGCGACAATGCCACTATGGCCCTTGTGTGCTAGTTCAATAACTGGTTGTCTCAGACTCTCGGAAATGACAATTCTCAAATCTTGTAATAGAATGCCTTCTTGAGTAACAGAAGGTTCCTCTCTCACATTTTTGAACTCTTGATATTCAAAGTCATCCATAAGAGGTTGAGTATGTTTCCTCTAGGATTGCTGTGCAATAATATCCTTGAGGGAAAGCATATCTCGATTGGTGTTCGTTGCAGCAATAATTTGTTCCACAGATATAGCTGCATGCATGCTTGACTTGACTACGAAGTTAATAAATGCCTCATCCTCTTTATACGCTGTACTGTGACACTGCAATGGTACTCCTGAAAACTAGTCAGTGGGATTTTAATCTTTCCCTGGCCTATTCGCAATAGTGTAATCATACTCTTGCAGTCACTACCCTCGATGAGATGGGACATCTTGGCTTTCGGATTTCCAAAAATGGTGAGCAACGTCTGGTGATCATTGACAAGGGTGAAGTACTTTCCATATAGAAACACTTGGAAGTGTTAACAAGCCCACACTTCAGCAAGGCTTTATTTCTCAGGTTGGGAATAATCATGTTCAGTCTGCGACAGACTCCTGCTTGTCATCAGCCACAATGTGTCTTTGAGTATTGCCGTGTCCACTGTGCTTGGCAAGGATCGCTCCCAACCCCACCGGGCTTGCATCTACCATAATCTCAGTATGTAGTTTTGGATTAAAATAGGCCATTTCAGTTGCATTCTCAATTGCATGTTTGATTTTCTTAAAGCTCTCATCATGTTCGTGTGACCACTTAAACAGAGTGTTCCGTTTTGTTAAATCTCTCAATAGGGCACTGACTGTGGCAAAGTCACAAATGTACCTGGAAAAGTAACTTGCCTTGCCAAGGAAAGATCACAGACTGGTCACATCCTGTGGGGGACAAGTGGATGATAAGGCTTACACTTTAGCCGGATCTGGTGTCATCACATTTTCAGAGAAAATATGCTCACAGAATTTGCGTTTTGTTTTGTGAAAGTCCCACTTTTCTGCATTCAAAGTGAGACCTGCTTCAGCAAGTAAATGGAATACTTTTGTAAAAGTTTTGTCATGTTCCTTTCAAGTGACCTCAAATACCAGTATATCATCACTATAATTAAAAAGCATGTGTGACAGGCTGTATTATGCGATACCCCAAAACTTATTCTTTTATATCTGAACAAGCCAACTTTTGTTGAAAAGGTAGTAATGTACCTGCAGTTTTCTTCTAGTTCGACTTGATGATACCCCTTGTTCAGATCAAGGCAGGAAAACACTTTGGTGCCATTCAGCTGTGTAATCGTATCTGCAGTGTGGGGACCTGGATGTTCTTCTCTCTTAATGCCATGTTAGATTGGCGCACATCAACACAAATGTGACAGCACCTCCACTGTCCTTTTTTGGCACTACCATTATGGACGAAACCCATGGCATCGGAACAGTAGAGCGTTCAATGATATCATGCTTCAATAGTGTTTCAAGTTCTTTCTCTACAGCTTCTTGTAGATGGAAAGCAGTTTGAGGATGGCGTTGAGCAACAGAACGAATGTCCTCATTAATGTGAGGTTGCACTTTCATTGTCTTAACCTTTCCTAGTCCATGAAACAACAATGGGAACTGACTCACCATTTCAGCATGTCTATTCAGGTTATAACTGACAGAGATCAGCCCCATGTAAGCAGCAGTATTGAAACTGAGTAAACATGCATTTAATGAAGTATCTGGAAGAACATGAATTGCTGCTTGTACTTTTATCTTCTTGTGTCGCATGGTTGCTACAAATGATCCTTGACTTTGTGATGGCGTGTAGGCAGCCTACGTGTATACCTTTGTCTTTGACAGTGTGAGATGGGGCACCGGAGACAGTTCGTTGTATTTTTCTACCGGCTTGATGTTTATCGATGCACGACTGTCGGTGATATTAGGTAGGGAACAACCATTCACCCTTAGTGTGATCTTAGGGCACTGTCCAAATGAATTTGGTTGTTTCATGTGGCGATCTCTCTTGGACTTAGGCTCCTCTCTGCATGCAGCCAAACCTACAAGTGCACGTTGTTCAGAGGTTGACATCATCGCACAGTCATCTTCTTCACTGTTGCTCGACAATGACATTGAAGAGCCTTTGGAAGATGACTTTGATGACAAACAACTTCATTAGTGTCCACTTGCCTTAATTGATGTCATGTTTGGCCTTGTGTGCATGGCTAGAGTGCTTCTGGGATTTTATGGTATCCATTTTCTCTTCTCAACGTGACATAGTAAGTTTCTCTTTCACTTTGCAAACCATTATGAAATGGTTTTCTTTCCTGCAGCCTTTGCATGCTTACCCAATGGCAGGACATTTACCTTTGTTTGGGAAGGAGAATCCACATCAGAAACACAACTTCTTATTCCTCGGAAACATCACTTTATGGCCCTCACCCTTATATCTCTGCTTACTATTCATTTTCAGTTCTGATTCGCCCTGGGTTATTATTCAATATCAGCAGCTTGTCTATCTGCCCATTCCTCTGCACTTGTAGCCATTACTACCTTCTCTAGACTAAGGGGCCGATTCCGATGTCGGACGGACTCAGGTCCGTCCGACATCGTCCAGGAGCCGTAACTGACCGACCTGCTGTCGTCGGTTACAGCCCTGCAAGTACGATGCGACCGAACCCTGTTCGGTCGCACTCGTATACTTCACAATGGGAGCATGCATTCCGAGCGGAATGCATGCTTGCATAGTGAAAAGCAGAGGTGCAGTTCATCCCTGCACCCTGTGGCCGGCACCCCAAGGTGCCTGCCACCGGGTGCAGGGATCAACAGAGGGGCACCATAGGTGCCCCCAGGCCGCCATTTAGCGGCCTCGCACCCATGGGGGCCCTACTGGGGCCCCCAAAGACAAGTTACCGACTGCCTTTTCGTGCCGGAAAGACCGGCACGAAAAGGCAGTGAAATACTGTCATCGTACTCCCTCAGTCGTGAAGAGGCGGCCGGGGGAGTACTGAAGGATTTCCGGACGGCGGTCGGGCTCTCCGAGCCCGTCGTAAGCCATCCGGAAATCCGAGTCGGATTCCTTTCCGACCGAGCCCATCGGAATGGCTCGGTCGGAAAGGAATCCGGCCGGCACGTTCCGATTCGGTCGGAAGGGCTCCGACCATCGTTCGGTGCCCTTCCGGCTGAAATCGGAATCGGCCCCTGAGTGTCTCGCTCAGCATATGTTGTCTGAATGAGACGGACAGGCGCCCATTGATGACTCTGAGACCTATGGCTTCTTCATCATTGAATTAGTTGAACTTGCAATGCTTGATGAGGGTATCAAGTCTTTCAGTAAACTCATCTATCATTTCTCCCGCTTGCTGTCTTGCTTTGTTGAAGATGTGCCTTTCATAGTTGACATTTGGCATTGGATCGAACTTTGTTTGTAATGCCTTCTTCCTTTGACTGTAAGGTATTTCATCATCTTGTGGCATTTTCTTTATCACATCTTTCACTCAGTCACCTGCAAGGTTTATTAAGTATTTGATGATCTTTTTGACATCTGCTTCTTCTGGCGCTTCGATGAAATCATCGAATGGATCGATCCATGCAGTCCATCTAGCACCAATATTCTGCTTTTTGGCAGTATCGAATGAAAGCGGTGGTTTCACAAAGGCGGTGGCATCGTAGCCAGTAGTGGATCTTTTTGACGTTGAGAGCCTGCTGCCTACTTGGACCTGAAACCTCCTGTAAGTACTGGCTGTGTGCTTACATTGGTGTCATCACGGCCGATCTGATATTGTATGGCCTTTTTTTCATCTTTGGTGTTCAGTGACGGTTTTGTCTCTTGCATATGGTCATCACTGTTATCAACGTTCTGCATTGTAGCCAGATTTCACTGTCTTTAGCATTTCTTTGCGTCTGGATGCTTCTGCTTTTGGTGCACTTTTGCACCTGGCAATGGATCCTTCAGTGCTTCTCTGTACCCTGTTGTCGCTGCCTTTAGCATTATCATTCTGTACATATGATGGCTGTGTAGTATGTTGTGGCGCAGTCCCTTTTCTTTCGGCCTTACCACCAGGTTCCTGGCTGACTGTGAATAGGCTTCTTCATAGGGCCTTGGCCTTCTTCAAAAATCTTGCACTGGCTGGACTGGCACTTTGACTGAACATACGCCAACCGTTGACTGCTTCAGTTGGATTGAGGCGCACGTGGCACGCACAAGCAGTTTGCTGGATCTCGGCAAACTCTCAGGGTGAGCACTCTCTGGTTTTTGAGTTGTGCATCCCATCCTCGTCACCAGTTGTAGCTTCCTCCCCAGCCCGGTAGCATGCAAATGACCATGCCACACACAGAGGTCTGCAGTGCATGTCTTTATTCTTCAGTTCTCTGCATCCTAAAATGTATTAACCACACCCAGACACACCCAACCGATTATGTCATTCTCCTACGGAGTCGATCAGGGTATTCATACTCACAAAACATTACAGTTGTATTCCTGAATATCAACCAACAGAATATTGTGTTCCAAGAACATCCAGGGGAAAAATAGGGACAGCTAAGTGCATGTGGAGTAAGTTATAGAAACTCTACGCTTATTTTCCTTTCAATATTTTATTTTACATTTTTTGTCCTCTATATTGTGTTCTATCGAAGTACTGCTGTATTTAGTATCCCAGCATTATTCAATGTGCACACCCACTACTATGAGGTTTGTGTCAACATCTGCTCTTCGTGCACCTTAGAGGTGTCTTTTAGTCTCTGCACTACATATATGAAGTGACCGAAGCCAACACTCTGATACTTTGAGACTATTCCATTTAGACATACAGCACAATATGTTATTCCTCGTACCAAGGATAGCTTGACACTGGCATCCGGTGAGAAAAATCTCAATCACTACTCACTGTTTCCGTGTTGCTGCATGCACTCAGATAAATTCCGAGTTAAATGCATGTACTCTAGAAAGCAGAGACACACAAAAATGTGTGCTCAACCGCGCACTGAATGAACACATACCTTCATGGTATTTCCCCTGGTATTGTTCTTCCATTCATTTGTACTAGAAAAAGAGTTCTTAGAAATGTGAATGGGACCAAGTTCATCTTTTGGTTCAACGGTCTAGAGCCATGCCTCCTCATAAGGGGACAAAGCTATAGATTTGGACTAAGAGTAGCAGTACTTCCTTTGTCCCCAGCTCCATTACCCAATTCTAAAGATCTAGGAAGCCAATGAGAAAATGCTTGGTTAATATTCAAAAGCTCTAAATAAAACAAAAACATTTTACCCCAAGCATAGTCTCTTGAAGCCTTGTGTTTTGTGGCCCATTTTGTCAACTAATATTCTAGATTAGACAAACTGAATTTTACTTAAATTACCCTTCTAACAAAGGGAACATACTACACAAGATCGTGTGAGATTAGTTATGGGAAGTTTATGAGAGATTATATTTTCATTGATGCTTGTTAGGTCCATTACTGTACTCTAGGCCCATACTGCTAGCTGTGGCATGTTAAGTGAGTCATGGGCCTTACTGCAAACAAGAAAATTTACCAGGATGGACTACTTTCTCATTACTAAGCCTGGGCGTAGTTCGCGAAGTAGCGCTACGCGAAGCTACGCAAAGTGCAGTTCGCACTACGCGAGCTACGCGTAGCACTACGCGAACTGCGTAGTGCACTGTTCGCAATGATTGCACAGTGCCGGATGCTTGTCCGCACTGTGCAATCATTGAAAACGGCATCTTGTACAGTGCGAGCTGTCTTTTACTGCCGCTCGAGTAGATTTTTACTCGAGCAGCAGCTTTCTCAACGCGGACTGGTAGTTTCTCATCGCGAGCGGTCGCGAGCATATGCGACCACTCGCAATGAGAAACCTGACCTCCCCGCATTGAGAATCTCGCCGGGAGGTTTATTTTCCACGCTCGCGATCGGCAACTTGATGTTGCTGATCGCGAACGAGGAAAAAGTCTCGCCGGGATGTCATTTTGCTTGCTCGCGGTCGCCAACTTGACGTTGAGGACCGTGAGCAAGCAAAAAATGACCGCTGCACTACGCTACGCTACGTGTGTTTGCACTGTGCTACGTGCAATTCGCGTTGTGCGAAGTAGCGCAAACTTCGCAAACTACGCGAGCGTAGCGTAGTGCTTTGCCCAGGGTTACTCATTACCCTAAGGGATGGAACCTCAAAAATAAAAAAACAAGCTTTATCACCCGAGGAGGAGATGATGCAAAAATCAAGTTAGCTACTGATTGTACAACTAATATTAATGCATTAATGCACCTTGCCTCTCCTTTTAAATATGATGAAAAATAACCCAACAAACTCTAGAGATGGTATTATGCCAAAGTGTAGCTTGACCACCGATCAAGCTGTTGATGTTCTAATACTGCACCACATGATCGGTACAGGGGTGTACAGGGTACAGGGGTGTAACGGAGGTCCCTGCAGCCCCCACGAAGCGGGGGGGCCTTGAATGGGGCCCAATCACCTCCCAAAGCCATAGCATTGCATGACTTGCAGAATGCGTGCAATGGCATGGACTAAGAAATAGTTAAACATTCGGGAGAGTAACTCTGCTTTCCCAAGCAGGCCACCTGCAGCATAGGGGGGCCTCAACCCTTCAGGGGACCTCATTGAGCCCAAGACTAGTGAATTTCTGTGCAATCTGGGAGACAATGGGTCCCCTCATCATATTTTGCAGGGAGGCCCCATCATTTTGTGTTACACCACTGGGAAGATAACGTTGTTCTTGGCAGTAATAAACATAGTTGGAAATGTGATCATAAAGAAGGCACAAGGAATATTTTTAAAGCTCGTTTTTACATTTTACTGCTTGTTTGCTTGAAATTCACTGTTGTTTCCTCCTGAAGAGCGCTGCTGCGGCTGCAGTAGCCATTTTGTTTTTAATTCACAAGCGCTATTATTTCTTTAAATACAACGGGCCCGATTCACAGAACTAACTTACGACAAAATCCTAAACTTACTACCATTTTGGTATTCACAGAATGAACTTACTCATTTTGGTATTCACAGAATAAACTTACTCATTTTGGTATTCACAGAAGACACTTACACATTTTGTGTAACTTACACATTTTGTGTAACTTACTCATTTTGTGTAACTTACACATTTTGTGTAACTTACACATTTGGTATTCACAGAAGGCACTTACTCATTGATGAGTAAGTGCCTTCTGTGAATACCAAAATGAGTAAGTTAATTCTGTGAATACCAAAATTGTTGTAAGTTCATTCTGTGAATACCCAAATGTGTAAGTTCATTCTGTGAATACCAAAATTGTTGTAAGTTCATTCTGTGAATACCCAAATGTGTAAGTTCATTCTGTGAATACCAAAATTGTTGTAAGTTCATTCTGTGAATACCCAAATGTGTAAGTTCATTCTGTGAATACCCAAATGTGTAAGTTCATTCTGTGAATACCAAAATTGTTGTAAGTTTAGGATTTTGACGTAAGTTAGTTCTGTGAATCAGGCCCAAGATAATAACCAACTTTATTTTGAAAGTCATCTGTATCAAAAAAGCAGTCATTTGCTATGCATTCTCAGAGGTTGCTGTGATTCTACTCATATTTACTTCACTTGGGAATGTATATTTGACTTATATACGTTTAGTAGCTCTCAGAATCATACTCTCCTTGTATAGCAACTTTTGCTCGTTTGTATTATGCATATTATTGATCCACAGTGCCTCTTTTAGCTAACTCCAGGCCACCCATTCTGGTATCAAGTTCTGGCTACAGGACCCGGATTGGCAGGGGATCAATACTCTCTGTTCAGTAAAGGGAAAGATGTGACCCAAAAGCGATATAAGAAAGATGTGGCTGTGACAAGGAGTTTGCCAACTGGATGGGATCAAAAGGACTATGGCTGTAAATATTGAATCCCGAATATTGACGGGACAGAATATTTGTAACACTATATTGAGGAGCAAAATTTTGAAAGGTAAGTGCACAGAGGGAGGTAAGGAGTTTGTATTCTTAACTGCACATCTACATACTTTGAATATACATACATGTATATATATTCACTGAAAAAACCAAACGTTACAGGGATGTTATAGTAAGGCTCAGATTTTACATGCACAAAACCATAGAAATTCAGCAGTTATAGTTACCTGAGCTAACTATAAATTACGCCCCCGCAATGCACTTCTTATGACCACATATTACATTACTCATGACATGGTCAGTGACATCACTGATGACATCTTAAATGATATCACTGATGAGATCATCCAGTGATTATGAGTGTTTTCAAAACGTTTATGTGTTAAACATATTTACTAAAATATTACAAAAGTTAAATTAGTAAACTTTGTGCACAACTAGTGAGTGATACAATTTCAAACATATACTATGTGAGTGGATTTGTGACTGTTTGTATCCATGTGTGAGTAGGTGTGTGAGCTGTATTAGTAAATAAGTGGGTGTGTGGATAGCTGTAATGGTGAGTGAGTGGCTGTGTGAGTTACTGTATGGGTGAGTGACTGTGTGTGTAAGTGGCTGTATGTGTGAATGAGTGGCTGTTTGAGTGCAGGTTGGGTTAACTGAGCAGCTGTGTGAGTGGCTGTATTGGAGAGTGAGTATCAGTGTGAGTGAATGTATGGGTGAGTGAGTAGATGTGTGAGTGCTTGTATGGAACTGTGAATGGGTATGTAAGTGATTGTGTGGGTGTGTGAGTGGCTCTGTTGAAAAACTGTATGTGTGAGTGAGGGGGTGTCTGATTGGCTGTATGGGTGAATAAGTGGGTATGTGAGAAGCTATATGGGTGAGTGAGAGGCTGCATTAGTGACTGTGTGGGTGAGTAAGTGTATGTATGAGTGGTTGTGTGGATATGTGAGTGGTGCTGTGGATGATGTCATCAGTGATGTCATTTGAGATGTCATCAGCGCTGCCATCAGTGATGTCACTGACCATGTCATGAGTGATCTATAAGTGAGGTCATAAGCAGTGCATTGCGAGGGCATAAGTTATAGTTAGCTCAGGTTACTATAACTGCTGAATTTCTATGGTTTTATGTGTGTAAAATCTGAGCCTTACTCTTAAGTCCTGTAACCCTTTGGTTTTTTCAGTGAATTTGTAAGGTGTTTTTAATTCTATTTCCTAATTATAACATCCCTGTAAGCTTTGGTTTTTTCAGTGAATTTCTATGGTTTTTTAATGTTATTTTCTAACTATAATGTCCCTGTAACCTTTGTTTTTTTTTAGAGTATTTTGAAGTTTGAAGTTGTTTTTTAAAATTGTATTTCTTAACTGTAACCTTTGAGAGTGGGTGTGTGAGTGGCTGTATAGATTCGTGAGAGGGTGTTTTCATGGCTATATGGGAGTGTGAGTAGTTTTGTGGGGGTGCGAGTGGCTGTATGGGCTGTGAGTGGGTGTGTGAGTGGTTATGTGGGTGTCTGAGTGGGTGTGTGAGTGGCTGTATGGGGATGTAAGTGGGTGTAAATGTGGTTTTATGGGTGTGTGACTGGGTGTGTGACCATATGAGTGTGCAAGTGCATGTAGGAGTGGCTGTGTGGGTCTGTGAGCGGATGTGGGAGTGGCTGAATGGGTGTGTGAGTGGGTGTCTGAGGGTCTGTGTGGGTGTCTCAGTAGCTGTGTGAGTGACTGGATAACAATGGAAGCTCACCTGCCACTTTATCCAAGAAGAGTCTAAAGTTTTGCACAAAAAGTCTGCCCCATTGGAGTACTTCCTACTGGTTAATTACTATAGTGAGTGTTACCTCATTGGGTAAATGTCTAGTGCATATTGTACTCTACAGCTGCATAAAGAACCACATGGTAATGCCTCCAATGACATTGTGTGCATTAATTCTGGCAATGTGATTGTTCCTCGGGCGCCTTCATCCGCAAATCTGTGATAACATGAATGCTCATCAAGAGAAGACGACAAGACTACAAAGAGGTGAATCTCCACCAAACAGAGGTCCTTCCTCCTAACTATATGAAGTAAGTGCTTCTTTGTTTAGTGGGGATGTCTTTTTATACCTCTACAACATATTTGGCAGGAAACGTGCTTGGGGACCTTTTGGCAAGCTGTCCATCATCGTGGGAAAACACGGGAAGACTTTTGCATAGTGCTGAGGAAAACAGGGCTGGCCCAAACGGGCGAAGCTTGCAGATGGATTTAGGCATTTGCATATGGTAAATAAATGGGAGAACCGTGGACTCTGCTCTCACCAGGTGATAACAAGAAAGAAACCCCTCATCACAGTCACTACAGATCAGATTGCTCTCCATTAGATCAATTATGCATTCACCTCTATTAAGGATTTCAGCTCATTTTTCAAAGAGGAAACACACTTGCTTTGCCTTCCCCCAAGTCCAAGAAGTTAGGATCATTTGTGCTTTATTGAAGGAGAAGTTGGCTGTGTTGCCTCCCTCCCGGAATGATTTTGGCCCCGGGGACCCCATCTCCAAGGCACAGCCACTTGATCCAGCTTGCCCTGGAGCCCACCCAGGGCCCCTAGTGTGCAGCACTGGGGACCGCGGTGGGAGCCTCAATGCCCCCACATTCCCTGCTGGCTTTCCTACTCCAGCAGAAGCCATCATTGCTCCCGCACACAGGGAGCAGCCAAAAATGTTGCTCTCTGCATGCGGGAGCAAAACCTTTCGTCTGTTGGCAGCAGGCAGAAAAACAGATGAAAAGTCCGCTCCCATCTGGCGGGAGCACTTTTCCTGCTCCCACCAGCTAGGAGCGGACTTACTGTTTGCTGTCGCTTTGTGGGAGCAGTCAAACCTGCCACCAAGTGACAGCAAAAAGCTATGTACTGGGTTTGGGCACCCCGGGACATAGGGAACCGGCCATGGGGGGTGGCAGCCCCAGGGCCATTAATGGCTCCAGAAGGAGGGCCACTCAAATCGCCTCCTTTGTTATTAGAGGGCCTGAGCCAGGAAGGTGGTGGTCCCTACGGCCAAAAACAGCCAGTAAGGAGGGGAGCAGTGCATCCTCCCTCTCTTTCAAATTGTGGCTTAACCCCAGGAAGGTAGTGGTCTTCAGGGCCACAAATGGCCTGGGAGAGGGACCGCATGGCTCCCTCCCCCTCTCTATTTGATCGGTCTGGCCATGGGGAGGTGGTGGTCCCTGGGGCTGTTAAGGGACCTGGAAGGGGCTCTATATGGCCCCTCCATTGATTTAAATGATTGTTGCCTCATCTCGGGGAGGTGGCAGTCCCCAGGACTGTAAACAGCCTGGGGAGGGGGCTGCGCAGCCCCCATCCTCCATTTTAGTATATTGACCTGGCCCTGGGGAGGTGGCGGTCCCCAGGGCTGATATCGGCCAGGGTAAAAGGGGATGTGTGCGTCCCCTCCCCAAAATAAATATTATAATATGCCCTCAGGACCTGGCCCACACGGGGTCTGAAATACAAACAAGCGCAGGAGACAGAGCTTGTTATTTTTTATTTGCACACAAATTCATGAATCTGTTTTTATTTTCACTGCGAATATTTTTTTTAATGCTTTTTGGCCAGGTAGGGTTCCTGGGGGACCTCAGTACCAGGCCTAGAGTGTCAGGTTATTCCTACCCTGCCCCCTTCTCTTATTTTTACTTCTTTTTTTGGGACTTGGCTGAGTCCAAGTCCAAAAATGGCTGCTAACATTTCCTGGTTGATGTGTTGGCAGCCAATCAGATCTCCGCATGAGATCGGGAGGATTCGCAGAGCAACTATGTCTCTAGATATACAAATTTGGTTTTCCTTTAATATCTTAAAACTACTGAATGGATTTATTCCAAATGCTTTCAGGACCAAGATATAGTTTTCTGCCAAATTTGGTGGGATTCCATTCAGCAGTTCAGGCTGTAGTCATGTCTAAAATCCCTATGGGAAATTGCATGGGGAAAACATATTTTGGGACCTCCCCTTTTTCTTGGCCCCCAATTGAAGAATCACCCCAAACCTTTAAAGACAGCAGCTGAAGCAAGCAGCAAACTCGTTTTTAAAATTTCATGAAGATTCATCAAACGGTTCAAAGTTATTGGTAAATCAAAAAGCATTTTTCCTATGGAAACTACATCCTAAATATAAATACCTACTGACGACCGCCAGTAGGTAATATATATGTGTGTGCTTGTGTGTATACTACATATATAAACACACACACACATATATATGTATATATATATATGTATAGATATAATGTATATATATATATATATATATATATATATATATATATATATATATATATATATATATATATATATATATATATGCCCTTCCAATACTTCCACCAGATTAGCAAAAAATACTCGGACACCCTTGCAAGCTGCAAAAATACGTTTTAATGGCTCCAAACGACGGGTTTCAGCTTTCGCCTTGATCACGCTCATAAACAAGCAATGGTATCGTAGTTCATTTTAAACAGTGAAAGTAACAAAAATAGTCAAAGGACTACACCCGTAAAATGTGTTAAAAAGCCAGTGCAACCACGGCGACCATTTTGGCATGGTGAGAAACAGTATGCCACTATTACCACATTCTTATACAAAAGAGTAAGCAATATGTATTTACAAAATGCGAACAAATGTTAACAAAATAGAAATCAATTTAATCATTCTATTGCATTATATACATAGTACCTGCAGCGAAAAAAGTTTACATATTACATTATTCACCGCTATTAAATATAAAATCATGGGACCCATGTTAAATACGTTGTATAATACAACCATGTTACAGGATATTCGTATACACCATTGTCATGTAGATTCAGCCCAAATGGGCAATGTTCAACAATATCCATAAAGGTAGAAATTACAGTCCTGCCCAAATGGGCATAAGTCCTCATGATGTGTTCAGAATATGTGGTCAGACAATTTTTATCGGCCATGGTGTACTAAAGTGCCTTCACCTACAAAAAATGTGAATGTTTAAAACTATTAAAATATACACGAAAAAATATATATACAATATATAGAGAAAGAAGCCAGCAGACGATTATACACACAGTTCTATTGTTGATCATAACCATTTTACTCATTCAAATGAATTGCCAATTCTTCACTTGAATTCAAACCTTGAGGTACCATAGTTTCTAAATCAATAATATATCTAGATTCAAGTTTACGCAGGGCAAGCTCACGATTTCCTCCCCTCACACTAGCTGGTACTTCATCAATCACGGCCATTCTCAATTGTTTTTCATTCTGATAGTGATGCTCATAGAAATGCCGTGCTACGGGATATTGTCTATTATTATGTCGTATCGCACGAACATGTTCTAGCACTCTTTTCTTGGCACGATGTATCATGCTCCCTATATACATTTTGTTACAGGGACAAATGAGAGTATATACACAATACATCGTATTACAGGTAAGAGGTTTCTTGATCTCAAATTCTCTTCCTGAGGTAGAAAGTGTCAACTTTGTACAATCTACACTGTTGCTACAGGCTTTACAATTTTTACAGCACCGGAAACCAGGACAGCCAGTCTTATTGCCCCTTCCAGTGCTGGTAACTAAATTGTGGCTTAATTCATCACGTAACGATCGACTTTTCTTGAAAGTCACCTGAGGATTACTGCTCAAATTCTTCTTCAGACTGTCATCTGTCATAAGCACATGCCAATGCTTGCCAAGTATTCTACGTACCTCCTGTGATTGACCCAAGAATGTTGTAATGAATCTCAGAGTCTCAGACCCGCCTTCTTCTCTTATAGGGTGTAGCAATTCATTTCTAGTGAACTCCGCCACCCTTCTACTGGCTTCAGCGATGGTTTTAAGGTTATAGCCTCTATCTAGAAAGCACTTGCACATAACCTCCTCTTCTGCCTTAAACGCTAGCTGTGTACTGCAATTGCGTTTAGCGTGTAACAGTTCCCCGTAGGGGATGCTGTAAATAAGGTTACGAGGATGAGAGCTGTTAGCCCTAAGAATACTGTTTCCTGCTGTTGTTTTTTGCGGAATAATTTAGTTTGTAACATGTCATCTTGTTCTTCAATACGCACATCCAGAAAGTCAATAGCAGTTTTGCTGATATGTTAAGTCAGCGTCAGGTTGTAGGTATTGACATTGAGTTTCCTCACAAACTCTCTAGCCGATTCCTCCTCTCCGTTCCAAATGAGGAAAATATTGTCTATATAATGCAGCCACAGGACAACTTGGTTCTCAAATTCAGTTGTTTGTGCGACCACCTGCTCCTCCCACCAGCCCATCAATAAATTAGCATAGCTGGGGGCGAAGCAGGTGCCCATAGCCGTGCCCTGTGACTGCCTGTAGATGATGTCATTAAACATAAAAAAATTGTTAATTAAACAAAACTCAATCATGCTAACAATCATTTCTGAATGCAACAACAGAGAGATCGAATGGGTCTTTAGGAAGTGTCGAATAGCCTGTAAACCTAGCTGATGTATAATGCTGGTGTACAAGCTACTCACATCTAATGTGATCAACGTATAATTAGCTTCCCAATGTATCTCATCAATGATAGTTAGGAAATGAGTGGTGTCCCTTAAATAGGCCGCTAACCCAACAACAAATGGTCTGAGATAGTGATCGATATATCTCGAAGTTTTCTCAAGTAGAGACCCTCTATAGATGATACAATGGGTCTCCCAGGAGGGTTTAAGGGATCTTTATGAAGTTTAGGCAGCAGGTAGAGTATGGGGATCCTAGGAAGGGCACATTTCAAAAAATTGTATTCTTCCCACTCCAACAACCCCCTCTCCCTCCACTCCACCAACAGCTCACCAAAATGTTTGTTAGATCTAGTTACTTCATTTCCATCAGAAACACAACAACAGTTGACATCCTGTAGTTGTCTCAATCCCTCAGCTAGATATTTCTCAGTATCCAGAACCACCACATTTCCGCCTTTGTCAGATTGACGGATCACAATGGAATTATCCATTTTTAACTTCTCCATAGCTTGTATTTAATCCAAGCTTAAATTTTTCTTGGACATAGGGGTTTTCTGATACCTGATCTTTTTGAGGTCTCTCAATACCCCTTTCTCAAAGACCTCTATCGCGTCACACTGTACATTAGGCAGAAATACAGATTTAGGTCTAAAAGTGCTGCCTGGGTTCACCCCCAATTCCATTTCCAAATCATGCAAATTCAAATTTACATTATCAGTCACCATCTCATTGCTATCAAGCGTAAACAATGTTTGTAAGGTCTCTATGTCATCAATGTTCAAATTACTCAAAAGTTCAGGTCTCCTCCCTTCTATATTCCTACTATGTTGTGTGTCAAACCATTTCTTTAGTTTTAATTTTCTTGAAAAATAAAATAAGTCAATACGTGTTTGTGCAAAGTTCAAATTCATAGAGGGACAAAAAGACAAACCTAATGAGAGGAGCTCCATCTCTTCCACAGAGAGAATCCGTTGGGAAAGGTTGACCACCATCATATTTTCCCCTTCTTGCCCATTGTTTCCATTCCCACGGGCTTTAATTTGTCATTTTTTGCTCCTTTCTTTGGCTTGTTTGTTCCTCGCATTCTTCCTCTGCCTGTTTGTGCACTCTGTGCCTGAGAGAATTCTGTCCTTCCTTGATTCATCATCTGGAATTGTAATAAAAAATTATTTTTCTGGTGAGTTTGACTTGTTTCTTGGTTCAAAGCTGTTACAGATGTATCTGATAAACTCCCATCAGAGACATCACTTTCACTGATATCCCTGGTTGCTGTCGGAATGATCTTTTTTCCAGCTGCGTTCCCTTCATTGTTCTCGAATAAATGATATTATTTCTTGTGGAACGACAGGGTACGACCAGCCTGATAGTCTTTAAAGTCTCTGAGGAACTTGCGCTGCTTTTTAGCTGTAATCTCCTCCTTTAATTTACCCATCCGTATTAAGAGGTTTCTCATAAATTCCTCCAATGCTTCCTTAGCAACCAGTTTTTCTAATTCAGCCAGAACCACCTCAATCTCAGCCAGAAGTTTACTTCTATCTTTCATGGCATATTTTACAAGAATGCGCATCATCATGAGTGAACATCCAGCTGAATTATTCGACCATTCTTCTAACATGTCAGGGTCTGGGTCCTCATAGGTGAGAATAGTAAATATCCGCAGACCTCTAGGCACAGGTCCCACTTCAATATATCTCTGAAGTGATTCTGCCTCCCACCACTTGGAAAGTTCTTTCTTGTGTAGTTTTTCCAGTTGATTATATAAGGTTTGTGCTTTTATCTCCCCTGTTATGTTCTGTGTTGGGGTAGCCGAACTTCCACTTGCCCCCATCTGTGTAAAGAAAAGTCTGTTGGCCGTTTCCTTTCTCTTTGCTTCAAGAGCTGCAGCCATTATATTTAGTTTTATTTAACTCCAAGTAGCTTGCAAGTGCCAAATGTTGAGACCCTTCAGTCTCAATTAGCATTCAGCTCTTAGCCCTTCTGGCTCACCACAGCCACACTCAGGAAAAGTAAAACCCGGCCCGGATCCGCACTCACCAGCGCCAGCGAATCGAGCCCACCGCGTCCTCCGACGTCGGGTGCGCTATCGAAGCACTAGAAGACGCTTTTCCGCTCGGGTTCCAAAACTCCCGGTGGGTGCTGTTTATCAGTTCACAACACCGTCGGGCACCCGCTGCCGCGTTTCCCTGTCACAATACGCGGTTGTAGATCCTAGCGTTGCAGACCTTTCTCTCCTCAGGCCACAACAGTAGAGCCAGTTAGGGGTCAGCCTCAATACCATAAATTTACATTTATCCAGAAAGTCAATAGCAGTTCTGCTGATATGTTCAGTCAGCGTCAGGTTGTAGGTATTGACATTGAGTTTCCTCACAAACTCTCTAGCCGATTCCTCATCTCCGTTCCAAATGAGGAAAATATTGTCTATGTAACGCAGCCACAGGACAACTTGGTTCTCAAATTCAGTTGTTTGTGCGACCACCTGCTCCTCCCACCAGCCCATGAATAAATTAGCATAGCTGGGGGCGAAGCAGGTGCCCATAGCCGTGCCCTGTGACTGCCTGTAGATGATGTCATAAAACATAAAAAAATTGTTAATTAAACAAAACTCAATCATGCTAACAATCATTTCTGAACGCAACAACAGAGAGATCGAACGGGTCTTTAGGAAGTGTCGAGTATTTTCTGCTAATCTGGTGGAAGTATTGGAAGGATTGTAGGGTTTCCGGTAACCCCACTCGGACCGCTCGTTATTTTGACAGCCTCTTTAAACCTAAACCAGGACTGGTGCTTGAAACACCAGTGAAGCCTGTCCAATCGGAGTGAGGCATCTTGTTTAAAGAGAGGGCGGGAGAAGCACTTGCTGCATCCTTGGCGGCATCTGAAGAAGTTTTATTCAAAACGAAACGCGTCATGCTTACGCCACAATAAAGAAGGATTTTGCATTTCCCCTGGAGTCCCGCGTGTGCTCATTTCCTCTACGAGTGGGGGAGAGTGGAGTCTATGTTTTGGGATGCGGCCATGAACGTCCCTAGAGCACCCACCCCTTCAGAGTCCGGCGATCTTGGTGGCAACCTTTGGACAAACTACAGGCTCTGTGGTAACGCCTGGACACGCCGCTTACCTGTAATCAGCTCGGCCACTATCAGTGGACTACGACTTCGTGAAGGACGCTGTTGCCTACCGAGGCGACGTGTACGAGCTCCTGCCGGGAAGCAAAGCGGCGGGGTGAGGGACAAGGTGAACTGCAATACCGCCCACTGCAAAGAACTCGGTGTGCATTGGGGTGAAGGGAGCAGACACCGCCCACTGGGGCTAGTACTGACGCATGGTGTCTGCTCCGCGCTAATCCAGATCCCTGGGTTTACGCCTTTCCCAGTGCTTGAAACACCAGTGAAGCCTGTCCAATCGGAGCGAGGCATCTTGTTTAAAGAGAGGGCGGGAGAAGCACTTGCTGCATCCTTGGCGGCATCTGAAGAAGTTTTATTCAAAATGAAACGCGTCATGCTTACGCCACAATAAAGAAGGATTTTGCATTTCCCCTGGAGTCCCGCATGTGCTCATTTCCTCTACGAGTTGGGGGAGAGTGGAGTCTATATATATATATATATATATATATATATATATATATATATATATATATATATATATATTACCTACTGGCAGTCGCCAGTAGGTAGTTATAGTTAGGACCACGTTTCCATAGGAAAAGCATTTTTTATGTGCTTACACCTTTGGCGTCGTTTGGCGAATCTTTACGAAATTTTCCAAAAAGTTCCTCTTTTCAGGTCAGCTCCTATCCTAAAAGTTTGGGGGATTCGTCAAGGGGGGCTAAGAAAAAGGGGGGTCCCAAAACGTGTTTTCGCCATGCAATTTCCATAGGAAACTTTAGACAAGGCTACAGGTCAAACTGCTGAACGGAATTAAGCCAAATTTGGCAGAGAGAATGGTCTTGGTCCAGAAAGCACGCTTTTGTTTAAATCAGGTAAAACCGTTCAGTAGTTTTAGAGAAATATCAAATTTTCCAGAAATTGATATTTAAGAATTCTGACATCTGATTGGCTGAGGCGTTACGAGCACGAGCTTGCGCCTCATTGGCTGCGAACTGTTGAAACTAGGAGTGTTGGCAGCCATTTTGTGATTCAGTCCATCAGCTCGCATCTCTGCCTCTAAAAGGCATCGGATCCGTAATTCTACCTCTGCGAGGCAATACTGAAAATATCCCGCAGGTCTGTCTGTGCGAGATACTCCTTTTACGCTCCCTCTCCCCACATCATCAGCTCGCGGCTATGCCTTTATAAGCCAGTCCATCGGCTCGCAGCTCTGTGTCTGTGAGCCGTCGGGCCCGTAGCTCTACCTCTGTGAGCCACCTCGTTAGCTCGTAGCTGTGTCTGTGCTGGGAGGCCCGTCGGCCCGTTACTCTCCCTCTGCATGTTAGCCCGTCGGGTTGCAGCTCGGAGGGCTCGCAGCTGTATCTCTGCGAGCCACCCCATTAACTGATAGCTGTGTGTCTGCTAGCAGGCCTGTTGGCCCGTTGGTCTCCCTCTGCGAGTCAGACCACAGCTCTCGCTCTGCAAGCCGGTACAGTGCTGTGCTTTTGCAAGCCAACGGCTCGTAGGTCTCCCTCTGCGAGCTGAGCCCACGGGCCGCAGCTCTTCCTCTGCGACCCTGCCCGACGGCCCGCAGGTGTCCCTCTGCTAGCGGAACCACAGGTGACACTCTGCGAGCCGAAATTGGGAATATAAGGCGGCTCTAAAAAGAGCCCTTGTGTTTATTAGTTGGAGCTACATGTAAGTGTGAATGCACAGCTTCAGGTTAATCAGGAAAACTCGGTTTCCCTCATCTGTGAAGTGTACTCCATCACTTCTGTAGATATCAGCCATATCAAAACGTAAGTTGTTGTTGTAGATCGACCCCATTCTATGGTCTCTGAGGTATGCAGACACAGCTTTGTTGACATTCTTCCTAGATTTTTCAATCTTATGACAAAATTGGTTTGACCATTTCCACTTCTGTCTTTGGCATATATTGGAATATACAAAGACAGTTTGAGGCAAAAGTAACATCAATTGTCCAAAGGTGTCCTTCATAAGCATTTCCAAACCTACCCCAGTCAATGTGCCTAGGTCGTTACCACCACAGTGCACAATCATGAGATAAGGGTGGTGGAGATGCAAACAGGTTTTAACCAAAGGGAGCAATTGGTGACACTTCAATCCTCTCTGTGCAAACCATTTAATGTGCACATTTTGTAAACCTAGGTCTAAGTCAATACGTCTCTGTTCTGCATACCTCTTGCACCATAAAATATAGCTATATCCTACAATCCACACTAGCATTTTGAAGGTATGGCTAGAGGATATGGATAAATGTCTGTAGCTCATGCAGTCTGTTCGTAGAATGAGCTATATGTTTAAACATGGGGAACTACTTTTTTTTACATACAAAACGTTAACCGATTGGGAGATGAAATGTATTGTGTCCTAAAAAGTAGGGTGTATATTAGTTTTGATGAAAAGCATCTTTGTGATTGGATAATAAAAAAGCAGTTTATACGTGGAGCACATATTATATGATGAAATTTGCTCAGCTCAACCACACCTGCTAATTGTATTTGGAAGGTGCAGTTCAAACTTGAAAGAATGGTGAACTTTTGACCTCCACGTGCCGTTAAATGTTGGAGAAAATGTTGCAAAAAAATATCGGTAGGTTTAAAAAATGATGAATGCACGTGTCGTAGAATGTTCTAGAAAGTGTTGATACAATACGCTGAACTTTTCACCTGTATGTGTCCTTAAAAAAACTTTATATGGAAAGTTCAAAAATAACCAATAAAGAGAGGTTTTGCAATCTAAAAAAAATAAGGAACTTTTCTGATTTGTTCTTTACATGTATTTATCTGTGGAGCAACAGGGAAATTGTGCCAATACTGGTTCCATTCTTGATGAAAGGGGTGCATTACATGTACTGTGTGACAAGAAAAGAATTGCATGCGTTTGTGACATTTGAAATCTGCATACCAACTACGAAGGTAAATTAGAAATTAAAAAGGTGTGTTATGTGTTTTGTAGTAGTGGTTAAGTATTTGAGACGATATTTTTAACTTTGAAAGTATTTTTTATTTCTAAATAACATAGTGTTAGTAAAGTCTGGTGTTTTATTGGTTCTAAAATATGCATAATGTGTAACTAGTTGTTAAACAAGTACTTTATATATGTTTAGGAGTTTTTCACAAAGAAAAGGTGTAAGTTGTCATATGTAAAAGACTGTGGGCCATATTCTCAAGACCAGCGATAACATTATTGCCGCTTTAGCGGCAGTTTCCTGCCGCTAAAGTGGCGATAATGTTATCGCCATTCTTGTGAATATGGCCCTGTACGGTTTTGAAAATTCAATGTAGCGTTAATTTCGATTTGTATATCTATTCCGGCGAGATAAACAGAATGTCGCACGTTTGGAAATTATGCTCAGTCTGGAAATAGTGGAGAAGGGGTGACAGTAGAAAATTCATGTGTTATTAACTTAACAGAGATGGAAAAAAAGAAGAAAGGTTATGTGCACAGTTTGTGGTCTCATTTTTTACACTGAGAGGTAGATTTCAATGTCAGTGAAGGCTGGTGTGGTACTGCGAGGCTTTGCATTTGGGTGTTCTTAGGAAATCTAAGTTGTTGGGGAGCGTTTCTTCAGAAGTAATTTTTTACATATGTGAGAGATAAAAAATAAATGAAAATGTTCTTTGTATATTTTCTGTACGATTTTGTTCACAGTGGTAAAGTAAATGTGATTATTAGTGATAGTAATTGTCACGGTGTGTTCCTCTGCTGAATATACGCAGGCGTTTAAGTGGTCCGGGTGTTATCAGTAGTAGGCTCCGCCACCCCTTTAAGAGAGCCGCCAATTTTTTCATCCCAGTTAAAGCTGTTAATATACGTATAGTAAAGGGACGATACATAAAAAGTTTGGAATTACACCTTCATTTACTCTGTCTACCTTGCACCACCATTTTGTGCCCGCAGCAGTACTGTTTATAAAAATAATCTAATACAGCTTTTTGTATTATAAAAATAGCACTTATAGGTTTATTGGCATATTGGTAGAATTTGTACTATATAAAGAAAGTTTCAATGGTATAGAAATGCACTGTATTATGTAGGAAATATTACATATGCATAGGTTGTGATGTCATTTTTTTACTGTAAGGTACATTTGAGTATAAGTGAAATCAGGTGATATACTGCGAACCCGTTCAGAATGTGCACAGATTACATAGAGAGTAAATGGACAAAGTAAACGTGCACGTTGCTTTGTGTATGTATGCATGGTTTGAATCATTTGATGATACTTTAAGACATAATCTAAACACTATTTCTGCTTTACAATTGGGTACAGTGCACAGTGTTAGTAGTTAGTGACTAGATGCTGGTAAAGGGATTATTTATTACTCGTTCATACGAAATAAAGGTGGAGAGGGGCGTTTCTTTACAAGAGATATTTTATAAATGTGTGAGAGATAAAAAACAATTAAAAATGTTCTTAGTAAATTTTCTGTACAATTTTTTCACACTAGTAAACTAACTGTGATTATAAGTGATGAGAATTGTTAGGGTGTGTCTCTGTGCTGAATATACGCAGGACTTTAAGTGGGCTGGGTGTTACCGGTGCTGAACACTGCTACCCCTTTTAGACACCCGCATTTTTCTTCATTCCACTTAAAACCCTCAATATACGTATATTAAAGGAACGGTACAATAAAAGTTTAAGGATTACACCTCCGTTTCCTCTCCTCATGTGTCACCCCCATTTTGTGCACCAAACAGTAGTGTTTATAAAAATTAAGTAAGAGAGCTTTATCTAGTATGAAAATAGCACTTATACCTTTATTAGCATGTTCATGGGATCTGTAGTGTAAAGAGAAGGTCGTAATCAGTTTCAATGGTACAAAAGTGACGTGGCATATGTTTGAAAGATTACATGGTTTTAGGAGTAAGGTATAGAGGTAACAAATAAGCAGTATAGTTTGTTATGTTTAAACAAGTATGTAGTTTTGTAAATCAGATACAGCGTTGATTTGTGCAGCACACAGTACACCCACAATGACCCTGGAATATGTCCCTGAATGCCTTGGCACACTGCAGCACACATCCAAACGCCAAGTAGCCCCCATCCACAATGTGCACAGAGTGCCCCCCCTATCACCAATATCACAACCTACTCTTGCACATATGCTGAATCCAGCAAACCTGCAGATCCGTGACCCACACTGACTATGCAAGTAACACTGCATGTCGGATAGCATAGCAGCTGCGCAAACAAAATGACATGGCCCACGAAGCGACATGGACGGAGCCAAGTGCGGATCAAATCCTCAAAGGAGCAGGTCACACTCCGACGTGTCCACGTGCAACCACAACCCATGCCTTACAATACACGCAGCAGACCAACAATGCACCAGGCCACAAAATCAGTCCGCGAGCACACATCACCCAAGTCAAAAGCAAAACAGGCCCCGAAAAGCACACAATACAAAGGCACCCCGTCTCAAGGGGAGAAGGCTACATGAAATCAGAGCTGCAGGGGCAACTCCCCCACAATGCAGCCCACACACATAGCAATCACAGAACATCAGCAATGAAGGCAATGTGGTACAAAACTCCCCTCATACGGGTTCTGTGTCTGGTGTGTGTGGCGGGGTGATGGCTGCATGGCTGTGTGCCCCTGACACATCAGACTGCGTAGGTGATGGGGCTGCATCAGATGTCGTCCAGCACCTATGCAAAAACAATGTCTGGCTCACAGAGGCGGAGCTTGCCAAAGGGATACACCCCCATTGCACATGCGACAGTCAGTTCTTCCCTGTGTTGGGACGAGGCTCATTGTGGCACACGAGTGGACAATCTTTACAACACACCTCACAGTTAGACACCAGTAGAGTGGCATAGGCTTTATTGGCATGTGCGTGTCAGTACGGGCGAGGCAATGGCCACAACAGTCACGGACATGCTTAAGACACTTAGACGCAGCATGGGTACATGTCAAGGGGCAGATGATGTTGGGGCTGAAATGGACAAAATTCATCACATATGGCAACGCTCACAGCCCACCTTGCCTTGCTGGACGAGTCATGTGTTGTTTGGCATCTGCACAGTGCCCCGTGTGAGGGGGCACGACTCACTGTACATGGGGTCTGCATGGTGCTCTGCCTCCGGGGTGCAGCAATTGTCTGCTCTGCCGACAGTGATCAGGTGTGAGGGTCCGACAGGTTCACATGTCGTGCTACATCGCCATGTGTGTGCTCTCACCCAGCAGTGTGTCCGAATTGGCAACGTTGCCAAACGACGCTGTGTTGCTCGGACCATGGACCTGCGTCGCCTTGGACAGGTGTATGTGCACACGCGTTATTCCACGCACATGCATACAGAGCCCGACCGAAGGCAAACGTGTCCTCTGTTTTGGTGGGATATGTGAGCAATCCCCACTGTGCAACAAGTTGTTGGGCCATGTGCTGTGGGTGGCAATAGGATGGGGCTTCAGGTACGTAGTTACTCATCCATGAATGCCTGTGCATCTTCATGTGCAATGTGTTCCAATAGTATGTCGTTGTCGTGTTCAAGGAACACCAGGGTGAGCCAATCCATTAGGTGGTCCGGGAAGGTGTGCTCAGCCCACGCCGTCTCACCGATCCGCAACACCGCCCAATAGGGGAGCACCTCGATGTGGTCACTGCAGACAAGAAATTGTGCAATCTCCCATGCACAACTACCAATACATACGCAGTATGTCAAGGCATCCCATGCACGGCTATCACTGTTACACTCCTGTTCGTGATCCAACAGGGGGCGCAGACACAAGTCATAGTCCAATTCATCAACAGTTGTGTTGGATAGGCAGACATCCATGGGACACTCGAATGTGCATGTTCGGCAGTGGAACCAGGGCTGGACGCAGGTGACGTGGGCAATGCGGAAGCTGAGCCTGTAACTGATCCGCAGCACTGCCAGTGGCAGTGCGCCCAGTAAATGCAGCGTACATGCACGGTACTGTTCCACATGACGGGTGTTGTGCATGTGCCCGGTATGGCCTGCCATTGCGTTGGTGCGTCTCGTGAACAGCCACTCTTCTGGACTGCGGCTGTTGTGTGGAGGATATACCACAGCTCTGAGCAATGATTTGAATATGTGTGCAACGTTGTGGGACATGGGTTGCTGTTTCCGTGGGTGTCAAGGGCATCCAATGGCGGGGTACCACAGGCAGGGGCTTCTATGGGTGGGCTGTGGATAAGTCGGATGGTTTATTTGCGGAATGCGTGGTGTGGGAGTCGTTCTCATCTGCCATTGTATCTCTATCAGGGTGTTCCAGGCGCGTTCGGGACCATGGTCAGAGGTGCAGGTGTCCTCCCGGCTTCTGCATTGGGACAATGGTGCTTTCATCCCTGATGTTTGTCTCACTACTACTTTCGTTTTGGGAATGTGATGTGGCTTTGGCGCTGAGATTGGGACACGGCCTTGGGCTCATGGTGTACGGATGGCGATGTACACACACATGTTGGCATGTGGAGCCAGGTGCCCGTGCGGCCTTGCGCTGCTTGTGCTATCTCACTCCGTCTCTCTCCCTCGCTCTCTCCCTCTCTTTCCTTTGTTGCGCGCATGGCACACCTTCTTCTCTTGGATTTGGTCTACCAGGCTGTGTGCTACGGATTGTCCAGTGGGAGCAGCTAGGACTCATCCTAGGGGTTGTTTCTGCTTTTGTTTGTCTGGGGTTTTGTGTTGGTGGTTGCATTGCTGTATGACTGATTCTCCATTTTCTGGTCACGCATGTATGTTTATTTTGCTGCTTGTGCGACATAAGGCAATATGTTTGTTTTGGGATTCGTGGTGTTGGTGTGCAATTTCTTAGTCCGGGGTTGGGGGTGTTGCCGGGGGGGGTTCCGGGTGTGGGATGGGGTCCTGGGGTGTTGGCGGTGGGTGTTGTGGCCCTGTTGGGTGTCTGGGCCCCATGATGAGTTGCTCCATGGCATCTGTTGCCCTTCAGATGTGGCCCTGGGCTGTGCTCCCTTTTGTGGTGCTGGCTGCCGTCCAACTTTACACCAGGTCAGAGCAGGTGTAAATTTCCCAGTGCTAACGCGCCTTATTGCCGGTTTTGTGTTTTTATCGCGGATGTGGCTGGTCGTTGTGAATGTTGAGGTGTGCTGTTGTCTCGGCTTTTGTCACGGGAACGCCTACTCTGCATCTCATTAGCGATATTTGCGAGGGTCCTCTGTGGCGATGTTTTTTTAGGCTGCTATCGTGGGTATACTGGTGCTGTGGGCTGTTAACACCGGCTTGTGAATGGGGGGGTACATTTATCACAAGTTTGGCTGCGATAAAGTGCGGTTAATTCGGCGATGGCTCCTTGTGAATATGTCCCTTAATCTTTCCCCCCTCTCCATCTCCATGTCGGTGGTTTTTGTTGCTGTCTAACAGTTGATCTGTACTTGTTTATGTACATCCACATTAAAATGTAAGCCTGTACCATATTTTTGCTAATATGGTCCAGTGTTATGCTTGCTAAGTTGCCGATAGAAGTGTTAAACTAATAAGGGTAACGTTTACATGTGCCATTTAGTTGAGAATATCACTCTAAGTATACAGATAACAATTTTACAAAATAGTATCTACAAAGTTATGTGTAGTGGGTTGCAGAGGAAGTGGCGTGGAACGGTGAGGTGCATGGGACGGGGGGTGGGGCGGGGGGCGAGGGGAAAAGTAGGAGGTAGTGGAGTCACATATAAAATGGGAAGGTGAGTCTAAATAATTCAATAAATACGTGCTGTATGTCGGATGACACTACCTGCCACCCTACTGTTCCCTTATTCTGCTCCAGTACCATGCAGCATTTCCCCTGCAAGCCACCACTGGAACTTATATAATTGTATGTGATTATTTTGACATATTGAACAGATATAACAAATAATTGAAACTTTTTTTTCATACGCAGAAAATTATTGTGTTTGGATTAAAAATTGAAAATGCCTAGAAGACCTGAAAAGAAAGGAAAAACAAAAAGGCAATCTACTTAAAGAAAAGTCAAAAATATGGATTAGAAGAAAATGAAAGTACTACAAAAATAGTTTCTTCTGGTAAAAACACTAGACAATTTCTAAAAAGAGTACTACGAACATTTAATGAAAATAACATCACACAAACGAAAAATAAAAAAAATTCAAGTAAGGAGAAGCAGACTTCGACTTCAAATTGCAAGAAAAAAAAACATGATAAGGAAAGAGTATTTGTTACCCGTAGACAAAAACAATTTCAAGAAATTCGTCAAAGAGTTCGAAATAGAGTAATTCAGAATTTAATAAAAGGATGCCGCAAATATAAAAAGAAAGTGCTGCAATTGAAACAGAAACAGTGTGTTGAAAGCATAGTGGATAATGCTTTTAAGTTAAAACTAAAAATATTTATTTTCATTTTGAAGAGGATGAAAGTGTTGGATAAAACAATGAAGATTCTGAAAGACAAAAGTAAAAAAAAAGACGTGTGAACAGAAGCAACTTTTGTAAAATCTTCAGTGGAATCTAATAGTGAACCTTTTTTTAATGAAGAGAGTTACTTCCAAGAAAATAGTTTACCATTTGCAGTTGATACTGGAGGTCGTTGCTATGACGTTCAGAATGGTTGTCCTGTTGCAAAAGAGGAAATGGTTACTATTAGTGCAGAACAGTTAATAGCTGAAGAAAGCCATCAACAGCCAACTCGCCACATTCATTGAAGAACTCAACATCCTCGACTCCTCCCAATCCGGCTTCAGAAAAAACCACAGTACGGAAACCGCCCTCCTTGCCGCAACAGACGACATCCGCACCCTACTGGACAAAGGAGAAACAGTAGCCCTCATCCTCCTCGACCTATCAGCGGCGTTCGACACAGTCTCCCACCGCACCCTAATACGCAGACTCTACGACGCAGGAATCCAGGACAAGGCCCTCGACTGGATCTGCTCCTTCCTCTCCGGCAGGACGCAGCGGGTCAGACTCCCCCCTTTCCTCTCGGACCCCACACCTACCACCTGCGGAGTCCCCCAGGGCTCCTCCCTCAGCCCGACGCTCTTCAACGTCTACATGGCTCCACTTGCCCCCATCGTCAGAACCTATGGACTCAACATCGTGTCATACGCAGACGACACCCAGCTCATCCTCTCCCTATCCAAAGAGCCCAACACCGCCAGACGCAACTTTCGAGAAGGCATGGAAGCCGTCGCCAAATGGATGAAAAACAGCTGCCTACAACTAAACACCAACAAAACAGAAGTACTCATCATGGGCCCAAACCCCGACGCCTGGAGCGACACCTGGTGGCCCCCCGCCCTCAGAAACCCACCAACCCCCACAGACCTTGCACGCAACCTGGGAATCATCCTGGACTCCGAGCTCAAAATGGACCGCCAGATCAACTCTGTCTCGTCTTCCTGCTTCCACATCCTCCGCCTCCTTTGTAAGACCTTCAAATGGATCCCCCTCGAACACCGAAAGACAGTAACTCACGCCCTGGTCACCAGCAGACTTGACTACGGCAACGCACTCTATGCCGGAATAAACAAAAACCTCATCCGCAAGCTACAGAACATCCAGAACGCCGCCGCAAGACTGGTCCTCAACCTGCCAAAACACTGCCACATCTCCCAGCACCTGCGCACACTCCACTGGCTCCCCGTCGAGGTGAGAATCACCTTTAAGATGCTCACCCACGCACACAAGGCCCTCCACGGCACCGGACCAGCATACCTGAACAGCCGACTCAAATTCCACGCACCCCAAAGGACCCTACGATCAGCCCAGCTCTCCTACGCCATGGTCCCCCGCACCAGAAAGACCAGATCGGGAGGCCGCTCCTTCTCCTTCCTCGCAGCCAAAGCATGGAACGCCCTTCCGCTCCACCTCAGACAGACAACATCGCTCCCCATCTTCGCAAGAAACCTCAAAACCTGGCTCTTTGACAGACCCCCTCCTTGATGGAATGGAACCTGCACCCCCCCACCCCTAGCGCCTTGAGACCCTTACGGGTGAGTAGTCGCGCTTTAACAAACTCCTGATTGAAACTCCTGATTGATTGAAGAAGTGCAAGGGAAACGCACACAAGCTCCTGTGTATAAGTGGGGTTGTAGCAGTATTTGTAGTATTTGACAGGAATCTATTGATATAATGCGAAATTTGTTATGAGAATATACACAGAAAAGTGTAAAACAGAAGATTAGGTTGTTACAAACACTAGATCCTTGTAATGTAAGAAAATATACTGAGAAACATGGGCATTCTCTGGCTTGTCTTTCAAGAAAAGTGTGTAAAAGTGTTTTTCATCACTTAAGGATGTTAGCAGTACACCATTCAGAAATGCGGAAGTTTGTAAGGAAACTGTACTATGTAAAAAGTCCTGCATTATGTTTAGGTGAACTGAATACAGCTCTTTTACACGGTTCTTTATCAGATGTACAAAAAAAGTGTGATGATATTCAGTTCCGATATTTTGGTTCAGAAGAGCAGTGTATAGAAAGTGAAAGTTTGACAATTACAGATGTTGAAGAAGATGGGAAAGTGATTATGATTGATCAGTTTGAAGTAGAAATTGGAAAGTTTAACATAGTGTGCTCTGAAATTCCAAACTATGTTTGTGTTTGTTGTCGACGTACTAATTATAAAACTCAAACTAGGAATGTTGATTTGTATTTGAAATCTGAATAGAAGAATAATGATAAATGGAAAGAATTTGCAACTTACTTGTTAGTGGAAGGTCAATTTGAGTTAGGCAGTGATCAACGTATTTGTAAATATTGTTATAACAAATTAGAAGAGAACAAAATGCCCGCTAGAGCAGTACATAATAAGTTAGAATTAGTAGCTATTCCGGAGGAACTGGCAGATTTGAATACATATGAGTCAGTTCTAATTCAATCTGTTCATCCATTTCAAACTATAATTCGCATGGAACCTAAAACCAGGTAAACTGCCACCAACAGACTTACAAAGAGGGCTGAAAGGAAGAGTAGTGTACTTACCTTTGGATTTTAAGAAAAATATTGAAATTGTTGGTGGAGACAAAGTTGAAAATGAAGTAGTAGTCATTCTAGTAAATGGAGTACCAACAAAGAGTCGGAAAATATGGCAAGAATTTGTGGATGTTAAAAAACTTCAAAAGGCTACGTTATATCTTGTGGAGAATAATATTTATTATAAAAGTGTAAATGTGGAAGAACAGGTAATAAGTTTGGAAGATGAATCTGAAATTTCAAGTGGTCAAATAGAGAAAGTGGACAAGTCAAGGAGTGAAGAGATTTATGAACATTACACAATATGTCCTCTACATTCAAAAGAAGTAATAGGAAACAGTATTGAGTTATTTCAAATGAAAAAAGCAAAGGGAACTCCAATGAGTGTATGGGAGAAAAGCTTAGAAGCTCGTTCTTTTCCACAGCTGTTTCCTACTGGAGAAGGTGGACGATATGATGACCGACCTGTACGTATTCCAGCTTCAGAATATCGCTCAACAAGATTATACTCTGAAGATCCTAGATTCCGGCAGTGTATACCATATATATTTCACCTTTTGTTTGAAAGTGATCTGTCTTCTCTGTCCTATGCAGTGAACCACATACTGAAAACTGGAGTTCATCAATCACTTCTTTCAGCGAAAGAATTTGTGGAGAAAGTTCAACAAACAGATGAAAATTTAGAAGCACAGTTAATTAATTTGATGGCATGTCAACGAGGAACAAATGAGTATTGGTATCGTCGTCATGGAGAACTGAAGTGTATGTTACGGAACTTAGGTACACCAACATGGTTTGTGACACTTAGCTGTGCAGAGTATGCATGGGAAGATTTGCTTGAATTTCTACGAGAAGCAAATTCCAATATAAAGAATGTTGAAATGAAGACACCTGGAGAACTGTGTTCTTTGGATCCTGTAAATGTGTGCAGATATTTTAATCATAGGTTTCAAGCTATGATGTCTTTCATCTGCAATAAAAAGAATCCACCTCTTAGAGAAGTTACCAATTTCTTTTGGAGAAAGGAGTACCAAGCGAGATGTGCTCCTCATATACATATGCTATTTTGGATCAAGGATGCACCTAAATTTGGAACTAATTCAGATGAAATAGTATTGTCTTTCATTGAACAGTATGTAACATGTGAGATTCCAAGAGAAGGAGGAGATAGAAGCTTGAGACAGCAAGTTTTACGTTTCCAAAGTCACCGTTGTGGAAAGTACTGCCGACGGAAATACAAGTCTAAAGGAAAATTTTATACCAAGTGTTGGTTTGGATTTCCACGTCCAGTAATTTCTAAAGGAAGAGTAAATTCTTTTTTTCTTCTGTAAGGCACACAATAACTCGCAAATCTCCAAAGAATACCTACAACTTGAAAAGAACAGAACTGTCAAAGTATATTAATGACTACAATCCGGTTATTTTAAAAATGTGGAATGCAAATATGGACATCCAGTATGTTGCAGACAACTCAATTGCTGTTGCACGCTACGTTACATCATATATAACGAAATCAGAAAAAACTGAGATGAAACAAATGTGGGAAGAAATTGCACAAGAGAAAAGCCTTAGCAAAAAATTGTACAGCTTTACTTTGAAAATGCTTTCCCACAGAGAAATTGGATTGTATGAATGTTCAGACCGCTTGTCCTCTTCAAGTTTATATTCAAAATCACGAGGGATCATTTGGGTAAGTTTAGGTCTTGCCTGCTCATGAAATAGAGTGTTGAAATCATTAGAAGAAATTGAATACTTAGCAGCAAATGAACCAGACAGTACAGAAATTCTTAAAACTAATATGTTGGATACATACTATCCGAAAAGGAGTCGACATCTGGAACAGCTATGTCTGTATGAAGTACTTCAACATTACAGCTTCAAAAGAAATGTTAAACAGAATTTAAAACAAGGAAAATATGCAGTACTTGGATGTCATGGATGTTTAGTAAAACACACAAAAGGTAACCTTATCAACCACAAGAAACTCAGTTGTGAAACTCCAGACAAGCGAGAATTTTACTATTTAGCACTTCTCCAACTGTTCAAACCATGGCGTACCAAAAGTGAATTACTTGGAGATTTCGACTGCTACGAAGATTCTTTTAATGCATGTAAAGATAGCATTGCATGTTCAATTTTCCCTACATATTTAAAAATGTTGAATGATGAAGTTGAACAGGAAAAGACTATTACAGCTGAAGTTGCAAATGAAAGTTCTCAAGATAGTCAAAGTTCTGGTCCATGTAGTCAAGATCCACTTGGACAACCAATAGTGGAAAATGAAGCAGCGATTGCTATGTATGAAGTGGAAATTGCAATGCAACAAGCACAAGAGGAGAATATTACATTGGAAAAGTTAGAAGAACAAGTAAATATTGAACAGAAAGAAATATATGTACAAGTGAGAGAACAGATAGAACATGGTTTGTTGCATGAAAAAAAAGAATGTGTATGTTCATCATTTAAACCTATTCTGATGTACATCAGTGGTCAAGCTGGAACGGGTAAAGGTTTTTAATTAAAGTTTTGACCAGTTATCTTAAAAAAACTACTGGTTCACATTTATCTTGTGTAGTAACAGCTCCAACTGGATTAGCTGCGCACAATGTTAAAGGAATTACTTTGCATAGATTACTAATGTTACCAGTTGAGCATGATAATAAATTAGAATATCAGAAGTTGTCTGGAGAAGCTTCTTATGAAGTGTCAAGAGTGCTGAAGAAGATGAAACTTTTAATTATTGATGAGGTGAGCATGGTCTCAAACTTAATGCTTGCTTTCGTGCATTTAAGAATGCAACAGGTATTAAAAACAGATTATGACGTTCTCTTTGGAGGAAAACATTTAATTGTATTTGGAGATCTGCTACAACTAACTCCTGTAAAAGGAGAACCAGTCTTTAAAACTCTTCTACATGAAGACACTAGGAAATCTTTGGGAAGTATTGGAAATGTGAATCTCTGGGTAAAAATTTTGAATATAAAAAACTCACTCAGAATATGCGACAAGCAAGTGATGAAGATTATGGAAATATTCTGAAAGATGTAAGAATTGGTGTTCTAAGCAAACATGGTAAACAAGCTTTACAAAGTCGTCTACTAAAGAACTTGTTTACAAGTGAAAACACACCAGCAGGAGTACTGTACAAGAACATTGCAGAAAAAAGTCAATACTTTGCTTAATGCCTACACTGGAAGAGTGTTATACATTTAATCAAGAGCTTCTGAAATTGGAAAATCAAGAAATAGTTCACATTGAAGCTATTGATAAAATCGAGCATCAAGGAATAACAATTCTTCTTTCAAATAAACTACAGACTAAATTGGATTCTTTGGAAAAGTCTGTATCAAAAACTGCTGGCTTAGAATTTTTTTAGATGTATGTATAAACTGTCGGGTAATTTTGAGGCGTAATTTGAATATAGAACAAGGTTTAGTGAATGGAGCAATAGGGAAAGTTGTTGAATTTGTAAAATATCAAAACAGAAATGCAATTGAATTCTTGAAAATTAAATTTGATCAGATTGCAGAGGTGAAACAAATTGGGCGTTGTGCTGTACGTTTTTTGCTGGTAAAAGACTTGTATGTTCATAGAAAACAGTTTCCTTTCTGTTTAGCATATGCAATAACCATTCATAAATGTCAAGGTTTAAGTGTAGATAATGCTTTAGTAAATGTTGGAAGAATTGTGTTTAAAGAGGGAATGGCATACGTTGCATTATCTCGATTTAGAACATTGTCTGGTTTGTATTTAATTGATTTCGATGAAAACAAGGTTAGTGCTGATGTAAATTGTGTAAGAGAATATAATCGTTTAAGAAGACTTTATGAACCAACTTTAGGTGAATATCCTATTCATGAAAAACATGCTGTGTGTTCAAAACGCAAACATGTTGATGAATCAAGTGTGGTTGAAAAGCAGAAAAAAATTCAAGAGAAAAGAAAAGATGCAAAGAAACAGAAAATAGAAACAAGTGATGTTGTGGGATACCAATTAGAAAATGCTTCTGGTGTCAACTGCTATGGCAATGTTATTCTAAACGTTATATTTTATCTAGAAGATCTGTATGGTGAAATTATGGAAAGTCAGGAAAAAAGATTATGTTCTGCACTTTATACTTTATTTGAACAATTGAGAACTGACAGAAGTAAGATCCATACTGCTTCTGGTATTCGACAACTCTTGGATACATGTACTGGATGTTTAACGTTCAGTCCTAATATACAACAAGATGCACAAGAGTTTCTGATGGTTATGCTTGGAGTATTAGAAGATGAAGGAATCCAGATTGAGAGTTTATTTGGACTCAGTTACAAATGGGATCACAAATGTGAACAGTGTTCAATAACTTCTAGTACTATAGTTGACAGAGAACGATTTCTATATTTAACAATACCTGACTGCAAATCTGTACCTTTTCCGAAATTAGTAAAAGAAGCAAATCATGATATGAAATGTTCTCGTTGTCAATCAGAAATGTTATCTACATTATGCCTAGAAAGATATGGAAAATATGTAATTTTAATTCTACAACGCTGTAGACCAAATGGAAGAAAAGTGGAAACAAAAATAATTTTTTTGTTGCTAGTCAAGTATCTATTTCTGGAAGAACATTCGCAACATTGGCTATTGTTTTCCATGCTGGAGCTACTACCACATGTGGACATTATACTGTATATTTAAAATGTAATAATGGTTGGAGTCACTGCAACGATACACACTTGGAAATAAAATCGAGATTGCCTTATGAATTACCCAACTCATACTTGATATTTCTTAACAAAAATTTTAGATACATTATTCGGCCTAGAGGGAAAATGGGAAGTTGCTTTAAGGAATTTATACTGGATGATTTAAAAAAAAATTCTACACATTATTTGGCCTTGGGGAAAAATGTGAACAGAAACTACAGAGTAAAGGTAAGATTTAAAAATTGAATGGGTTATTTGTGTTGATTTCGTATTGTGGTTGCAAGAATTAGTCGTTTTTTTCTTTAACAATCTAGTTGATTGTTTTTTTTCCCCAGCTGTTTATGATGATACTACACTGACATCACTGTGAATAGTGAAGATAAGTAGAATCTGAAAAACAGCAGAAAAAGGGACAAAAATATGTTTTCAAAATGTTAAATTATGTTGTATTATTTGATAAGTAACACTGTAATTTCTGAAATATATTACATTACACAACAGTTTTACAGTTTATTTTCTTTTCTGTAGTGGAAAAGTTAGAAAAAGCAGTACTAATGACAAATAGCAGAATAGTAGTTTAATATTTAAAAACCTTAGAAATTCACTGAACAAAACCATAGGTTTTACAGACGTTATAGTTAGAAATTAGCATTTAAAAAACCTTAGAAATTCACTGAAAAAACCATAGGTTTTACAGACGTTATAGTTAGAAATTAGCATTTAAAAAACCTTCGAAATTCACTGAAAAAACCATAGGTTTTACAGACGTTATAGTTAGAAATTAGCATTTAAAAAACCTTAGAAATTCACTGAAAAAAACATAGGTTTTACAGACGTTATAGTTAGAAATTAGCATTTAAAAACCTTTGAAATTCACTGAAAAAACCATAGGTTTCAGGGACGTTATAGTTAGTTGGACATTTCACTCATACAAAACCATAGAAATTCCACTGTTATAGTTAGTTCAGCTAACTATAACTCGCGCCCCCGCAATGCACTGCTGATGACGTCACATATTACATCATTCATGACATGGTCAGTGACATCACTGATGACATCTCAAATGACATCACTGATGACATCACTGATGACATCATCCACGTGAAAATCTGATGCACCTCCTCACACCTGAATATAACCTTTGATACACCCACTCTAAAATACAGACTACCAATTAAAAAAAAATAGACACATCAATACCAGTTACTAAATACGCACTGACTGGTTCCTAGGTCTACACACACATCCACTCATTCACCCATACAGTCACTCATACATGTAGTCACACATCAATACAACACTATCATATGCACTCATACACCTATACAGACACTCACACACTGCCACATATCCAGAGTTACTCACACAGCTAGTCAGTCATGCAAAGAATCAATTATACTTCAATTTACTAACCTATAGAGTTATACAGACACCAGCTCACTTATTCATACAGCTACTAACACATAATTACTCTGTTATAGAATCACTGATACAAATGCACACTCATCCATGCAGCCACTCTCACAATTACTGACTCTCACATATAGTTATTTATATACACCATCACTCACATATACTGCCTTTTACATATGTAGTTAATTGCACATGTACCACTGAAACATCCATTCACTCACCAACACACCCATACACACACTCACCCACCCATACAGCTGTTTCCACATGCACTCTTGAAGCCATACGCCCAGTGAATCAACCACTCACACATCTATGCACAGAGTCACACACCTCCCACCCACACACACATACACACTCAGGCAGCCATACAAATACTCAGGCAATCAATCAATAAGTCATATAGACACTCATGCAGCTACTCACCAACCCATGCAGCAGCTTACACAACAACAGACAGACTGATACAGACTTTCACACAGTTTAGTCACTAACCTATGCATTCAGTACGACACATTTAATCACTCACTTATACAGTCAGTCATGTACCTAGTAAATCCTCCATACAGACACTTATACAGCCACTCATTCTTCAATACAGCTTGGCATATATATAAAACAAATTAAAATTTTACAGAAACACACAGTCACTGGATGATGTCATCAGTGATGTCATTTGAGATGTCATCAGTGATGTCATCAGTGATGTCACTGACCATGTCATGAATGATGTAATATGTGACGTCATCAGCAGTGCACTGCGGAGGCGTGAGTTATAGTTAGCTGAACTAACTATAACGGTGGAATTTCTATGGTTTTGTATGAGTGAAATGTCCAACTAACTATAACGTCCCTGAAACCTATGGTTTTTTCAGTGAATTTCAAAGGTTTTTTAAATGCTAATTTCTAACTATAACTTCTGTAAAACCTATGGTTTTTTCAGTGAATATATATATATATATATATATATATATATATTTCTTTTTCTCACAAGGTACATATATGTGGAGTTAGGCACAGAGAATGTGTAGAAACTTATCTTTTGATATTTTGTCCCTCAATATTGTTGTAATGATATTCTGTTTCTTCAATATTTGGGATTCAATATTGACCTGCCTACAGCAGAACAAAATGTAATGGGAATACAAATTAAGAAAGAACGCTGGCTGTGAGACGCTGTTAATCTATACTAAGAACAAAAAGCTAAATCACCTTAACTTTGGTCGGGCATGGAGGATCTCCAGGCATAGCTATGATGCCAGCTCCACACCAATATTACAAAATGAAACAGATTTGGATATTCCTGAACTCACATACTAGAATGCCAGGGCCAACATGAGTAGAGGGGTTGGGGTTAAACTTGAATAAAATATATTTAAGCGTAAGCAACTCTACTATTGCCATCTAAGTAATATATCTTAAATGGACTCTGAAATACAAAATGGCAAACCCAAACCAGAACCCTCATAGGCTATATCACTTGTTTCAATTACAAAGCAACTTTTCCAGATTGTATCCTGAGAAGAAGTAAACAGAAACATCTATGTAATGAGCCTTCAAACAAAATGGCCCGCAGCAATTCACTATAGAAATCACCTGCAGTACCTGTTGGTGAAGCAGGAAAAAAGCTATGTCTGTTCTAGGAAAATTAGACTGTGGCATGCTACTGGGATGAATTCTATGAACAGAATGAAATTCTAATTGTGGGTCAAAGGTAAGTCAAGTCAGTTTTGCCAGGAAAGAGGCGAATATGGCAAAAAAAAATCCTCCTCCAGCCCCTCTGGTAAACCAGAAATTTTGACATATTTCCGACAACTTCTGTCTTCCAAGTCGGTCACTGTATTGTGTAAATTCCACAGTCCCTGATCTAAACTGGACCTCTATGTCATTGGTTAATGTTTTCTTCGATTTCCTTGATTATTTTGACTGGAGTGCTTAATTTGAGCCGGTGGTTGCCGGTGGAAGCCACTGACACTCATTTCTGGACACCAGCATGTATTTTCCACATGAAACATTTACCAAGAGCAAGAGAGGGAAAAACACAAAAAGCAGAAAGACTGGGGAAGTGATAGATAGAAAAAACGTCCCAAGCGAGAAAGCAGGAACTTGCAGGAGCAGTAAGTGTCTGACAGTGAATGAAAAGGTGTAAAGTGGATTTAAGACTGCGCAGCCTTGGTATTCAGTATGCCAACATTTAATTGCATCACTAGCAGGCTACTGAGCAGTTGCAGGACCCGCACTCTTTCTTTTAAAAATTCAGATCTGTGTCTCCTGAGTACAAACAAGTCTGGACCTAACTGGGAAGTGACATCTATCAACCTTAATTTAGGGTCCCGAAAGATTACAGGATCCAATCTCTCTACAAGAATCATTATTATATGAATTTGTTCAATGAATATAATTGTGGATTGACTGATTTCTTTGAGTTTTTATGCACTAGTTTGGAAGCACAGTTTTAAAAAAGGCACAGGTCACTGGGGTAATACAAACGAATGCGTCATTATTAGTGATTTGGTACACGTGGGGGAGTACACTTTAAATAACAGTCCAATCAGCAGGGAAAGAACATGAGACTGTGAAAGTGAAGTGGAGAAGGAGGTCAGGCTGCCGGTTTTGACTTTTAAGAGGTAATTGGGTTGCAATTTTTTAGTTCTGTTTGGGATATGGTGCAGGGAGGTTGGGTTGAGTGACTGGGGTTATAAGGGGAACTGATAGAGGGTAGTGAGGTGTATTGATATATTGGGGGTTTCAAGATGGGGCTGGGCATTAGATTTGGTGATATTTGAAACATAGATGAATTGTTGTTGGGAGGGAAGAGGATGTAATCATAAGGGTAGTTTAAGTTTAAGTTTAAGTTTAAGTTTGAATATTTGGATGTTGTTTCACGATGTGCTGGGGATAGTGAGAGTGGGTAGTGTAGGTAGTGTAGGTTGGAGGTTTCAGGTTAGGAAGTACTTTGTTGCACGTTGTATGATGTTAAGCTGTGGTTTCTATTTCATTGCAGTAACCCCTGAAGAGGAGCCGGCAGGCTCGAAATGCATTGGGTAACGAAATGAGTCTAATTTTGAAGTATGGTTGACCTCACGTGCCGCTGTGAAAAAGCCTGGATGGGCAGCAGGAGGCATTTGAAACTGTTGAATAAAGAATTCAAGGCCAACATTACTGTCTCCGTGATGATGTAATAAGCCGGAAGATTGTTGACAGGAATAATGAATACAGATTAATTTGGATATTTTAGAAAATATGGTCAATTGAGTACGATTGTTGAGGGTTCATTCCCCATTTTGCTGTGCGACAGTTGGGAGCGTGACGACGACCCTTTGGCATAATTTATATGAGTTGTCCCTGTTCTGGACATCGATTGTGATGTTCCTTTTTTGGAACTGTTAGACTTGGCAACATTGGCGTGGGTCTCCCTTCCATTTTTTTTGCTGTTGCCTCTAATGTTTTGCTGGTTTTAGATGCTTTTGGGCACTGTGCCACTGCTGTTCAGTGCCACAGTGCAAGTGCTCCCTACTGTAAATTGATGTATGGATTAGTGACTCCATGATTGGTTTACTTATCAGTCCCTAGTACAGTGCACTGAGGGTGCCCAGGGCTTGTAAATCCAATGCTGCTGGTGGGCTTGCAGCACTGGTTGTGCCACCCACAGAAGCAGCTTGTAAAATGTGTCTCAGGCCTGCCATTGCAGAGCCTGTGTGCGGTCTGGGACTGCAATGTCGACTTGGCAAGTGCACCCACTTGCCAGTCCCTAAACCTTCCCTTATCTTCATATCAGACACCCCTAAGGTAGGCCCAAGGGCAGGGTGTATTGTAAGTATAAGGTAGGACATGCCCTGGTGTGTGTGGCATGTCCTAATGTTAAAGATTGCAGGAATCGCTGTTAGCATGAGCTGAAAGCCATTTTGTTCTTGGCAGCCATTTTAGTTAGCCATGTGCTCGCCATGTGCTTTCTCCCTCTTCCAGAGTCTTGCACATGCTCAGAGAGGCCTAGCTGGTAGAATGCACCTGCTCCTAGTATAGAACTGTCAGGCTATTCTTACTCATGTAAGCAGTTTAGTCTCCCCTCCCACTTTGTGGAGCAAGCAAATTTTGTATACCCATATTAGTCAATAAGCATGCTTGTATGTGCTAGGACCTCCCCTTGATTTTATGCTGACTATATAACAAATGCATATATAAGGACCCTGTTCTCTGCACTCATTAGAATGCCTCCTACAGTGGCCTGCGGGTACCGTAAGATGCAATCTCCCTCATCTGAGGTTAATAAAACATGTTTTTTGATATTACAGCTTCTGTGCCAATCTCTTCCTTGTTGGTCTAAAGGACCAGATGTATCAGTGAACCCCTAAGAAGGTTTTTATTTCTACAAATGGCGCCCGAAAGTGGACCTCATCGGTGCAGCGGCTATCCAAGGGAGTGGTCTTGAAGGGAGACAGGAATCTACTGAGGAGTACAGGACAGGAATCTACTGAGGAGGTACCCTGCGCACGGAGATTGTTTGTCTTCCAGCCCAGTATATTTCTGGTCTTCCTGATCTGATCCTCCAAGTGTTTGCCGCTCCCGACTGAGAACTTCTTTGGCGTGAGTATTTTAAAATGACCGTTAGGTCACTCAGAACTTGGCAGTTGGAAGCTGGAGACTTTGGTTTGGTAAGGTTGCTAAGGCAACACTTTTGTTTGGAATGACTTGGCCAAGATTTTGGTTTGTTTGTTTGTTTTGCTGCAGCAAAAGAAGGCAGGTAATGAGGAGATTTTTCTCTAACTTTGAAAACTTGAACGGCACACATTGTGTTAAGTGTCACTTGGAGTATAATATTATATATGCTATAATATTCTTGACATGCCTGCTTCTAGCACACTTCGTAGAAAGTGTTGCTGTCTTGGAGGTACCGATATGGATTTAGGAAGTACTCAGCTGACTCCCCTCAGAGGGGATACCTAAATAGGTTTAGGTATAGTAAAAAGATATTTCTTCCTTGGTGACTAAGTACCCCATGGAACTAAATATGTACATAAAACGGATCCGGATCTGCGCACTTAGTAACATTCATAAGTGGTGATATGCAGAGCGCTTTTTGAGTGTTCTACCAGCCAAAACTGGCGAATTTGGTGTATTTTGGCTTCTTGACCATGGAACAGTTTTTTGGGCTACTTTTGAGAGCTCTTCTTGTAAATATGACTTACAATTAGTATTTACAAATAGTTTGGTTTTTGCGTACAGTTTGTAAGCTGTCTTAAAGTCCTAAGTATTGATTTGTGGGTTAAATGTGTGTTTAAATGTCTATGTGGGGTTTGTGGTTTGACATTGGTAATATTTGTGTGAGTACTCTTTGTGTAAGAATGGCTAGCTTTAAGCGCGCTGTATTGTGTGCTCTGAGTATATGACCCCCCTTCTGTAACTGTATGGAATGAGCTCAATGAGTTTGTTTATGTTTTTTTTGCTGTCATCATTCTGTTATGCAAAATGTCATTTAGTTACTTACATATTAAATAAAAATCCAGAAATGAATTATATAACATATGCTAAACAGCTGCATGTTACTATTTAAATTGACAGAGTAAGATACTATACATGTGTGCAAATTGCCACAATGCTAAAGATAAAATTAGAATTTGTATTCAATAGGATTAAAATAGGCCTCATACAGAGGAAGGAAAACGAAATTGTGTGTTTTGTAATCAATAGACTAAAATACACGTTACAGCATTTTCCTTAAATACATTGTATTAGACACTAAAAGGCATGCACATCATCTGAGTGAATTTGGTCGTTGCTGAACTAAATACACATTATAGAAAGATAGATTTGACTGCATTGAAATGCCTCAGTTTTTAAATAGACTGTGACATGCTTTTCTTTCAGCACCCGAGAAAAACGCTTTCCAACAGCTGTGTTTAAACTGACTAACTGAAAAGAAACTGTTTGACACAACAAATGGGGATTTAACTCTGTCAGGGTATTTCAAATAATAAAGGGGTTTTTTTCCTGGAGAAAGGCGTGAAAATTCGACGCCTGCTGACAAACAACAGCTGCATAAATAGCATATGGCAATTCTTGATCACGGGTAAGCAAAAAATAAGTACGAGGTTCCTCTAGATGGTAAGAAAAGCGGGTAGGGGACTGGTGTGGAGAAACAAGGAGGACCACTGAGTGTATGGAAAAGAGAAAAAGGGGGGAAGATCCCTTTTAGGAACTAGGGCTCTCACACACCCAGCAAGCTAGGTGTCATGCTTCATCATATGAGCCTGCCCCTCGTCAGGTCGGCGCTGCAATACCTGACGGGCACCCGTACCGGGGCTCTTTGTCGGGGATCTTTGTTCCTGCCGGTAGGTGCAGTGGGGGTAAGGGCCCTAGTGTGTAGATGTGATGTGTGGTGAAAGTAAAATAGGTCAGTTAATCCTAAAAACCTTTATTGGGAAGGTAAACTGCCTAGTGTAAAAGAATGAGAGGGGTACAGGACTAGTACTGGTGTATCTAGTGGTAAATGCCCAGCTCTCAGGTGATCGACATGTTTCGTGCCATTGTAGTCCTATAGATCAAGGCACTTCCTCAGGATCGAATTAAACGCTATCTACACTTCAAAGGTAAGTGAATTTCTACATACCCAGGACACAGGTAGTTGACCTATGAAAAGTAAAAGAAAACATATATAGACAATATAAATATTATGTTCAAACATACTCAGTCCTCAATGTCCACCAAGCTGTTATTGCTATTAAAAGGCCCCACGGATAGTGTGCTACCCAGTGCATACTAAATGTAGTTACTCAAACACACAGTATGTGATAGAGAATGCGATACCGTGATATCTATTACCAAATATCTTCTCTAAAATATTATGGATAAAACAAAAATAGAGGCAACTAAGTGGATGCAATGGTCAGAACGAACAACTGACTCACCTGGTCTGTACATCAAGTGTACTTGCAACGGTTAATCAGCGGTACAAGAGGACACCAATTGGGTCCTAAAACAAGAATAAATAGAAGAATACAAAAAGAAACGTGGATCTGTTAAATAAGCTGAATCCGATCAGCTAACGGAATGGTAAATGCCAGAGGGGTGCAGAAACGGACGCTTGCCGGAAAAACAAGAGCCATCAAGGGAACCTGCCCGAGGTGTGTAGTCAGGTAAGCGGTACCCCCCAATGCCAGGCGGGTCCCCAACAGAATTCAACAACCCGGTAGAACCAGGACTGAGGAACCAACTGGCATACAAGGATCACCACGGGGCCCGGGAGGATACACGCCATGACCCGAAGTAACACTAGGGAGCCTCGTGATCTCAGGAGGGCAGTCGATTTGCGGGGATGCAAGTACCGCTGCACACACTCACCTCTGATAGTTGTATGTCGTAACTAAAGCCAACTCACCGGCGAATTAACGCTCCTTGCGTTAAGACCTACCCTGCCGCCGACACCGGGATGGTAGCAGGCAGGGGGCCGGAGAAACATGAATAAACGAGTCGCAGCCCACTTGTGGGCGGTTCCCATGACGTAGTACGGGATGCGTGAGGTCGTGAACCTAGTGACTGGTGACTCGGCTGGAATGAGTAGCACGCATGATAACTAAAGCAGCGGCCATATTAGAGTGTGAAAATGCTCCAAAGAATATATTAAAAGGAGATACTGAACTCTTAATCGAGTGTCCCTGTTGATGCTTAAAGGGACCTGACCAGGTGAAAAGTAACGAATAATAGTTCGAAACATCTATAACAAGGAATGCTACGAGAACCAACGCCTAAAATTATGGGGGCGTGCTATAAACGTGAGCATGGAACCAAAACCAGTTATGAACAACCCAAAGATTAACTGTGAGAGAGTTGTAATATACAGCATGTGGAAAAAGCATCGGAGGATTAGCAATCTAATGATCTGAAAGACCTGAAGGGAGTCAACCTCATAACTGCATAAGATAGAACATCCAACAAGGTGGTGATAATGCACTAACAGATGCTAATATAGTCCCAAAGTTAAATACTGATATAGACACCTATACAGATGCTCGTCATGCTAACTAGAGTTACTCCATTCAAAAATGGAAGAGTGTAATCATGGCGTAACTCGTCATAGATAAGGGTGCATGGTCTATACTGTGTAAAGGTGGGGGCCACAGTGTAGATAATTCAAGTAAGTGCACCCCACGGTATATCATCATTGAGGCCCTTAGTATGTGTGGATAATCTATACACCCATCTTTGTTCAGCTTTGAACAGTACAGTCTTGGTTACCTGTGGGTATGTTTCTAGGACTATCCAACGCAATGTTTCAGGGGCATGTTGTGTATCCTTAAAATGTGTATACAATTTGGTGGTGACCCTTTGGCACCTGATATTACTTTTATGCTCTGTTATACGGGTCTTAATTGATCGCATAGTCATTCCTATGTATTGGAGACCACAGGGACAGACCAACATGTAAATACATCGTTTAGTGTTACAGTTCGTGTGTCTCTTCAGGGTCCATCTGAAGTTGGACGACAGGGCTATTTCTTTGGATGTAATGGTAAGCGGGCACACACTGCAAGAACCACATGGGTAGTGACCAGTGATTGCCGGAAGGCCCCACAGTGTCCTCTGTGTGTCGGTGTTGTGTTTCCTTGGTCTGGTGTGTATTAAGGTATCCTTAAGGTTACGAGTTCTTTTATCCGCGAACCTGGGTTTGGGTAATTGTAGGTCACCAGTTCCTCAGTCCTGGTTCTACCGGGTTGTTGAATTCTGTTGGGGACCCGCCTGGCATTGGGGGGTACCGCTTACCTGACTACACACCTCGGGCAGGTTCCCTTGATGGCTCTTGTTTTTCCGGCAAGCGTCCGTTTCTGCACCCCTCTGGCATTTACCATTCCGTTAGCTGATCGGATTCAGCTTATTTAACAGATCCACGTTTCTTTTTGTATTCTTCTATTTATTCTTGTTTTAGGACCCAATTGGTGTCCTCTTGTACCGCTGATTAACCGTTGCAAGTACACTTGATGTACAGACCAGGTGAGTCAGTTGTTTGTTCTGACCATTGCATCCACTTAGTTGCCTCTATTTTTGTTTTATCCATAATATTTTAGAGAAGATATTTGGTAATAGATATCACGGTATCGCATTCTCTATCACATACTGTGTGTTTGAGTAACTACATTTAGTATGCACTGGGTAGCACACTATCCGTGGGGCCTTTTAATAGCAATAACAGCTTGGTGGACATTGAGGACTGAGTATGTTTGAACATAATATTTATATTGTCTATATATGTTTTCTTTTACTTTTCATAGGTCAACTACCTGTGTCCTGGGTATGTAGAAATTCACTTACCTTTGAAGTGTAGATAGCGTTTAATTCGATCCTGAGGAAGTGCCTTGATCTATAGGACTACAATGGCACGAAACATGTCGATCACCTGAGAGCTGGGCATTTACCACTAGATACACCAGTACTAGTCCTGTACCCCTCTCATTCTTTTACACTAGGCAGTTTACCTTCCCAATAAAGGTTTTTAGGATTAACTGACCTATTTTACTTTCACCACACATCACATCTACACACTAGGGCCCTTACCCCCACTGCACCTACCGGCAGGAACAAAAGATCCCCGACAAAGAGCCCCGGTACGGGTGCCCGTCAGGTATTGCAGCGCCGACCTGACGAGGGGCAGGCTCATATGATGAAGCATGACACCTAGCTTGCTGGGTGTGTGAGAGCCCTAGTTCCTAAAAGGGATCTTCCCCCCCTTTTTCTCTTTTCCATACACTCAGTGGTCCTCCTTGTTTCTCCACACCAGTCCCCTACCCGCTTTTCTTACCATCTAGAGGAACCTCGTACTTATTTTTTGCTTACTAGTCCTTGTGGGGCATGTACGTTGGACCTCGTTAAATATGCCCTTAGTCCCTCTCTTTGTTGAATAGTTCTAGCACGGGTTTTCCCGTGGGACTCTATTTCAGGTTACCAGCAGATCACCCTCTGACCTAGACTGGCCCATTTTTACTCTTGTGTCCTCTATACCTGTGAGGAACAATGGATCAAGCTCAAGGTTTGAGCTTTGGCGACGATGCAGTCACGGACATTTTAGACAGAACACCATCTATTTTAGGTGGTGATGGCAGTTCAGCATTTGGTTCCAACTCTGATGACTGGAACACATTGACCACACTGAAAAGAGAGTGGCTTAAGATCACGCTTCACGGCGCACTCATGACGGAATATCTTAGAGCTAATATTGCTCCATCAGGCTTGATAGTTAACAACTTTCCCAGACTATTCCTGGATGATGCCACCTTCAAAGTGAATGGTCCCTAGTTGCTTGGAAGTGCACTAGGGACTGGTTGGTTTTAATCATCAACACGGCTAGAAGGTTGGCAGATGCCCTCTTAGTGAGAATCCAGATATCTGAAGGGGCCTTAAAAACTACTATCCAGATTACAGCCTACAAAAGTAAACTTTCGGAAATCAACAATGAAATTTCTGACAATAAAGAATATCTCATGAAGCAGAAAATCAACAAACTTCAGAAAGATATTCAGAAATTCTCTAAAGAAAAGGCTTACCCCTATCTTAGGGATGATTACACTTCCACAAAAACGAGTTATTCCTCTGACGAGAGCTCAGATAGGAGAGACTCTAGTGATAGCAACTCAAGTACTAACAGTGGGGGCAACAGTACACCTAGAAGGAACCGACGCCCCAATCAATACTACCAGGGACCACCTTACCAGGACCCCTCACTATACCATGGTCCACCACCTCCTTTCTGGCAATTCCCTCAATATTACCAGGGTCCACCCCAATTCTTTAACAACAGCAATAGGCCTTTTTAGAAAGAGGTTGGGGCAGAGGAAGAGGACGCAACAGAACAGGAGTAAACAAACAGGTCCATTGGCAAGACCAACCGACCAGTGGCATGGACACTCGGAGCAAGACAAGAGCAAACAAGACCTAGTGGTCAATCTTTCCCACCGTACCCTCACTGAACCTGAGAAAAGGTACTACAGATGGGCCTAGGTTTTGTGCCAACGCCCAAACCAGATAAATTTAGAGACCAATGTGAGATACATAATTGGTTCCGCACAATACGACTGAAAGCTTTCTTTAAAGATACTGTTCCTATGGAACAGAATGATTCAGGCCTAAGGAATCCCTCATCCTTTACTCCACATAACAACATGGTTCCGGTAGAAGTCCTTGCCTTCGAGCAGGCAGTTCTGAACGAAATGGACCTACCAAATAGAAAGGCACCTTTTCATAACCTTTCCAAAACAGAGGAAGCTTTAGTGAGGGCTCTAGCGGAAGATGTGACCATCACCATTAAACAAGCGGACAAAGGAGGGGCTACGGTAGTACAATCTACAACTGATTATGATGCAGAATGCATCCGCCAACTATCTAATGAGAGATATTATACTCCCATCACAACCGATCCTACTACACGTCTCACGACGAGTATTTCCACAATGGTTTACGAGGCAGAGTCCAATGGGTGGATCAGCCGTAAGGAAGCTGATTTTTTAATTTCTAAGGAGCCTAGAACACCATATTTTTACACCCTTCCTAAAATTCATAAAGGTGTCCTACCGGTCCCTGGTCGACCTATCGTCTCCGGGATCGGATCCATCCTCGAGCCTCTTTCCATCTTCTGCGACCATTTTTTACAACCAATTGTGAAAAACACCCCCACCTTTGTAAAAGACACTACTGATATCTTGAGGATTATTGAGGGAACATTAGACACTGGAGACATTGACTTTCTCGTCACTTTTGACGTAGAAGCTTTATACACAAACATTCCCCAGAGAGCCACCCTAGCAGTTGTGGAAACTGCCCTCAATACATTGGAGTGGACATCATCCACCCCTATTTCCTTTATAATGGATTGCGCTACCCTGGCTCTAACTGAGAATTTCTTTGAATTCAAACAACAACTATTTCATCAGAGTCAGGGTACTTCTATGGGTAGTACCTTTGCCCCTAGTCTGGCGTGCCTTTACATGACAGCTTTTGAAAGGGAAGTAATCCTTAACACTACTAACCCATATTACAACAATTTGAAACTTTGGAAACGTTTCATTGATGATATTTTGGTGTTTTGGCATGGAAGTCGATCAACCTGCGAAGATTTTGTACGATGGATCAATATCCAGAATGAGTACCTAAAATTCTCACACAACATCTCTGATACCACCGTCCCTTTCCTGGACATAAACATCACACTGAGTGCAGGCAGTCTCTACAGCTCTCTCTATAAGAAACCAACTGACCGCAATAGCTTACTCCTGTACAACAGCCACCACCCTAAAGCATTAAGAGATAATTTGCCATTTGGGCAATTCTTGCGCATTAGACGCAATTGCAAATTGGTTAGTGATTACAAAAAAGAAGCCGATATTTTAGCATCTAATCTTACGGCAAGGGGCTATCCACAGAAACAAATAAGAGATTCATTGAAGAGAGTGAGGAATAACCCTAGAGAGTCTCTACTTGAAGTACATCCTAAACTAACCACTGATACCTTGACGTGTGTGACATCATTTACCCCAGATTCTTCACGAATCAAACGGATCATTTTGAAACACTGGGGTATTTTAAACACTGGTGACCTACAATTACCCAAACCCAGGTTCGCGTATAAAAGAACTCGTAACCTTAAGGATACCTTAATACACACCAGACCAAGGAAACACAACACCGACACACAGAGGACACTGTGGGGCCTTCCGGCAATCACTGGTCACTACCCATGTGGTTCTTGCAGTGTGTGCCCGCTTACCATTACATCCAAAGAAATAGCCCTGTCGTCCAACTTCAGATGGACCCTGAAGAGACACACGAACTGTAACACTAAACGATGTATTTACATGTTGGTCTGTCCCTGTGGTCTCCAATACATAGGAATGACTATGCGATCAATTAAGACCCGTATAACAGAGCATAAAAGTAATATCAGGTGCCAAAGGGTCACCACCAAATTGTATACACATTTTAAGGATACACAACATGCCCCTGAAACATTGCGTTGGATAGTCCTAGAAACATACCCACAGGTAACCAAGACTGTACTGTTCAAAGCTGAACAAAGATGGGTGTATAGATTATCCACACATACTAAGGGCCTCAATGATGATATACCGTGGGGTGCACTTACTTGAATTATCTACACTGTGGCCCCCACCTTTACACAGTATAGACCATGCACCCTTATCTATGACGAGTTACGCCATGATTACACTCTTCCATTTTTGAATGGAGTAACTCTAGTTAGCATGACGAGCATCTGTATAGGTGTCTATATCAGTATTTAACTTTGGGACTATATTAGCATCTGTTAGTGCATTATCACCACCTTGTTGGATGTTCTATCTTATGCAGTTATGAGGTTGACTCCCTTCAGGTCTTTCAGATCATTAGATTGCTAATCCTCCGATGCTTTTTTCCACATGCTGTATATTACAACTCTCTCACAGTTAATCTTTGGGTTGTTCATAACTGGTTTTGGTTCCATGCTCACGTTTATAGCACGCCCCCATAATTTTAGGCGTTGGTTCTCGTAGCATTCCTTGTTATAGATGTTTCGAACTATTATTCGTTACTTTTCACCTGGTCAGGTCCCTTTAAGCATCAACAGGGACACTCGATTAAGAGTTCAGTATCTCCTTTAAATATATTCTTTGGAGCATTTTCACACTCTAATATGGCCGCTGCTTTAGTTATCATGCGTGCTACTCATTCCAGCCGAGTCACCAGTCACTAGGTTCACGACCTCACGCATCCCGTACTACGTCATGGGAACCGCCCACAAGTGGGCTGCGACTCGCTTATTTATGTTTCTCCGGCCCCCTGCCTGCTACCATCCCGGTGTCGGCGGCAGGGTAGGTCTTAACGCAAGGAGCGTTAATTCGCCGGTGAGTTGGCTTTAGTTACGACATACAACTATCAGAGGTGAGTGTGTGCGGCGGTACTTGCATCCCCGCAAATCGACTGCCCTCCTGAGATCACGAGGCTCCCTAGTGTTACTTCGGGTCATGGCGTGTATCCTCCCGGGCCCCGTGGTGATCCTTGCATGCCAGTTGGTTCCTCAGTCCTGGTTCTACCGGGTTGTTGAATTCTGTTGGGGACCCGCCTGGCATTGGGGGGTACCGCTTACCTGACTACACACCTCGGGCAGGTTCCCTTGATGGCTCTTGTTTTTCCGGCAAGCGTCCGTTTCTGCACCCCTCTGGCATTTACCATTCCGTTAGCTGATCGGATTCAGCTTATTTAACAGATCCACGTTTCTTTTTGTATTCTTCTATTTATTCTTGTTTTAGGACCCAATTGGTGTCCTCTTGTACCGCTGATTAACCGTTGCAAGTACACTTGATGTACAGACCAGGTGAGTCAGTTGTTTGTTCTGACCATTGCATCCACTTAGTTGCCTCTATTTTTGTTTTATCCATAATATTTTAGAGAAGATATTTGGTAATAGATATCACGGTATCGCATTCTCTATCACATACTGTGTGTTTGAGTAACTACATTTAGTATGCACTGGGTAGCACACTATCCGTGGGGCCTTTTAATAGCAATAACAGCTTGGTGGACATTGAGGACTGAGTATGTTTGAACATAATATTTATATTGTCTATATATGTTTTCTTTTACTTTTCATAGGTCAACTACCTGTGTCCTGGGTATGTAGAAATTCACTTACCTTTGAAGTGTAGATAGCGTTTTATTCGATCCTGAGGAAGTGCCTTGATCTATAGGACTACAATGGCACGAAACATGTCGATCACCTGAGAGCTGGGCATTTACCACTAGATACACCAGTACTAGTCCTGTACCCCTCTCATTCTTTTACACTAGGCAGTTTACCTTCCCAATAAAGGTTTTTAGGATTAACTGACCTATTTTACTTTCACCACACATCACATCTACACACTAGGGCCCTTACCCCCACTGCACCTACCGGCAGGAACAAAAGATCCCCGACAAAGAGCCCCGGTACGGGTGCCCGTCAGGTATTGCAGCGCCGACCTGACGAGGGGCAGGCTCATATGATGAAGCATGACACCTAGCTTGCTGGGTGTGTGAGAGCCCTAGTTCCTAAAAGGGATCTTCCCCCCTTTTTCTCTTTCCCATACACTCAGTGGTCCTCCTTGTTTCTCCACACCAGTCCCCTACCCGCTTTTCTTACCATCTAGAGGAACCTCGTACTTATTTTTTGCTTACTAGTCCTTGTGGGGCATGTACGTTGGACCTCGTTAAATATGCCCTTAGTCCCTCTCTTTGTTGAATAGTTCTAGCACGGGTTTTCCCGTGGGACTCTATTTCAGGTTACCAGCAGATCACCCTCTGACCTAGACTGGCCCATTTTACTCTTGTGTCCTCTATACCTGTGAGGAACAATGGATCAAGCTCAAGGTTTGAGCTTTGGCGACGATGCAGTCACGGACATTTTAGACAGAACACCATCTATTTTAGGTGGTGATGGCAGTTCAGCATCTGGTTCCAACTCTGATGACTGGAACACATTGACCACACTGAAAAGAGAGTGGCTTAAGATCACGCTTCACGGCGCACTCATGACGGAATATCTTAGAGCTAATATTGCTCCATCAGGCTTGATAGTTAACAACTTTCCCAGACTATTCCTGGATGATGCCACCTTCAAAAGTGAATGGTCCCTAGTTGCTTGGAAGTGCACTAGGGACTGGTTGGTTTTAATCATCAACACGGCTAGAAGGTTGGCAGATGCCCTCTTAGTGAGAATCCAGATATCTGAAGGGGCCTTAAAAACTACTATCCAGATTACAGCCTACAAAAGTAAACTTTCGGAAATCAACAATGAAATTTCTGACAATAAAGAATATCTCATGAAGCAGAAAATCAACAAACTTCAGAAAGATATTCAGAAATTCTCTAAAGAAAAGGCTTACCCCTATCTTAGGGATGATTACACTTCCACAAAAACGAGTTATTCCTCTGACGAGAGCTCAGATAGGAGAGACTCTAGTGATAGCAACTCAAGTACTAACAGTGGGGGCAACAGTACACCTAGAAGGAACCGACGCCCCAATCAATACTACCAGGGACCACCTTACCAGGACCCCTCACTATACCATGGTCCACCACCTCCTTTCTGGCAATTCCCTCAATATTACCAGGGTCCACCCCAATTCTTTAACAACAGCAATAGGCCTTTTTAGAAAGAGGTTGGGGCAGAGGAAGAGGACGCAACAGAACAGGAGTAAACAAACAGGTCCATTGGCAAGACCAACCGACCAGTGGCATGGATACTCGGAGCAAGACAAGAGCAAACAAGACCTAGTGGTCAATCTTTCCCACCGTACCCTCACTGAACCTGAGAAAAAGGTACTACAGATGGGCCTAGGTTTTGTGCCAACGCCCAAACCAGATAAATTTAGAGACCAATGTGAGATACATAATTGGTTCCGCACAATACGACTGAAAGCTTTCTTTAAAGATACTGTTCCTAGGGAACAGAATGATTCAGGCCTAAGGAATCCCTCATCCTTTACTCCACATAACAACATGGTTCCGGTAGAAGTCCTTGCCTTCGAGCAGGCAGTTCTGAACGAAATGGACCTACCAAATAGAAAGGCACCTTTTCATAACCTTTCCAAAACAGAGGAAGCTTTAGTGAGGGCTCTAGCGGAAGATGTGACCATCACCATTAAACAAGCGGACAAAGGAGGGGCTACGGTAGTACAATCTACAACTGATTATGATGCAGAATGCATCCGCCAACTATCTAATGAGAGATATTATACTCCCATCACAACCGATCCTACTACACGTCTCACGACGAGTATTTCCACAATGGTTTACGAGGCAGAGTCCAATGGGTGGATCAGCCGTAAGGAAGCTGATTTTTTAATTTCTAAGGAGCCTAGAACACCATATTTTTACACCCTTCCTAAAATTCATAAAGGTGTCCTACCGGTCCCTGGTCGACCTATCGTCTCCGGGATCGGATCCATCCTCGAGCCTCTTTCCATCTTCTGCGACCATTTTTTACAACCAATTGTGAAAAACACCCCCACCTTTGTAAAAGACACTACTGATATCTTGAGGATTATTGAGGGAACATTAGACACTGGAGACATTGACTTTCTCGTCACTTTTGACGTAGAAGCTTTATACACAAACATTCCCCAGAGAGCCACCCTAGCAGTTGTGGAAACTGCCCTCAATACATTGGAGTGGACATCATCCACCCCTATTTCCTTTATAATGGATTGCGCTACCCTGGCTCTAACTGAGAATTTCTTTGAATTCAAACAACAACTATTTCATCAGAGTCAGGGTACTTCTATGGGTAGTACCTTTGCCCCTAGTCTGGCGTGCCTTTACATGACAGCTTTTGAAAGGGAAGTAATCCTTAACACTACTAACCCATATTACAACAATTTGAAACTTTGGAAACGTTTCATTGATGATATTTTGGTGTTTTGGCATGGAAGTCGATCAACCTGCGAAGATTTTGTACGATGGATCAATATCCAGAATGAGTACCTAAAATTCTCACACAACATCTCTGATACCACCGTCCCTTTCCTGGACATAAACATCACACTGAGTGCAGGCAGTCTCTACAGCTCTCTCTATAAGAAACCAACTGACCGCAATAGCTTACTCCTGTACAACAGCCACCACCCTAAAGCATTAAGAGATAATTTGCCATTTGGGCAATTCTTGCGCATTAGACGCAATTGCAAATTGGTTAGTGATTACAAAAAAGAAGCCGATATTTTAGCATCTAATCTTACGGCAAGGGGCTATCCACAGAAACAAATAAGAGATTCATTGAAGAGAGTGAGGAACAACCCCAGAGAGTCTCTACTTGAAGTACATCCTAAACTAACCACTGATACCTTGACGTGTGTGACATCATTTACCCCAGATTCTTCACGAATCAAACGGATCATTTTGAAACACTGGGGTATTTTAAACACTGGTGACCTACAATTACCCAAACCCAGGTTCGCGTATAAAAGAACTCGTAACCTTAAGGATACCTTAATACACACCAGACCAAGGAAACACAACACCGACACACAGAGGACACTGTGGGGCCTTCCGGCAATCACTGGTCACTACCCATGTGGTTCTTGCAGTGTGTGCCCGCTTACCATTACATCCAAAGAAATAGCCCTGTCGTCCAACTTCAGATGGACCCTGAAGAGACACACGAACTGTAACACTAAACGATGTATTTACATGTTGGTCTGTCCCTGTGGTCTCCAATACATAGGAATGACTATGCGATCAATTAAGACCCGTATAACAGAGCATAAAAGTAATATCAGGTGCCAAAGGGTCACCACCAAATTGTATACACATTTTAAGGATACACAACATGCCCCTGAAACATTGCGTTGGATAGTCCTAGAAACATACCCACAGGTAACCAAGACTGTACTGTTCAAAGCTGAACAAAGATGGGTGTATAGATTATCCACACATACTAAGGGCCTCAATGATGATATACCGTGGGGTGCACTTACTTGAATTATCTACACTGTGGCCCCCACCTTTACACAGTATAGACCATGCACCCTTATCTATGACGAGTTACGCCATGATTACACTCTTCCATTTTTGAATGGAGTAACTCTAGTTAGCATGACGAGCATCTGTATAGGTGTCTATATCAGTATTTAACTTTGGGACTATATTAGCATCTGTTAGTGCATTATCACCACCTTGTTGGATGTTCTATCTTATGCAGTTATGAGGTTGACTCCTTCAGGTCTTTCAGATCATTAGATTGCTAATCCTCCGATGCTTTTTTCCACATGCTGTATATTACAACTCTCTCACAGTTAATCTTTGGGTTGTTCATAACTGGTTTTGGTTCCATGCTCACGTTTATAGCACGCCCCCATAATTTTAGGCGTTGGTTCTCGTAGCATTCCTTGTTATAGATGTTTCGAACTATTATTCGTTACTTTTCACCTGGTCAGGTCCCTTTAAGCATCAACAGGGACACTCGATTAAGAGTTCAGTATCTCCTTTAAATATATTCTTTGGAGCATTTTCACACTCTAATATGGCCGCTGCTTTAGTTATCATGCGTGCTACTCATTCCAGCCGAGTCACCAGTCACTAGGTTCACGACCTCACGCATCCCGTACTACGTCATGGGAACCGCCCACAAGTGGGCTGCGACTCGCTTATTTATGTTTCTCCGGCCCCCTGCCTGCTACCATCCCGGTGTCGGCGGCAGGGTAGGTCTTAACGCAAGGAGCGTTAATTCGCCGGTGAGTTGGCTTTAGTTACGACATACAACTATCAGAGGTGAGTGTGTGCGGCGGTACTTGCATCCCCGCAAATCGACTGCCCTCCTGAGATCACGAGGCTCCCTAGTGTTACTTCGGGTCATGGCGTGTATCCTCCCGGGCCCCGTGGTGATCCTTGCATGCCAGTTGGTTCCTCAGTCCTGGTTCTACCGGGTTGTTGAATTCTGTTGGGGACCCGCCTGGCATTGGGGGGTACCGCTTACCTGACTACACACCTCGGGCAGGTTCCCTTGATGGCTCTTGTTTTTCCGGCAAGCGTCCGTTTCTGCACCCCTCTGGCATTTACCATTCCGTTAGCTGATCGGATTCAGCTTATTTAACAGATCCACGTTTCTTTTTGTATTCTTCTATTTATTCTTGTTTTAGGACCCAATTGGTGTCCTCTTGTACCGCTGATTAACCGTTGCAAGTACACTTGATGTACAGACCAGGTGAGTCAGTTGTTCGTTCTGACCATTGCATCCACTTAGTTGCCTCTATTTTTGTTTTATCCATAATATTTTAGAGAAGATATTTGGTAATAGATATCACGGTATCGCATTCTCTATCACATACTGTGTGTTTGAGTAACTACATTTAGTATGCACTGGGTAGCACACTATCCGTGGGGCCTTTTAATAGCAATAACAGCTTGGTGGACATTGAGGACTGAGTATGTTTGAACATAATATTTATATTGTCTATATATGTTTTCTTTTACTTTTCATAGGTCAACTACCTGTGTCCTGGGTATGTAGAAATTCACTTACCTTTGAAGTGTAGATAGCGTTTTATTCGATCCTGAGGAAGTGCCTTGATCTATAGGACTACAATGGCACGAAACATGTCGATCACCTGAGAGCTGGGCATTTACCACTAGATACACCAGTACTAGTCCTGTACCCCTCTCATTCTTTTACACTAGGCAGTTTACCTTCCCAATAAAGGTTTTTAGGATTAACTGACCTATTTTACTTTCACCACACATCACATCTACACACTAGGGCCCTTACCCCCACTGCACCTACCGGCAGGAACAAAAGATCCCCGACAAAGAGCCCCGGTACGGGTGCCCGTCAGGTATTGCAGCGCCGACCTGACGAGGGGCAGGCTCATATGATGAAGCATGACACCTAGCTTGCTGGGTGTGTGAGAGCCCTAGTTCCTAAAAGGGATCTTCCCCCCTTTTTCTCTTTTCCATACACTCAGTGGTCCTCCTTGTTTCTCCACACCAGTCCCCTACCCGCTTTTCTTACCATCTAGAGGAACCTCGTACTTATTTTTTGCTTACTAGTCCTTGTGGGGCATGTACGTTGGACCTCGTTAAATATGCCCTTAGTCCCTCTCTTTGTTGAATAATTCTTGATCACGGCCACAGACAGGAATGCTGAGTCAGTGAAATTTTAAGTCAGTGTAAAACTGGTATAAGGGCCTGCATTATTTTAAAAGTTTCAAAAACCAGTTTCATTATTTTGGATAACAGAGAACAAAATTGAAAGTAGGGATTTCCTTTCTTAATGCCTTCTTTACATAAGTACCTCTGTGGTTCTGATGTTAAATAATAACTGTCCTTTAAAAAGTGGCGCAGACTTTTAATGTTTCAAGTAAGGCTTCTGTGCTTAGGGTTATGAATGAATGCTTTTAAATATGATAGGCTACGAATGAAGCTTGCTTTTCCAATATGGAATCATCAAAATGGATGGTTTTGATTAAAAAAAAAAAATAATTAATTATATGAACAAATATATATATTATTAAAAATAAATGCTTTAAATTCGTTTTTTCATCTTTATAAAGCCTAATCATCATACTGTGAATTCCTCGCATCAAAATTGGATTTAAGTAGTGCTGTACCGCAATAAGTGGAAACTTAAATGTGAAATGTCACTTTACCCAGCCGTACAAAACTCATTTTTATAAGGGTATATCTTATACATTTCTGATTTCCCATTCCTGGGCTATCTAGAGAACACTCTGGGGGTTCCTATTATGCAAAAATATTGTAGGATATTCATTTTTAAGTGCCCCTACCACCAAAGTCGAAATTGAGCTAAATTCACAATTTTACAAGCAGTTCTACCACTCAAGGCAGTTTTAACGTGCTCTCAGGCTTCAATAAAGTATATGCAAGTATAAAACAAACAGCTGACCTCTGTATTACTAGACGGCACACCACATACTGTACATAAATGAAAATAAGTATACAGAAACCAGCAGACGTTATTATCCTACCTTTAAATTACTGGCAAACGGACCGGACAGGACTGCCTTTGAGCTGTGATTCTCCAGAGTTGCTTTGCATTACGAAAACCGCATGGCAAGCCTTGCACACAAAAATGACCAGCTGCTGAACGGGTCAAAGGTCGGAGTTCTGCATTTAGCAACTTAGCAGGGTGAAGGGTAATGTTTGCTGGGACACTTCGACCTTCGAAAAGTTTTGAAAGACGAGATGATAGCGCAAAGAGAGAAAGAGAAGCTTTGCTTCCTATTTTTAGCAAACACACGTTTTGCGCAGTCATATGAAACGAAGGAAAACAGCCCTCAGTTGAGCATTGATCTGCCAGGTATATAAAATAATGGTTTTAGTTTAAAGAATACTGTGTAGGGGCTACGATAAGGAGGAAATGGATTTTAGTTTACATTCATGCGCCCTCATGTTAATCTAGTACAATTGCTCAAGGAATTGATACATTTGTTGCTGACGCTTTCTACAGTACTCGATGTGCTTGAATCAGAGAATAGCCACTTTCTAAGATATCTCCTACAAGTTTGTTTGTGCCCAGTTGCTACAAATAGGGGTTGAAAGTGTTGACAGAAGTAAAACCTGTTTCAGGTTTTCCTACTGTCAAAATGGGGGAAGGAGGCTAGCTCCTCTACAAATTAAGGGTAGGCAAATTTATGTTTTCTCTCTCTTTTTCTTACTTTTTTTTTTAGCCTGTCTAACCTGTCTGTGAAATAGCCATGAGACATTTCATTGGCTATTCAGTAATACTGTTTTAAAAATTGTTAGCATTAATAAAATGATAAAATCTATGCTATGTTACTGCCCATCCTGTATGAAAGAATGAGTAATCTAGATTGATGTTCCCTTATTTGATCTTTAAGGAGAACTGTATAGTGGGTGTTTCTGTTCAAAAATCTCAGGTGGCAACACTATTATTGTTTATGTTATTCTCATGTTCTATACAGTTTTGCAAGGGCATTGCTAGTCTTTTATTAGCTAGTCTCTGTCAATAAGCTGACAGCCCTTATTAGAGCTGGAGATAGGGTTTTTTTTCCTTTTGAAAATGATGTTGCATAGTCCAGATCGTGAAAAGTACAATGCAGGAAAGACGCTCATGTGATCCTTAGCAAACATTTTGAAGGAAAATATTGTTTTATAGGAGTTTGTCATAACATGTTCTGCTGGAGAAAATGTACCCATTATGTTGAAGTTTAGTTCTTTTTGCAATAAGAATCCCTGTTAAATTAGCAGTTTTAGATTTTCCTGCTGCACCTATAACTTGAGAGCATGGTCCTAAGCATAACATGTAAGAGAAATTATTTTACAAGTGTCTGCAGTCCTGTACAAGTAATGTAAAATCTATGAGTAAAAGTGTAGAACATTTCCTTTTTCTTGAGGGTTCTTCAGATTGGTAATATAGGAATACACCAATGTAAGTATTTGGAGTATGTCTGTATTGTTTTTCTCTTTTCCTCAGAATTTAGTAAATGAACACAGACTTCCTTGGCTGTTTGGGATTGGGTGATGTATTACTCTTGTCAGTTCACCAAAACGTTCCTTTTATACTTGCCAATAGGTCCAGGGTTTTCTACTCTCAGATAGATGAAGTGGCTCTTGGGTGCCTTGCTAATATATGGGGCGCCCCGAGACTAAGGAAGTATTCTGAGACTATCCTCTCTGTTGTTAGATTATTTCTGTGCCTTGTCTAAAGACCTCTTGTTCTGTCCACCAATAGATATTTGCTGCCTTACAACCATTGCCAGAGGGGCCCGGACATCAGATCCAGCCTGGGAGTCAGCACCAGTCCAGCCTACAGTCAAAACGAAAGGAACCAGCATAGGCGTTGCTGGCAACTAGGACCTCAGTGAAGGCGGAAGCACTGGGACGTGAAGTGTGTACCCCTGCCACTGTCTTGGGCGAAAGACGGGGTTACAAATCAGGATGGAGAAATCTTTGTGTGGATCCAGTTTTTGATGCCCAGCTGAGAGAGTCACAGAACGACAAGGACGGCAAGGAGGCTTTTGCTTGAGGTGACCCCCTTTGAAACAAGGCTTGCTTCAGGCCTTTGAGTCCCGGTCCCAAGTGAATGCAAGTCTACGCCTTTGTTTGTTGATCAAGAGATGCCCGAGCACACTGGGTACAATTTGTGGCCCTAACAAAAGAGCAGTGCGCCAGAGGTGCAATATAGGAGTTAGGGAAGGACTTGAGTTTAGGGTACAGGTGCTATGCCCTTGGTGCCTGTTAGATTAAAGTGAAGAAAACTGGTGCACTGCCTGAGACACTGGACAGGATCATTGAGGGTATTTGCCCTGGGGGGTGATTGCCCTATCCTGAAAGAAAGACTTTTCCTTCTCCGTGATTCTTGAGTTGCGAGTTGTGCAGCTCCACCGTGGGAACAACAAGAGCCTGCCTGTGAGGCTCAACGGACACAGGAGAAGACTCCCTCTGGCTGGTTGGTTCTACAAATTCCCAAGGACTCTTTTTTGTTAGTAATGTACCCCTTTGGTCGTCCCATTTTTTTTGGAGGAGCAGCCCTTTGCGGCTCCTTGTCCTAATTCCTATGGCCCTTTGTGGTCCTCCTGGTCCCCCGGAGCCAGGATTGTTTTTGTAATAATATGTCTGATTGCTTTAATATTTTTTAAGAGTAATGTTTATTCTGCACGAGAAAAGTTCATCTGAGCATGTTACTTTACTCTTTCCTTAAGTATATTAATTGATAATTTAGCCCTCATAAAAAATACTGAGAAAGTCTATTGAAAATGTTTTTATTAGGTATGTGCTGTTGGCTATTTTGAAATTGACATAAATAGTCACTGAAATACATCAGAGCCCTGAAACTTAAAATTAGACTAGATGGTTTTGGTATTTGCTTTCTGCTTAGGGTTGGAAAATATTGAGATTTCTGTTTGAGATAATAGTCATTATTCTCTCTTGCTACCTGTATGACCCAATGCTCTGTTCACTTTGTACTCCTGCTTATACCTTGTATATACCTGCTTAATGAAATGTTTAGAATGTAAATGCCCACCTAGCATAGGATATTGATGAATTTATGAGAAGAAAATGTGCAAAATATTTTCTATGTCTCTACTAGATCATGGGAATGTCTTTAGCTCATGCTAAAAGGATCATCTGTTAAAGATTGCAGGAATCGCTGTTAGCATGAGCTGAAAGCCATTTTGTACTTGGCAGCCATTTTAGTTAGCCATGTGCTCGCCATGTGCTTTCTCCCTCTTCCAGAGTCTTGCACATGCTCAGAGAGGCCTAGCTGGTAGAATGCACCTGCTCCTAGTATAGAACTGTCAGGCTATTCTTACTCATGTAAGCAGTTTAGTCTCCCCTCCCACTTTGTGGAGCAAGCAAATTTTGTATACCCATATTAGTCAATAAGCATGCTTGTATGTGCTAGGACCTCCCCTTGATTTTATGCTGACTATATAACAAATGCATATATAAGGACCCTGTTCTCTGCACTCATTAGAATGCCTCCTACAGTGGCCTGCGGGTACCGTAAGATGCAATCTCCCTCATCTGAGGTTAATAAAACATGTTTTTTGATATTACAGCTTCTGTGCCAATCTCTTCCTTGTTGGTCTTAAGGACCAGATGTATCAGTGAACCCCTAAGAAGGTTTTTATTTCTACACTAATAGTGAATTACAGCCATTTTCGTTTTTCACTATTGCAAGGCAACCTGTTCTCCATAGGCCAGAATGGGCAGTTTGATTATTACACCTTATAATCCTAACTGACCCAGGGAACATGGTAGAAAAACGAATTTAGTATGCCTGAACTCAGAATGATAAAATACATCTTTTAGTGAAGTTGGTTTTAACATTCTGTGTTTGAAAATACCACTTTTAGAAAGTGGGTATTTTCTTGCCTAAACTTCCAAGCCTGCCTCTGCTAGGTTGTGTATTCCTTGTCTGGAGATTGAGTGACAGGGGCTGGGGGTGGCTACAGGAGACAGGGTGAGTCAGCACAGGGCTGAATAGAAAGATCTGCATCCAGAGTGGAGGGAGGAGTTGCACCTGGGTCTGAATAGGGCTGTGCCTGCCTTCCACAATGCTGGCTCCACCTCCTGCCGGGCGTCTGATGGCTCTGCCCCTCACTCTCAAAGGAAAGAAGGAGTCAGAAAAACAAAGTGCTCCAGGACTGACCAGAACTGGTTTTGGACTAGGCAGAGGCCTCTCTGCCTTCAGAGAACAAAGAGAAAAGGTGTATAAAAGGGGACCCAGACCCCTAGGAAATTAGATCACTTCTGGGAAATCAAGAAACCTGTTGCCAAGGAGAAGAACCGGAGAAGCTGAAGGAGGAGTACTGCCCCTGTGCTGTGTTGCTGATTGGGGTTGGCCTGCAGTGGTTGCTTTCTGCCAAGGACAGGAGAAAAGACTTTGCTGTGCTTTGTCATCTTGAAGAAGAGAATCTCCAAGGGCTTGAACTAGAGCTTGCCTCCTGCCTGAAGTCTCAGGGATACAAGACTTCACCAACCAGCTCCCCCTGCATTCCCTTTCTGGGAATTGAAGTGCCTGCTGTTGTGCTGAGCCTTCTGAGAGACTGCGTGTCGCTGGGAGCTGGAAGCGCGACGCAACAACGAGAAGCGTGTCGCCGCCGCAGCCGCGGTCATCGCATCGCCAAGGAAGCGAGACGCCGCTGTCATCCTAGCATCGCCGAAGCGCGGCGCATCACCGGAGAAGCGGACGCTGCCACAGAGGTCATCGTCGCATCACCGGAGAAGCGCGCCGCAGGGCCTGTCGCGGCTCCAAAGATCATCGAGTCGCCGCACGGCCGTCGGGCGTGCACGCATCACCCCAACGTTGTTGCATCGCAACCAAGACGCCATTTTGTCACATCGTACCGGAGAAGAGTATCGCATCGAGGTGCCATCTTGTCGCATCGCACCGGAAAGCAGTAAGAGACCGACGCATCACCTCCCCACACAGTAAGGAAGCGAGCATCAACTCCCCTGCGCAGCAGTAAGGAACCGACGCATCACCTTCCCTGTGACCCTTTTGTTTTCTTTGCGTTACGCATTCAAGGTACATTGAGAGTAAAGTGTTGCATTTACAACTTGAGAGAACTGAACTATTTTATAACCTTTTAAAGTCTATTTTTGAGTACAGTATTGTGGATTTTTGCTATCGGGTCTTGTGATAAGTCTATATAAAGATTACTTATTTTTTCATAACAACCTGTGTGGTGTCCATCTGTAGTGTTTTCACTGTATTACTGTATGTGTCTCACAAATGCTTTACACACTGCCTCTGAGATAAGCCTGTCTGCTCGTGCCAAGCTACCAGGGGGTGAGCAGGGGTTATTTTAGGAGTGTATCCCCCTTATCCTGACTAGAAGCAAGGGTCCCTATTTGGACAAAGGTGCAAACCATTGCCAACTAGAGACCCCCAGTTCTAACAGGAACATAGTATACTCTGCAGTTGATGAAGTAGCAATGCATCAGTTTGCCCTAACGTATGTGTACCATCTGATATTATCTTACAAATAAAGAGGACAGCTGCGTGCGGCTCATAGACAAACGTGTACTGTTGTCAGAGTCTCAGATAAGAGTTTGCGAACATAAATAGTAAAGGGAAAAATACATCTTTTAAAGATCAATGTCTCCTATTTGCTTGGCCTCTTATCACTGTCAGTGCAATCCTGCATTTGAACACATCTAGTGAGATGGCACTATGAAAAACGAAAGTTTGGGGTATTTTCAAGTATTCATAATCTGAACTTAGTTTAAAAACGACTATACAGCGTAAGGTATTGTTCTGGCTAAAAGGTCCATCTGCTAATCTACAAAAGCGAGCATGAAAGAGCCGTTGTTCAATACCTGGCTTAAGCTGTAAAAAGTTACTTTAGTATCATCAAGGGGAAGCCCACCTCATTGAAATACTTGTGGACTTTCTGAAATTTACGGTGAAGCTATGCAAAATGAATTGCACGTTGCTTAAAAAAATATCAAACATAAGTAGTGAAATTATGTGCAGAAAGGCGTTTAAAGATTAAACAGTTCAGATCTGCCTGGGAACATTGAAAACCTTCAATTGAACAATGAAGTCTGGCTGCTAAAATGAAGGGAGGGCTGTCCACTTCTTTTATTCTTCCAGCAGAATACGAAAATAGGTTAATACAATACAAAGCAGAGACCCTGGATCAATCGATGATATCCCCAGCAAGATCAGAGTGGCATCAGCTAAATGGTCATCTAACTTTTTGTTTTAACTCGTGGATATATAAAGTAACGTGGTTGAAAGTAATCTCTTTAATCCCAGACCATAAAGATATCAAAACAAAAACTCTTTCAACATATAAGGCCTATATTTTTATTAAAATGCGGGGATGCTACTTAAATATCTCCCTCTGCTCATTGAGACATACAGAACAGAAAGTTCTTGAGTTGAATTTCAGATGATTTATAGTAATTGTTCTGCACTGGGCCAGTATTTTTTAACAAAAGTAGTGCAGTAAAATAGCAATGGAAAGCGCATGTATTTATTTGAGGTATTGATAACTTATCTCATAGACGCTCTACTGAGATTCACTGTGATTAAGAAAAGTCAGCAGCAGTAGCGGCCCGTGGAGGGAGTTCCGTGGGCAGTGAGGCGGGGCGGGGGAGGGGCAGGGTGGGGGGGTAGTAAACACCGGAATATGGATGAACGGAGGTAAGTAAACAATTAAATAAATAAAACGAATTTCGTTGCGTGCGCTGCATTGCATTGCGATGCAGCGCACGCAATGAAATTTGTTTTATTTATTTAACTGTTTACTTACCTCTGTTCATCCATATTCCGGTGTTTACTACCCCCCACCCTGCCCTTCCCCCGCCCCGCCTCACCGCCCCACGGAACTCCCTCCATGGGCCGCTACTGGTCAGCAGTCTATTGTAAGGTAGCGGTAGGAGGTAAAAGAGAGAAGACTGGCTTGGTTGGGGCACTAGAATCTGATTATTGTTTCCTTTTAACCACTGTGTTTGTGGATGCTGAGATCACCAGGCTGGAGTCATAAAAGTTGAAACTATTGGAGTTATGCTTGAAAAGCAGGGTGTGCTTCTCAAGCTTCTGTTTTTTAAAAGTATTGAAGGCAGCAGTGGCCCGTGCAGGTAAGAGCGGTGAGGCCGGTGGGGGTGGATTTCCACCGACTAAGAAAAATTAATTATTTATTTAATTTTGCCTCGTCTTCGTCCGTCGAAATCCCCCCACCCACTGGGCCCCACTGCTCTTACCTGCACAATCCGTGGATGATTAAAGGTAGCAAATTCTCTGAGTTCATTGTGCGCTGATTCTAGTAGGAGTATTACTTAATTTTAAACAACCAGAATGTGGATATTATGATACCAAATTTGAGAACAGAGAACGGGTGAAGGGATATCTATCTGAAAGGGATGATAGGCACTGTATATGGAGATTGTCTCTGTATGGTATGGAAGCGAGGCTGTTGATGGACTTACAGACCAGGGTGAGGTACTTGTAGAGGGTCACCCTTGCACATTAGTGGAAGCACAGGGCTTTATTTAATTTTGACCCCTGTAAAAAAAAAGACTGCAAAAACGTTGCACAAAAATATGCACTGAAGAAGTATTTAACATGCATCTCTATGTTAGTCAGTTTGTTCTTTCGAGGTTCTGTCTATATCTTAAAAATATGTTTTCTCTGCTGTTTCATTTAACTTCGGTATTGTTTCAGCGGCAACCTGCCCTCTCTTGGCCTACTTTGAAGGCCCTTTCTCCCTTGCTCGCCATACTCCCTCCATATTAGCATGGCCATTCTCTGGTTTAACATATGCTCCAGAGCTATTTGTCCCCCACTACCCTCTTTCTTTGCTCCTTTTTGGCATTCTTTAAATCGTTACCCCACTCACCTGTAAGGGCACAAACATGCTACCCTGTCTCTATGTTATCTGCAGACTCTTTTCTCTCATTGTCTCGGTTCTCACAAATGCTTCTGCCTTCCTGTAAAGTAATTGTCATCAATGTATATTGTAAGAAGCCGGTTCTTTATGTAGTATATCAAAACGAGATATAATGTGCAAAGAATCCAGGTATTCCCTTATGAGTAGACAGGGGCTTGCTCTAGCAATCCCTAGGTGCTCTTTTAGGCGGTAGTGTGGTTGAGCAGCCTTAGGCTCACAGAGAGCAGTGTTAGACATCCGCAAATACACATAGCAGTCAATAATTGATGCACACGACTCAATAAGGAGATCCACATCAATTCATAAAAATAACACGTACCTTTATATGCTTAGGCACCAGAAACAGGTAAGTACATTTTTCAAGAGAAATACGTTTGCATTTAAAAAGTTGACAATTAAAGCACATTTTTCGAAGTCTACAATGTTATCCTACAAGAGGAAAAACACATACGGCATATGAATTCTTTGCAGTGACTTTTGAGGCCAATCTCCGGGACTTGAGTTGAGTATGGGGCAAGGTCCAAGGCAGTACCAGCAGATCCCCCCAAGTGGCATGAGGGCTGCCAGGTGCAGTTGTGCCAAACGGCGGTCGGTGCCCAATGTAAGACAAAGGGGTTCTGTTTTTGTGAACAGAGGCTGCAGGGTCGGACTGTGAGACCAGACGGGCTAAACCAATAAGAGGGTTTAAGTCTTGCAATGCTAGGGGATATAGTGGGGGACACCGATGGTCCTCTCCTTGAGCTGGGGCAGGTGGGTGCAGAGGGTCTTGGAGGTGCCGGGTTTTCTCATCTGGGATCACTCACGGTTGATGGGGGCTACACACAGAGGTTGCTGGCAGTTTTGGAGAGTTCATATGGGGTGAGTTCAAGGTGGACTGTGTTTCTTGAGGGCCTGGGGGCCACTCTGACACCATTGGCCCACTTCGTCTTGGGCTAGGGGGGCTCTGTGCAGTGGTGCTTAGTGGCGTCGGGATTTGGTGGTTGTGGAGCCTCGCAGCTTGGTCTTTGGTACCTGCAAGATGCAGGGGAACAGCTCCACTGCTCAGCGGGAGTTCCTGCATCTTTGAAGAAGCACTTACCATCCTCTCAGGCTTTGGAGGATCAGCAGCTTGCAGGGTGAGATGTCTTTGGCGCAATTGTCGAGAATGGGTGAACAAGCTGGCAGGGCTGGTGCCAAGTCAGTTGCTTCTTCTGCAGTTCTTGCTTTCACAACTCTTCTGCCCCTCTTCTTTTTTCATCAGGATCTGATTCTCTGGTGCCAAAGGATCCCCTTAATACTGAATTTAGGGGTGTTAGGAGAGTGTAGGGTAGTAGCCAATGGGCCTCCTACCCTTGGTGTCACCATGCCCCCTATCTGATCACTTCTGAGGGAGGTGGTCATAACCCTGTACCAGAATTCCTGATTTTGCCATCACCAAGAAGGCTAACCTTGACAAGTCACCTCCACTTCAAGTAGCCCACCTTAGCCCACCTTAGGGGTGGCACTAGCCTGATGGTGGACACGCCTGTTGGACTAGCTAATTTTCCCACCTGTCCAGGAACCAAATGGCTCTAGTCAAAGGGGGTCAGCTTCTTCTCCTGTGAGAGAAACCAGATTTGCATACCAAAGGCAGTAGGCCCTTTGAAGCTCCCCTGCCTTGGAATGCTAATTTGCAGGTCTTCCTGTGGCAGTGGGTGTAACCTACCCTCTGCCCGAGCAGGCCTGGTTTATGGCTCCCCTAGAGCAAAGGCCCTCACCCTTGGGGGTCAGAAACTCATCCCTTGTGGCAGGCTGGCAAAAACCAGTCAGTAAGCACACCAGTAGCTGGTAGGTTTTCAGGGGGTACTTCTATGGAGGCCTCTGTGTGCATGTATTACTAAATCCGACACTGGCATCAGTGCAGGTTGTTTTGTACGAGATGTTTGATACCAAACATCCCTATTTTCAGTGAAGCCATTGTTTAGCTGGGGAACTCATTTTCACCATTGTCCAGCACATGCTTTAAAATGGCTTCCCTGATCACTTGTACTGGTAGTAATGGAACTGGCCAGCCCAGGGGCATATCCGCTCATGAAGTTATGCCCTTACATGAAGTTTAGTGCACCATGCCTTAAGGCGGTAAGGCTTGCTGTAAGGGTGACATACTTATACTGCACGCAGTGTCGGCAGGCATGGCACACAGGCTGTGTGCCATGTCGTGTTTTCACTTTTGTCTGCACCAAGACACACAGCCTGCAGTGGCAGTTTGCATGAGCTTGGTGAGGGGTCCCTTAGGGTGGCACGATTCAGGGACCCTCTTTTGTACCACAGGCCCTAGGTACCAGGGGTACCATTTACTAAGGACTTTCAAAGGGGGCTAAATGTATTGCCAATAGGGTAAGCAATTGCACAGGTTTGGGAAAGAGTTCTAGCCCTGGGGGCCTGGTTAGCAGGAACCCACTGCACTTCCAGTAGAAATCACATCAAATACCAGGCAAAACGTGGGGGTGACCATGTCGAAGAGGGCACTTTCCTAGATATATTTTGAAGTGCATTTGTTAATCCTACATATGCCTGACTTTTTATTATCCTTTTCCTAGTGTTTGCACACCTCTGACTGGAGGATTCTTAAAAACATTGTTGTTCGCTTGTGTAAACACATGTTCCTCTATGGTCTCACAAGATACTTTTTTGGCATATTTAAGGCTATGCCTTGGTGTAAACCCCTCATTAATATCTTATTTTTGGCTGGAGTTACTCACAGAGGACAATACCGGCGCTTCTCTAAAGATTTGCATAGACTCATTCAAAGCTATCCGGTGACAAAATATATAGCTACACTAAGTCTGCATAGAGAGTGCCCACATGCTGAGTGCCAGCTGATGCAACCAAATAGAACAAAGACGCCATGCTACTGACCGTGCTCCATCCTGGCAGTAATTAAAGGCTGTGCTCCACCTGCTGCAATGCTGCTGATCTCAGAGAATTAGAGTACTCACCATAGCATATGCTCCTGCCATTGATGCAATAGGAGAGAATCACCAGAGAACCCAGGATCAGCAACAAAATGAGGCCTGTATGAACAGCTCCACAGTGGGCATCTCAGAACAGTCTGTCTCAAATGCAAGAGTAGGAAATGTAGTGTGATAACAGTGAACTCCTTGTAAGAGAAAAAGGCACCTCACAAGACTGAGGAAGTAACTCAGGGGCAGATTTACAAGCCCCTTGCGACAACTTTACGCCCCCATTGCGTCCCTTCTGTGACGCAGCGGCGTCGTAAACAATGTGCCACGTTGCGACATATTTACAAGGTGACGCATCTAGGGAGATGCGTCACGTTGTAAAGCCCTGCGCTACATTATACCTGCATCTGGTATAATGTATGCAGGGTGGGCGTTCCGATGCAGGAAAGCCTCGAAAAAGTGACGCAGTGAAATTTACAAGATTTAACTGAGTCACTTTTACGACGCCACTGCGTCAAAACCTTGTGCCTGCTTGAAGCAGGCGTAAGGAGTGACGCAGCATGATAGGAATAGGCATCCCTGACCATTGCTGGAGTTGCGTCGTACTTGCGACACGACTCCAGCAATGCGCTGCCCTTACGCTGACAAGATGAGTCACGCATCTGTCTATCCTTGCGCCACAGTGCGCCGCATTGTAAATGTGACGGATCCATGGTGGCGCAAGGGTTATTTTACGTGTCGCAAATTTACTGGCACCTCCCTGCTAATATGCAGGGATGCGCCAGTTCTTGTAAATCTGCCCCTCAGTCTATTCTTTTTATCTTTTATTATCTGGCAATAATGATTCTAGGCATTACCTCCACTTGGGATCATAATTGGCCCTGAAAGAAGACTATGTATTACATAGCAAAAGTTGCTAGCTGGCACACTTCAAAATACAGCACGGAGCAAAAACACAATCAGGAGCTATCCCTAAACCCATTGATTGATCCCATCATATACCTATCAGGAAAAGGGGACTCATTGACCACCAAGAACAGCCTTTAGGGCAACATGATCTTGTTCTGGATATGTAAAGATTGTGATGCAGATGTTATTTTGATACCCTAGATCTTTGCAGCCCTTGAAGTGCCTGTAAGGTATATTTCCTCACTTACTCTGGGCTCAAAGCGTTGTATGCCTACCTGCATACAGTCCGACTGCATTGCTTCTGCTCCCTAGCTCCTGCACAACTCAGTATCTGTGCTTAGGTGTCCCTAGAGGCATTCTGGGGCAGACTTATTCTGTGTCCCCCATGTTACTCAGTGTCTCTGCCTGAAGCAAATGCAGGGCATTCTGGGGTGAGTTTGATCTCGCATTCAGCTGCGTGTTAAAAGGATCCCACACCAGACCTACAGCTTCCCTGCAATGTCGCTGGTCAAAGTTTTTTTTGTCGTTTTCTGTTATTAAACAGTCATTTAGTAGCATGGCAATTCACCAAGCAAATTGTAACCTTCCCAATCCAAGATAGGTATTTTATTATTTTTACTTCTGCTTTCTCCTTGCAGGTTACATCCTGTTCCTGCATTACATAAGGGGATCCACTTTGTCTAGGTTGGTAGAAATTTAGCCTTGCCTGGTTTCCCTCTCACTGGAATAGTTTGGAGTTCCCTTGTTCCTCATGATCCTGTTATCCTCTTATTGCTTCTCTACTTGCAGCTTGGTCCGGACATTAGGAAGGTGCTTTCTGTACTCACGTTTTTCACTTTTTCCTATGAATTATTTCAGAGGTAATTTCAGTCTAACAGTGTAGTCCTGGAGTATTCTGTCGCCAAGAAGACCTGCTCTTGATACTGCCCCCCTGCCACATCGATAACCCTGGAAACTAAGAGTTAGCTTATTTGACAGGGTAGATTTGAAAGGCAATTGGCAATGTGACTGCGCTTTATTAAATATGAACGAACGCCACATCAGTGCCTAAAATCTCCATGTCAAAAACAGCCAGACAGCTCCTGTTCACAGAATCAGTGGAAAAGACAACCCACCAGTTCTTAAAGAAATGGTAACAATGGCAAAGGATGTGGTCCTTGAGGTAATCTTAAAAGAGAGGAGAGCTTTGAGGGCATCTGCCTCATCGATTGAAGAGAACACTTCAAAGACATCATCAGAAGTCCTCTCAATAAGAGCAGGCTTAACTGCGTTTCACTGGAGATTGGTGATAGCAGAAGACAGACTCGCAGCTGTAGAAAAGTAAAAGACGGCCACAACAGATTTGGAACAAGCCACAGTTTTTTTGCAGATGAAACTTACAGAATACGAGAAACCTTGGGAAAAGATAACATTATGATCTTTACTTTTTTCTTCCTTCCAAAGCTCCTGAATCTGGATTTTAATCAATCTTTTGAGCTGCAACCGGCCTATAATATCACGTCCTACAAAACAGTAGAAGAGGTACTCTCAGGCAAATGATTGTATACTTCTTACGCCCCCATCAGACATGATAAACGTGTATGGAGAACACAAAATACATATCTCATCTCTCAAGACTTTTCACATAAAACCATGCCAAAGAAGAAAATATTTTTATCTCTACGACCAGATTGAAAACGTTGGGCATCTGTTATAGCCTGCTTGATCCCTTGATTATGTTGATCACCGAAGGTAGATGCACTAGAGAGTTCAAGGATACAAATCAATTTGAGGAACTCATGAATACTTTGGAATCAACAGATCTGAACACATACCACGTACCCGAAGAAAGCGACTTGACAAGGCATATCTGAGGACCTACTACAGCAGACCGCTTTAGCAGAAAATGAGAGGTTGGAAGAAGTGAGGAGCAACGGAGCCTCAGGACTCAAACACAAACAAGCAAGCCAAAATACGACCAAAAGGGACAAATTGAGATGACTGTTGAAGACAGCTTAGAGCTTGCTGCAAAATTCTTTGCAAAGATAAGACCTCAGTTGCCAATTAACTGGGGTTTGGCGTTAATGGGCTTGTCTATTGTGGGTTAAATAGTTGGGCGTTAAGATGGTTCCGCTAGATAAACATACTTCCAATTTCCACCAACCTAGCAGTACAAGAACAAGCTGTGATGGATACAAGTTTGATTATTTAGCAACTATCAGGAGGCAGAAGATAGCTTCTTATGGTAGACTAGTTGCTCTCAGTTTAAAATCGACTTCTACTTTTCTGAGAATCAATGATAGTAAGAATAATTGCAGAGCAATATTTATCTGATCTCAATCATATTCTAGACAGGCACCGGAGAAATGGGCCACATATCTGGGTTTCCACAATCTCACCCAACCACGGTATAGGTACCTACGTACATGCCAGGAACACCCTACATCATCCCCCTAACTAAACAAAGACTTCATACCCCAAGACCCTGAGATACAACCACTATAAGATCAGGATAGGTGACAGGCCTGCTTAGGCAAACAATGTGAAGAGGATGTGGCCTAAAAGCTAGAGCGGTCAACCTCGAAACTGAGGAACCGGGTTCAAGTCTCGGCAACAATGCACAGCATCCTGTGATTCTGGGCAAATCATTTAATCTCCCAGTGCCTAACAAAAATGAATGTGTCCGTCTGTAACGAAACTGGTGCTCTTGTAAAGAGCTCTGATACATGATATCTCCGGATCAAATTTGTGCTATATAAAACTCCCCCCCCCAAAAAAAAATATCTGGTCTTGCAATCTTGTCACACAGCCCTGAACATATCTGTCCAATTCATGCATATAGTCCCTACCCATCTCTAGGAAGAGGATTGACATACATATATACCCAAAGATGTGCTACCATTAATCAAGCCTTTTTTTCATTTACATTTGACTTTCCCCCTTTTTTGTTCCACAGGCTTCCTGGCTATCTTGCAAAATCTATCCAACCTTGTGATAATCACACGTAATGTCAATTGACTTACACACTATACAAAGAGAAAGAACATTTTCTCCTACCTTCACCACACAAATATTGCCTTACTAGAGGACAGACCCCTTTTGCCAGGGGAATGTGAAAAACTCAGGAGAGACTGGGTTGGGAGGGAATACTGCACCTTCAAATGTTCAAAAATACATGACAAGACCTCTATATCTAAGCCATAGCATAAAGTAGGTTTACCGTCCTAGTCCAAAAAGAGCTACATCTCAGGGTAACACAGATATGGGCATATCCAGAGGGACATTATGTATTCAGAAGGACTTCTATCAATCAACATGTGATAGGGCTGTGTTTGACTTATGCCCAAGTGAGGAATAAGAGTGGCTTTTTTCAAGCATTTGACATAATCCAGCTCCACTTTTCATGAAATAAGGTAATTGTCACTGGCGTAACGAAACTCGATCTGGTCTCCTCCGGCCAGAGTATTGTGCTGAGGGGGCCCCCTGGGGCTTGAAGGCCCCCCCGCACCGCGGGGGCTGTGGGGGCCTGTGTTACGCCACTGGTAATTGTTGGAGATTAAAACCGAGTACTTGACCCACTGTAGGATAAATCTGATCATCTAATGATACAGTGTATAAGAGATATTCTTTCAATGGGAGATCTTATGGAAGACCAGTCCCTCTTTGACCCATGGCGGCAGACGTGACCAGGGGAAAAGGACTACACTTTCAGGGGCATATTTACAAGAAAATGGCGCAGCGCGATGCTGCAGGCAATTTTGCTATGCCGAGCTGCGTCATTTTCTAAGTACATGAATGCGCCCTATTTACAACAATACAGCGCATTACTGTACTCACCCCTGTTTCGGCACAAAAAAAAGCAGCCTAACGCCAGCACTGGCACCCTTGGACCATGGTGCAATGGTGCCTGTGTTGCAGGGATGATTGTTGTTGTGCAGGAAGGGGCACCTTCCTGCACAAAAACAATCATCAATGGTGTTTTGCTCCTTCTATGTGTGCTGCAGAATGCAGCACACATAGAAAGAGCAAAAAAACAATTTAAATAAAATTATTTCTCCTCGTTGCGCCACTCGTGTAAGTTTTTAGCACTGCCTTAGATTTACAGATCCTTGTCAGTCTGGATCAGTGTCAAAAAGCAATGGGTGATGCGTGAGAATGCCCACAGCAACACCCATTGCATGCCCCTTTGCCGCAGAAAAACTGCATCAATGAGGACCATATTTACAAGGCGGAGTTAAGCCAGGAAATGTGGCTTAGCGCTGCCTTGTAAATATGGAGCAAGGTGCAGCGCCACTGGAGCATCATAAAAAGTGACGCTCAGGTGGCACAATGCCCTTGTAAATATGCCCCTTAGTTCATGTACACATGGTACAAGAACTCGCCTAGAATATATTTTGGTAAAGCCCTCTCTTTTAATCCATGTGACCAATAGTGACATTTTACTGAACAGCACTTCGGCATGTAAGGAAATGAACACTCAAGACATATTTATGACATCTGTGGCGCAGGGCAGCACAGCAATTCTCCTGGCTGCGCTGCCCAGCGTCACAGGGAAAGGGCAGAAATGTTCTATATTTATCCAATACAGTGCATTCCTGTCCTTCTCTCTTGCGCAGGCGCTGTTTTGGCAGTCTAGCACCAACGCAGGCACCTGTGCATCATGGTGCAACGGTGCCTGCATTGCATGCAGTATTGCTTATGTGCAGGAAGGGGTACCTTCCTGCCCGAAAATAATTATGAGAGGCTATTTCCTCTTTCTATGTGTAATGCAGAAAAAGGAGGAGAAATAAAGCTATTTCCCCTCGTTGTGCCTCTGCTGGGGATCTTTTTGATGCATTCCCAGAGTTACAAGTTCTTGTATATCTGAGAATGCATCAACATTCATGGATGTTGCATGGGAACACCCATGCCACACCCATGGAAACACTTCCTGGCACAGAGTAATGCAATGAAATGATTTGCGCTGCGTTACATTACTCAAGATTTATGAAGCCAAGCAGGGGCATGCAAGGTGTCCTTGCGCGTCTTCATATGTTTCTATTTTCACATATGGCGTCCCTGCACCACGTTGCGTGGTGTATGAGTGACACAAAGTAGCTCATAAATATGCCCCTCAGTGTCCCCCCCTTTATGGTATGGGCTGCAGGTAAGGTGACATAATGCTGTACTGTGCACAGAGAAAGCAAAAAGCGGAGACTGCTCAGAAGATTTTGGAGATGAAAGCCAATCATACTATTTAAAAAATCAAGGACACCCAGGGACATTTAACCACCCACCCTTTGGACATTCTCTCAGTCGTTTGTCATTTTTATAAGACATAACATTCAACTGACTGTCAGGGTAGCCTACTAGCAAAATAACAATTTCTCGCTGCTCTGCACCTGACTCAACTGTCCCCCATGATGGTTAGAGGGAGACATCACAGAAGAATCAATTGAACAATAGATGACCTCATACTTGCAAAGAACCTGGGTTAGATAAATACTCGACAGAATTCTATAAAACCAATAAATGGCAACTGGTCCCCCAACCTCTGCAGGATGTTAAAAGATACATACGTCGGAAAATCTGCCTCCAGACATCAATAAAGCTAAAATCTCTTTGATTCCCAAGTGGAACAAGGAGAGACCCTTGTGCTGCACATTATAGGCCCATTTCGCTCACCAATGTTGATGTCAAGATAGTAGCCAAAGTTTTGGTCAGCAGGTTGAAAGTTGTTGTACAATCCTTGATACATCTAGATCAGGTGGGATTCATTCCACATCGTTGTTCGGCGGGTCATATCAGATCACTGGCCGGCATTCTCAGGCAAGTGGGTAATGGTGAGGAAGAAAAATCAGTGATCTCACTGTAAGCTGAAAAGCATTTGATTGGGTGTAATGGGGTACTTATTCTTGGTGTTAGCACGCATGGGGATAGGAATAGAATTCCTGACAAAGGTGAAATGGCTTTATTTGAACCCCACAGTAGTGATACCCGGTATTGGCCACACATAGCAACTTTTTTAGATAAACTGAGATTTAAGGCAGGGCTGTCCTTTGTCCCCGTTTCTTATTGTCTTGGCTCTCAAACCATTAGCAATTGCCTTTAGGCAAGACACATTTATTAAAGGGGTCTCTTCCCCAGCAGGATATTCCAAACGGGAAACAACCTTTACAACGCGGTCATTACACTGCGATACCTTAACAACACAGTTGTTACAACGACCGCGTTGTTACAATGCAGTACCATTACTACGCAAGTCGTTACAACGACTTGCTCTAGATGGCACTCTAAACCAAGGAAGAGTATAATTTACTATTCCAATACCTTCCCTACTGTTGCACACACTGGAGTGGGAATAGTAAATTATACTATTCCAAAGTCCAGCGCGCCATCTAGAGCAAGTCGTTGTAACGACTTGCGTTGTAATGGTACTGCGTTGTAACAGCGCGTCGTTGTAATGACCGCGTTGTAAAAGCACGCAATGTAATGACTCGCGTTGTAAAGAGACATATTCAGCACAAACCCCTCCTGTATGCGGATGATATTTTGGTAACATTATCAGATTCTACAAACTCTATCACTTGCATCAGACCACACATCTCGAGATTCTCTGAATATTTTAATTATATTAACCCTTTTAGATGGAATGAGTCCATATTGAAATACCTGCGGATCCTCCTAAATATCGCCTTGACAAAGTAGTAGAAGACAATCTATACCAGCACATAGATAGTACATAGCATAATCTGATGAGGTGGTAAGCTCTAAATATATCAACGTGGGGGAAAACCCAAGTGATAAAAATGAACGTAGTGCTACTTCGCAATTATGTTTTTACAATGTTATCCTTCAAACTTCCTTAAAGAAATTCAACACCATATAGTTTCATGATCTACACATCCAAATGTTTCTATCACTGGGTGTCAGATCTCCCTCGCCTTGATTGCCTGGCAAGGGCACCACACTGAATATGCAGGTTCTGTATTACATCACCGCAAGTGTTTTACTTTGGCCTCTTTGGCTCAGTAAAATGTATGTTACTCTAGTATATGTATACCTCTTTTCCTTTGAGTGTCATGAGTGTCAGCAAACCTGACATACTGAAAGGTTTGGAATCTTGGCTTTGGCATCTGACCATGTTATACAACACTTTGCAAATCATGGTCGCTAAATGTGAAAAGCTACGGTAAGGTGCAGTAATGTTTAAATGGCATGACAAAATAAAGAAAAATCATAAAAGCTATGATATACATAGATGCAGATGTCTACAGTAAATGACTCCAGTAAAATGTATTGTTCCACCCAGTACTCCAGTTTGGAATGATCTAATTCAAAAGACTTCGCAATACAGTGGCTAGTGTTTGACTGGGAATGAAAATTACAGAATCAAGTCTCTCCTAACTTCCTTCTTGAAGCACATCTTCCAGCTTTTTTGCTCTCTTGCTTTTTTAAATTAATTGGCACCCTATTGTCACAGTGGCACTCAAAGCGACATATGAGATTCTCACACCGTTCTGCGTCCTGGACAATAGCCGAATGTTGCATTGTTGCATTGTTGCATTGTTGCACTCTTATAAAGGACACATGAAATGTGTACACATTTCAACAAGGTACATGGACAGTTTTTTATGCCATGCTATAGATTTTCGGTCTGGACTGTTCCCATGGGGCACAGGGTCAAGACTGATTTGCATATGGCTGGGTCCAAACTGGGGTGGCGTAGTGGGCAAAAGAACGATGGATTTAACCCAGATCTTTTGACTGGGGGAGAATGTTTGCATTGTCAGCATTCCGTCCATCATTTGTTTGCTGTAACACTTTTCGCCCTAAGTGGGATGGGTATGCCCAGACGTGGGTCCCTTGTTCACTGTGCCACTGGATTCAAGCTAGCCTGGATGAAGAAGGGTGACATACCCTGAAACCGGTCCCAGGATGCTTGTTTCCGGTCCAGTGAGGACCTGGCCTGGCAGTTCGGTCTGGACTGTTCCCATGGGGCACAGGGTCAAGACTGATTTGCATAGGGCTGGGTCCAAACTGGGGTGGCGTAGTGGGCAAAAGAACGATGGATTTAACCCAGATCTTTTGACTGGGGGAGAATGTTTGCATTGTCAGCATTTCGTCCATCATTTGTTTGCTGTAACACTTTTCGCCCTAAGTGGGATGGGTATGCCCAGACGTGGGTCCCTTGCTCACTGTGCCACTGGATTCAAGCTAGCCTGGCTGAAGAAGGGTGACATACCCTGAAACCGGTCCCAGGATGCTTGTTTCCGGTCCAGGGAGGACCTGGCCTGGCAGTTCGGTCTGGACTGTTCCCATGGGGCACAGGGTCAAGACTGATTTGCATATGGCTGGGTCCAAACTGGGGTGGCATCGTGGGCAAAAGAATGATGGATTTAACCCAGATCTTTTGACTGGGGGAGAATGTTTGCATTGTCAGCATTCTGTCCATCATTTGTTTGCTGTAACAAGATTTTCTTGTGGCAAAAGATGAGTGCCTCATTTGATCTTTTCTGTGGACACTACCCATATAACTGTACAAAAATGCCCACATACAAATGGTAGCCATGATGAAATGCACAAAGACTCAAACGAGCCAGCATATTGTCTTCAGTGTTTCAAAGGCACATATTGCTTGACTAGAAGCCTACCCTTATAATTATGAAAGACTCTTGGTAGGGTTATACACCTCAGGAAAACATGCGGAGAGGTGGTCATATAGAGATCTAATTATAGGCAGCCAATCATTTTTTCGATGTTCTTTTAGGACTGCCCTTGTGTTATTATTGAAACAAAGCAGGGTTCTCCAAAGTCGGTCCTGGAGGGCCTGATCCATGCCAAAATTTTAAAAATCCTCATTTAGATAAATGCAGGTATCTTAAAAATCTGGCATGGATCTGGTCCCTATCCATCATAGAAGAAAAGAAAGGAGTGGAAAAACCAGGGGGCCTTAACTGGTATCACTTAATGTTGGGTTTTCGAGCAAGGACCATGGCTAGTACTTCAACTATATCAGTAGGAACCCATGAATGTGACCTTGCACACAAAACCAAATCACGATGCTGCTGGAAAAACTGCTTTGTATACAGATTTGTCTGGGATACTTTTTCGATTAGGAGAGTGTCATTGAAATTCACTTGAAAGAACTGAATCGGTAAGCAATGCTGCATTTTCAATAATTTTCCTGCAGCCACTGCAGTGAACAGAAGAATAATGGGCTTATAAAAGTTTGAAGCTACTCACTGATAAACAATACAAGATTAATAAGGCTCAGGCCCCTTGTCCTGGGGTTCAGGATTGCTGTCCTAGGGCAAGGCCTGGCTGTCTTAGGGCATAGCTTTATTTTCAGTGTTTTCACAGGCACATTGGACACATTGCTAGAAATGGTAAACACAGGCTGGCAGTCATGGTGCAAATCATGCACATGGTCTTGTTCATTTGGCACATCATCATTACAACTTGTATCAGAGTGAGCCTCTGACCCTGAGTCCTTAGCATCACAACTGTTAGACCGATATCCTTGGTGCAGTATTCTCCCAAGCGTTTGCCTTCACACCGCCTGTTTGCTGAATTTGTTTTCATTGGCTTTAGCACTCTGTGCACATTACGACTGCTAGCCAGTGCTAAAGCGCTCGTGCTTTCTCCTTCAAACATAGTAAAATTGGCTTAAACCTAATTGACACATTTAATTTACTTGTAAATCCCTAGTAGATGGTGCTACATGTACCAAGGGCCTGTTAATTAAATGCTTCTAGCGGGCCTGGATCCCTCATTGTGCCACCCACTAAAGAAGCTTTTTAAAATAGGTCTCAGCCTGTCACTGCATCCTGTAGTGTAGTACTAAACTGTCATTTCAATCTAGTAAAATAAACCTAAACAGGCCTAAACTTTCCTTACTATTGCACATAAGTCACCCCTAAGGTTGGCCCCAAAAAGTCTCATACAGCAGGGTACATTGTATTTAAAAAGTAGGACCGTTTAAGTTTTACATGTCCTAGCACTGAAAGACTCCTAAAGCTGTTTTCACTGTTGCAAGACCTAGCTCTCCTATTGACTAACACTGAGTTACCTTATTACATTTAATAAGTAATAACAGATTGGGAACAGAAACAGATATGGTATTTAAATTCAAATGAATTTTAATTTTAAATCCTATTTAATGGTAAAGTCGGATTTTAAGTCACAATTCTGAAAAAGCCACTTTTAGGAAGTTCGCATTTTCTTGTCCTTACCATTTGTGCCTTTTTGTCATCGCCTTCAATCCTCAGAATCAGAACAAAGCTTAAATGGTCTACCTACTAGCAAAACCAATTTTGCTTGTTATTTTGGCTCAAACGTTTGATGTGGCCACGTGATGGGAAGGGTTGTTAGTAAGGGAAAATCTTGGATGGAGACCTGAAAGACAAATAGATACTGAGTACTATCCAGAATTGAGTGAGTGAGGTTCTCAGGATTACTTCATTCTAATTTCTCTTGGGACATCACCTATAAAGAAGATGACTGAATCTCCTCCAGATCCTCTCTGTACAGCTATTTGGATTGTGTGAAAAGGATTAATTTTTTCCAGCTGCAAACAGAAAATACTGTGGTTAACATTAAATCAAACAGTTCCTTTTCATTTGCATAACATGCAGATTAGTGTGTACATTTAACAATTCCACAACATACCACAACTCTTGTCTATTGTGGAGCAGCTCCTATATTCAGTTAATTCACTTTCAACGGTTCAGATATCTTTGACCTATAAACCCAAATCTTTCATAGAGCATGATAATTTTTTATATCTAGACCAAACGGTTCACTATCTAGTGACTAATTAGGTCTATAAATGTTGTCCTTAAATTGTCCTTACATTGTATGCAAACAAAGTAGAGCTCCATCAACAAATACGTCTTTTGAGGCTTTTAACCCCCAGCTATCAAGAACATCAAGCTGTAGCTCCATCTCATCTCAGTCACAATCTTTATCTTAAAAAATACTTTATAAATGTTCTTTTCAAGGAAGAGCTGGAAACTTGCACTTGTTCACAAAATAAATACAATTAAACAAAGAGAGCACAGCTGCGTTCTTTACCTTGGAACCAGACCAGCCCTCTGGTTGAACTCTTCACTCCACAGTGTAGAATAATCCGGTCCAAAGAGCATGAACAGTTTGATGAGGGTGTTGCTCCGTCAAAAATTCCCTGAACAACAAGGACAGATGTTCAGGCGGGGCTCCTTTTACAGTAATGCCCCATCCAAAATGGCTGCTGTGCTACCTTATCGCTAGGGATTCTGGGACTCATAGTCCCCAAGAACAAACAAGTCCTGCAGAAACATAAGGCCTGCCATAATCAACCTGCCTTGAAGCACAATCACAAATGCTTGAAAATAAGAGAAGGACCCATGCCTTGGGTCAGTGGGAAACATATTCACATGATACATGTACATCACAGATTACAGGTCATGTACAATGCAACACCTAAGAGGAATAGGACCTAGACAGAACTAGTAGTACTGAAGAGACAACAATATTGGGGGAAGCCACAGAGTTCACAGGTCAGAAGGTGTAGCGAGAGAGTCAGCAGATCAGTGGACCCTGACACTTCTGCCAGTGTCCTGGGTTACATTACTGTGGATGGCTCTGCTGTTGGGGTTTGTAATTTCTTCCAGACAGTGACACAAAAGGGATTAGTAGTGGACAGGATGTGCCATCCTCTCAGGATGGTTGGGGGCAGAGCTATACCCAGCCCCACATATATTTCATAGGGCTTTGCCTACAGCACACACAAAGCAACCTGACACTAGTCTTTTGTCACCGCAGACTTCATGGAGCCTTGACAGGAGATGTGAAGAACTTTCCAGAAACTGAAGTGGGGGTAGATTCCGAATTGCCTGACTTCAAAGGCTGTCCCCCAATTATAAATATCGGACCACCAGAGCCACATCAGTATACTCCTAGATGTGTGGACATTACATAAAGACTGCCTTGCCCCTCCAGAGGACTGACCTGCTGCCACCAGAGGACTGCCCTACTGCTTGAGGACTGCATTGTCTCTGAGAAGGAAGACTGGACCTGCTCCCTTCATCCCAGAATAACGTGAGTGACTTCAAGGGTCAGTTGGCTGACTTTCTGTCTCAGCTACGGGGACATAACAAGCTTCAGAAATCTCCCAGGTGACCGGCTGCACTGGACCTGCCTGGATGCGCAACTGGACCTGCCTGAGCCCTGCTGGCCTCTGAAAGAGTGAATTTCTGATCCCCAAGAGATGCTTCCATAGATCCTTGGCCCTTGCTAGCATAAGTTGAGCTCGTTCTGTGAAGAAAAGTGAAATACTGAAGTTTCATGCTCTTCATGGCCATGATTGGGCCTGTTTGTGGAGAGACTGTCACTCATGATGGCAGTCAATACAAAAGTCCGTGAGCCCAACTCTTCATGCTACAGCGACTGTCAGTGACAAAAGGTAGCAGCAGATCTGCATTTCACACTACAGGAGCAGCAGACCGCTGAGACCGCCTACGCGAAGCCCCAGCAATGACCATCTGCGATGCCTAACTGAATTTTATGCTACAGTGACGAATGTCTGCAATGTTTTCCATCTCCTTGTGGCCTCTTACACAGTGAACGGAACTCCTTGTGCCGGATTTTGAGAAGGAAACTTTTTAACTGGAACTAACCTAGTCCCTGTATCTGGCACGCTCAATCGCACTCGGCATGAGCTTTTAGGCACTATATGTATATATATATTAACAAACTCTGAAATTGCATCTCTAGTTCTCCTGATTTGACTTTTTTTATCATTTTATCATTTTGATCTCATTTTTTTTTTTAATTTACTATATTTTCCTAAATTTATATGGAATTTTGTCACTTTATCACTGCTTGTGTGCTACATAAGTACTTTACACTTTGCCTCTAAATTAAGCCTAATTGCTTTGTGCCAAGCTGCCAGAGGGTTAAGCACAGGTTAATGTAGGGACTTTTGTGGTTCACTCTGACAAGGAGTGTGGTTGTTGCCTGAGTGGGATGTCCCCCCCCCCTCAACCAATAACCTAATTTGTTACAACTAGTCTCTGACAATTGCTCAGTGTCATTATGGATGTCTGATGGTGATTCTTCTGCAACAGTGGTACTCAAATTTCTGTCCCATTATGAGATTGTTATCACTTTGCCATTTTTCATATGCATATGAATCACTTTTGTTCAATTTTGGACTCCATATTATTATTTTTTGGTCTCTGCATTTAATTTAAGAGTGAAGATTTAGCTTTGAAATATGAATCAAGCAATGATCTGGTGAACTTGTATTTATTTTATTTTATTGCACAGCTAAAGAATTTAGTTTCCAAACAAACAGTTTTATTTACAATTTGGCAAAGTTATTTAGAGTTTGGCTGATGAGATACTCCATCAAAATGGGGTGGATATAGTGTCCACCATAATACAATGGCCATAGGCTATTTTGTACTTGCAATACAGTGGATGGGACATCTGTTATGATTGTAACAGAGTATCCCATCTTTCAAACTCTAAATATGACCCATAGGCTGGTGTGCAAATTCCAAGTTTTTATTTATTTTATTTGAAAAGTTTTATATAGCGCTGACTAGACCCGAAGGTATCAGAGCGCTTTACATGAGGAAGAACATAGTTTCAGAACATAGTTACAAAGTTACATCAGTTGCTGGAGCATAGTTACATGAGTTACAAAAGCATAGCATAAACATAGGAGGGAGGGGGTAGGAAATACAACGGAGAGACGAGGAAAAACAGTGTCCGACGTCAGGCTGGGTAGGTGACAGCCGAGGGGTGAACCAGAGCCAAACACCTCTATAGCTGCATAGGACAGCTCCACCGATCATCGGCCAAAGGTTGCTCGGGCACCGCAGTACATACAGAAGGTTCTAGATTCCACCTAGTGGGGCATCGTCAAAAAGTTCCATCGTGAGTGCCGGACACGGTGAGCGGAGCTGGGCTCCGAGCGGTAATATGATCATTCCCAATCCTCTGCTGTGTGTGACTCCCTTGTCGCTGTGGTCTCTCTCAGAGGGGTCTCTGAAACTCCAGAGCACAGATGCTGGATCCCTCCCCAACAAGGTGAGAAGGGGAGCTTTGGCAAAGGGCCCACTCATGGCGGCCATCTTAGGGACAGTCGGGCTGGTAGAGAAAGACCCTCACTGCAGTAGGGGGAATTGAGAGTTGGGTCGCTGGTACAGAAGCCTGGGAAACTACTGCCCCAATGCAGCAAATGTTGAAGGTAGCAGGTAGAGACCAGTACATTAACATGTGTTAGGAAGCATTTTGATCGTAGCTTATTCAAAAGCAGTTACACTCGCGGACTAAAATGAGAGCAGATTAAAGCGGGTCAAGGGGCCCCAGAGTGAAGAGAGCGCTGTCAAACTTTGGGGTCCGCAATAACACAGGAAACAAATATTGCGGTGAGAAGAAGGTAGATGCGGATCGAGGGAAATTTTGGCCGTCATTTTAAAGTCAGGCAGTTACCGGCAGTATCTCCGGAGCAGTCGCTGCAGGTCAGGGAGGGATATTCCAAAGAATTGATGCCGCAGCCCGGGAGCTCCCGTTCAGGGCTCCGTTCCGCCGGCCATCTTGGTGCCCTAGTTGTGCTCCAAGTGTGTATGTGTGTGTGTGTGTGTGTGTGTGTGTGTGTGTGCGCGTGTGTGTGTGTGTGTAGACAGCATTTACATAGTGCAAACATAGCTGAAAGGAAGTGGAATGCGGTATAAAGCCAAAGGAAAAAAACTGTCAACTTCTGATTGGATGGGTAGCTTAGAAATTGGGTTGTTGGTTGACTGGGGTGTGAACCCTGGTCAAACAACAGCCACAGTCCATTGCATGGTGAACCACAAAAAGTCACAAAATTAACCAGTGCTTAACCCTGGGTAGCTTGGCACAAAAAACAGTCAGGCTTAACTTAGAGGCAACGTGTAAAGTATTTATGCAGCACACAAACCTTAATAAAGTGAAAAAGCACAATGCAAGAAAAGTCCTAAACCAATTTAGAAAAAATATAGTGAATTTTAATAAATGATTTGACACCAAAAGAAAAATCCAATTAGTAGAACTGGAGCTATGAATTCTTAAAGATTTTTGTGAAAATAGTGCCAAAAAGCACAAAGTGCCTACTATGGCTATCTGGTCGCACTGGACTAGGTCAAAGTCACAAGTTCAGGCCGACAGCGAAAAAGTGCAGGTCGGCTAGAGTCACCAGGTTAAGTCCACTGAAGTTTTACCTTCTCAAATCCGTCTCAAGTGTCCTGTTTGCAATGGACAGGGACCCGAGGAACAGGGAAAGCGTTGCGGGAGGCAGCTGGAATAGCATGAAGAGAATTATGTGGTGGGAGATGACATAACTAAATGGTTTTCTGATATGATATGAGGTTGCCATGAGGATACAGAAGGTTCCAGAGGAGTATTGGTGGTGGCTTATGGAAGCACATGCTCACAGTGGGGAGGGATACACTTCTAACACTGGTGGTGGGTGACCAGACAAAGTATGCCCCCATGAATGTTTATTTGTGCATTCTTGGGAAACTGTGTGGTGAAAGAGTTGTGCATCTGCAAAACAAAAGAGCTCGAAATTCAGGGAGTATAGTAATAGTGTTTGAGAACTTCTCGTTAAGTGTGATGTTTGTGTGAAATGTAGTGTGTATTAGCCTAATGTTTGCATATGTGTATCATGTTGTGTCTGTGTGCGACTGTGTTCAGTCAGGATCTTTGAAAAAATGTCCTTGGGGTGTGTGTCGAGATGTATACGATGTGTGTGGTTGTGTTTTTTAGATAGTTCTATTTAGATGTCCTTTCCTTAGAAAGAGCTTTTTTTGCTTTTGATAATAACTTTGGCCCTGTTTGACGAATCTTCACAAAACTTTCCAAAAAACAGTTCATCCACATCAACTCCTTCCTGGAAAGTTTGAGGGTGATCCATCAAGCAGGGGGTGAGAAAAAAGGAGGGTCCCAAAATGCAAAATCCCTGTGTATTTTCCATAGACTTCTTGAGACAAGAATACAGCAAAAACTGTTGAACAGAATAACACCAAATTTGGCAGGAAGCTAGATCTTGGCCCGCAAATTGTGTTTTTTGTGCTTTCGCATAAATCCGATCAGTAGTTTTTGAGAAATTAAGGCACAAACTATAATTGCATACTGGACGGTTAGGTCCGCAAGATTCTTTTTTTTTTTTTTTTTAATATTTTTTATTATTGTTAGTGCACCACAAAAACAAAATCCAATACATTTTAGTTTATGTCGTACATACATTATGCCTGATACTTATTGGATATCATAAGTGCCATCAAAACATGCAGACAATAGAGTGCATTAATGTATATGTATGTACACTTACCCCCCCCCCCCCTTTCCCTTCCCCTAAACTCCCATCCACCACCCCCACTCCCACTTGGGGTTTGGTCATCAACTAATATTTTACCAGTTAATGTAGCTTATATACAAATTACATATTCATCTATTCGTTCCTGCTCAACCAGCTAGTCACAGGGGCCCAGATTTCTTGGCCTTTGGAGTGTGAACGTATTCCCCTTTTGCATAAACAACCTTTTCCAGATTATAATTTGCTAGAAATCGTGCAAGCCATTGCTGAAACCCTGGCGGGTTTGAGTCCAGCCAGGCTGATGCTAAACATAGACGCAGGATAGCCATGCCTATAAAAAGTAATTTTTCACCAGGTTTTCCCTGTAGCCCCTGATCTACCCCCAATCCAATTAGCGTCGGGTGAGAGAGCAGGGTATCCCTAAGGCTTCAATAAAGAAGCTAGTGATATCTCGCTTTAGGCTGTCCAACACGCCACAGGTTGCAAAGAGATGGCTAAGATCAGCTTGGTGTAAAGCACATCGTGGACAGCAGGTCCCTTTCCCCACTGCCCATTTAGAGATTTTCTTTGGGGTGTAATATAGCGAGAAGCAAGATTTATAATATTGCGCCTGTAATCGTGCTGGTATTAAAACATTCTGCGCTAGCTTTAAAGAATGAAAGAACATATTTTCAGAGGTGCCAGCTTCCACATTCCATTTTATAGCATGGGTTGCCATGTCGTCTTGCATTGCTGTGTTAAAAAGATTATAGACCATCCCTATTGTCAAATCTCTATTCCCTATAAGCTTATCTATGATCTCGCTATTAGTAAACCCTATCGGGCCACCCCTTTTTGATCAGAAAATCCCGTACCTGTAAAAATTTATAGAAGTCTCTTCTATCTAACCCATACCTTTCTCTAAGATTCTCAAATGAAGCTATCCCTGATATAAAGTAGAGGTCACCTAATTTAGTCCGGCCGTCTTCCCTCCATCTTTTTATAATAGAACCTTTAAAAATTGTCGGAAGAATTGGATTATTATATAATGGTGTATAAAAATTCAAGCATCCCCAACCAATAAGCTTCTGTACAGCCTTGATAACCCTATATCCCACTTGCAATGTCTTGAACCGAACTTTCTTGTAATGATTATCGTTCAGATGTCGCCAAGCCCATCCCCAAACTTCTGCCCCCATAGCTAGTTCAAGTGGTGTCGGTGTCTCTCTCGCCTTTTCTTCATTTGGTTTATCCTGAATAAGGGCTAGGTTATACAATATTGTGGTGGTCCAATAATATAGCCTAATATTTGGCAAGGCAAGTCCGCCCTCTCCTTGGGTAATGTAAGAAATTTAAATGCTCTTCTAGGCTTCGCGTACCCCCAGATAAACCTTGAAAACAGGTCGTCAATCTTTTTAAGTACTCATTGTTAAATTCTAAGGGGATTGCGCGCAGAAGATACAAAAATTTAGGAAAAACAGCATTTTGATAATGTTGCATCTACCAATAATGGATAAGTGTAGGTTATGTAATCTGGTTAGTTCGGGCTTGATTTTTAACACTAATGGTTCGATATTTTCCTTAACAATGTAGTCTATATTTGCAGTAATGTCTATGCCCAAATATGTAGCTTTCTGTACTATCCGCTCATCTATATAGGTTAAATTTTCGTTACAGATAATTTGGGTTTTGCTGCGATTAAGTGAATACCCAGAGATTTTGCCAAACTTTGCTGCTTCTACCTCAATTTCCCGTAGGGCCATTTCAAGACAGGGAGTCACTAAGGCAATGTCATCTGCATACGCCAAAACTTTAGTTTCCCATCCATGAGTTATAATGGGTCTGATAATATTATTTCTTTCCAGTTGGCGCAAAAAAGGATCGATATATATTGCAAACAATAGCGGCGAGCTTGGGCATCCCTGCCTTGTCCCTCTCGTTACCTGAAAGGAATCTGTAAGCTCGCTATTGACTAAAACCCTTGCAGTGGGTTTATAATAAAGCATTTTAAGAGCTTTAAGTAATCTGCTGCCGATTCCTACCCTTGACAGGGTCTCCCATAAAAAAGTCCAGGAAACCCTGTCAAAGGCTTTCTCTGCGTCCAACAGTATTAACGCTATTGGCTCCTTTGAGATATTTTTTATATCAAGGAGTGTAATGACCCGTCTTATGTGATCCGTCGTCCCTCGACCAGGTATAAACCCATGTTGTTGGTTAGAGATGACCATATGGATTACTGAGGCAATTCTTGTTGCGAGGATTTTTGAATAGATCTTGCTATCGGCATTAATTAAGGTAATGGGGCGATATGAGCCAGGGTCTGTCGGATTTTTATTTTTTTAAGAAAAATTATAATTTTCGCCTGCGACCATGAATCTGGGGGTGTGCCCCTGTAAAGACATGCGTAACCAACAACTCCATACATTCTTTCAATTGTTCCGAGAATTTTTGATAAAATTCAAGAGGGATACCATCCATGCCAGTGGCCTTACCACTTGGAAGACTATTAATGCATAACAGCATCTCTAGCCATTGAGGTGGTTCTTCTAGTTGTTGCTGTTCCTCCTCTGGGAGTTGCTCTGTGGGAATCTGATTGAGATATGTAGCGATGTCCGCCATATTTTGTGTTGCGTCCTCGTTATATAGTTTTTGATAATAGGAAAAAAATGTTTTACGGATGCCTACAGACTCTGAGATTAACCCTTGCTCAGGATCCCTGATTTCTGTAATAAAATTCCGGGTTGCCCTTTGTCTGGCTCTTATGGTGGCCCACTTGTTCACTGCACTCATAGGCTTCCTCTCGCCATACTGTTAATTTATCGGCGGCTTTTTTTGCTATAGTTTCCATTGCAGCTGATTTTGCTACCGCAACCTTTGCCTGTGCTTCCTCATGATTCCCCCTATTTTGCACTATTGTGATCAGTTCTTCTTCTGCAATGGCTAATCTCACTAGTTGGTCATTCAATATTTTTTGTCTCTTTTTATTCCGCTGTATTGAGTACCTAAGTGTTTCCCCCTCACACCTGCTTTAAGCGTGTCCCACACAACCTCAATTCCTGCACTTCCTACATTTTCTCTAACAAACTGAGGTATCCACCCTCGCATGTAAGCACAATATTCTTCATCAAACAATAATGCCCTTTCAAAAGTCCAGATAGGAATCGTCCTCTCCCGGTGTCCACCCCACTTGACTTCCACTATTAATGGGTTATGATCTGCTAAAATCCGAGGATTTTTTTCCATTTTGCAATTGTGTAAAAGTGAGTGTGATGCTAGTATATAATCTATTCTGACATGTTTATTATGCGGGTAAGAATAATAGGTAAAGCCAGATTTGGTGGGATCCTGCCAGTTCCAAAGATCTGTAAGTGCGTGTTCTTGGCATAGTGCCTTCAGAGCACTAAATACCTTTGGCTTGCGTCCCTTATATACCCAGCCTGTATCTTGTTTAAAAATTTTATCTGCTGGCAAGTTTATATTAAAATCTCCACAAAGTATGAGTGGCAATGGCCAGGTAGCTAATTCACTACTAACTTGATAGATTACCGTTGGTCATCTACATTGCTCCCATATATGGAGCAAATAGTCATTGGGTTTCCATTATTCCAGCTACATTCAGTAATTACCCACCTCCCCTGCTGATCTGCCGACACCCGATTAAATTGTAAAGAGTGGTTGGAGGTCAGTATTGCTACTCCACGCGTACGGGAATTCTGTTTTGTAGCCCCCACCAGCACATATCCAAGTGTTCCCAATAAATGTCTCTGTGTGTTTTCAATATGTGTCTCTTGTAAACATATTACATCTGCTTTTAGTAGTCGTAATCCAATTGCGGTGTTCCTTCTCTTTTAGGGTCATTAAGGCCACAAATATTTACCGAGGCAATACGTAATTCACTCATTGTATATAGCGGAAATTCTATGCTTTAACTGGAATCGTGCTGCTTCTATTCTTCCCCATGTCTGTGACCAACCTCCCCCTTACCCTCCCCCACCCTCAACCCCCCACCCTTACCCACCCCCCACCCACCACCTACACCTGAGGTTACCTGGCTTTGCCAAAGCCAGGGAGATGACATCTGAGGGATCAGAGCCCCGCATCCCCGCCGCCCACCCCCTTTCATGTGAACAAAATTAATGCAACATTGCCAAGGATAAAGGTTAAGCCCTCCTTACTACTTTAGTGAAGTTTAAATAATATTTACTAAGTTGCAATCGAAGTCATAGACTATACCCTTTCCAGTCCCTGTTCCCTACTCCCGGCTCCCCGTTTCGCTGTGAGTTCCTCTAAATATGCTTTTGCTTGAATCTCTGAGTTGAAACTACGTGTGGTCCCTTTATGCACAATTTTTAGTCTGGCCGGGTTCTGCAGATACACATCTGCTCCGAGTTCTTGAAAGGGAGCAAAGAGCTGTCTGAGTCTCCATCTTCGTTCGACTGTGGCATGTGCAAAGTCGGGTCTAGTAAAAAAGTGATTCCCCAAAGTTTCCTCTTGTCGTAGGCCTTGCCAGATCAAACAGAGCTTGACGTAGAAGAAAGTTCCCAAAGAATAACAGCATTGCACGAGGATGTTGAGGCGTAGCTAAAAAGCGTTTAGGAGGAGTTAGCGGGAACCTATGTGCCCGCTTATTTCCTTATCCCAATCCCAGGATTGTAGCTCTGGAAAAGCTCCCTTCAAAAGTGTGACCATATATCCCCTAGGATCATCCTTCTCAACACCTTCCGGGATCCCTAAAAGCGGAGATTATTACGCCGTTGTCTATTTTCCTGCGCTTCCATCTTCCACATAAAGTCTTTAACTGTACTTTCCTGCTCATCTACTTGGGTTTTTAGCACAGCTACATCTTTCTCAAGATTCTCTGTCCGTACTTCCACGGAAGCCATCCGATCGGCAATATCTGCACATGTCTTGCCTACCTTCCTAACAGCCCCTTGTAATTTTTTGGCGGCCAAACGTGATCTCCTGTTATCTGCTTTAACTTCTTCCTGGAAACTTTTAATAGAATGTAGCACCGTTGAAAGAGCAGACTCGCACTTTACCCTTTCCTCCTCCTCTTTATTGGTGCAGTTACTATTGATAATTGTTTGGTTGCTGCTTGAGGCATCCATTATATCTGTAGTAATTGCAAATTGTGTGTCCGTGTAGTCCCATCTCAAATCAGCGATGCTACCTTTATCAGAGATCTCTTGTCTTTTTTGGCGGCTCCCACTTCTTTTTTTCCGTAATTTCTTTTGTCCATTCCTACTCTTCTGTGGGTCTGTGTTTGTACTACTATGCCAGTTTGCCTCGTCCTCTTCGCTTGATAGGGAAATGCTTATATCAGAGATTTCTGACTCATCAGTTAATGAGTAGAATTTTTCAAGATTGTCAGGTGTTTTAGGTAACTGTATTGCTTCTTGTATTATTTCTACAGTTTCTTTACCATCATTACCTGACTTGCTGCTCTTCCCTTCTTTGTCCTGGTTGTAGCCCCCATCTGTATATTGATATTGCAATAATGGGGTGGAATGCGCCTCCATTATTGTTTTATTAGCCTGGGTTGTGGGATAGGGTGTACTTGAATGCACCAAATCTATGGGCGTTTTTAAGTCCTTCTGTTTGCTCTGTAGGCTATCGCTCTTCTCTTCTCCCCCATCTGTGCTGACTGTAGATTCTATCACAGTCTTAGATCCTGGTACACAAAAGCTGCTAGTGATTAGAGGCTGTGAGTAATCCGGCTCTTTGTTAGTCTTTGCAAATGTTCTCTTGGGATTTTCTATGCTCTCAGTGCAATTTTCGCCCTCATTTCTCCCTTTACTTTCTCCCTTCTCTCCCTTGTCATTGCTTTTATTTTTAATACCTCGTGTATCCATCTTTTTCTGCCTGGTGTCTGTAATTAATGTACTAGTTTGTAGCGGTACACTCGCTAAGACGCCACATATTTGCGCAGTTTTCCCCTTCAGAGTCTTGGTACCCTTGCCAGCCATTCTTACTTGATTTCGAAGCTGTCGGCTCTGTCGGGTCTTTCCACTGCAACAAAGTATCTTCCAACAGTATTCACTTCCCGCGTAGACACTGCGTGTTCCCGGTAAAATTTTCCTTCTGTCAGCCGTCCCGCTGTAATTCGCCGATGTGTTCCTTCCAGGCAGCACTAGTAATGGATCACGCAGGGCAAGGGAGATCCAGGAAGGTCGATCCGTATACAAAGCCCCAGGGCTACAGAGAGGTGAGAGTGCATTCCCGGAATCAAGCATGCAGAGTAGATACAGCTTGATATATCCAGACATTCCGGGTGCTTCTTTCCATGATCTTCCTTGTCTTCTATTCCGTAGGTGAACTACGAGGATGTAAGGAGTGGCTCAGATGCGTTTAGGCATAGAACTCGGGGTCCGGCGGCGGAGCTCCGCGGCGAGATGTCACTCAGTCGCCATCTTGCCTCCCTGTCTGCCTCAGTCCAAGCTCCCAATGCAGAGGTCCGCAAGATTCTAGACAGACTTTCACGGAGTGCCAATTTAAGAATAGAGCATTCTGCTTGGCCCACGGAGATTTATTTCTCTTGGGCCATCCAAATCCCGCGGGATATAGACTCCCACGGGGACAAGCGCTCTGACTGACTGCCAGCAACATGAGACAAGCATTTGCAATGCAACAGGTCTCGCATTTGGGAGAGTTAAAGCTACTGGCTCTGTAAATGACAATGTCTTTTACCTATGTGTTTTGGTTTGGAGTGTAGTGGATGTATGTGGTGTGGAGTGGAAATATGTGGGCTGTATTGGAATTGATAGCTGTGGAATTGTTTGGTGCCGAGTGTATTTGTGTAGTGAAATTAAGTGGCATGCTAAATAGATAGTAGTGAGAGCTGCATGGAATAGATAGAAAGGAAGATAGAGAGGGATAGGTAGATTGTGTAGGAAGTGGTGAATGAACTCGAGACAAAGGAGCAGAAACAGTGTGTGAGAAAGAGAGGAAGAAGGGAAGAGCAGGCCACAGACGCTTAAAGAGGGAGCACCTGTGTACGCAGAAGACCCGCTAGGAAGAGGAGGAGAGGGTGGGTTTGAGGGATGGAAACCTTGAAAAGGCATGGGAAAGAAACTGTGCTGAGTATGTGTGAGCAGGAAGTATAGAGAGGAGACAGCTAGTGTGAGGAATGAGAGGGGACTGTGGGATTGTGAGATGAGAGGAGGTAGTGGTAGTGTGAGGGAGAGATGAGAGGGGCAGTGGGTGTGTGGAGGAGAGTTGACAGGGTTGGTGGAAGAGCAAGGGAGAGATATGTTGGATTGGAATTATTTGTTGTGGAAGTGAGTGGTGTGGAAGTGTGTAGTGTGGTGTGAAGTTGTGTAGTGGAAATATGTGGTATGTCAGTGACATACCTTTGAATGTTGATGAGAATTTGCTTCTGGATGATGTTGGTTTTTCTTCAACACAAAACATTCAAAGGATGCTTTAAACAAAAATACACGCTTGAAAGCGGTTGGTCAGTTGCAAGAATAGCAAATCGCACATCTGTATCTCACAAGGAAGAGGAGAGGCACCCAGTCACTGAGGTAGGTTCAGCTGTGCTCATCATGCGTATCCTTTAGGGGTTCACCTGGCATGAGGAGAAACAAGAGCCCACTAGGAATGACACGAGCTGCACTCAACGGCCAGTCCTTGGACAGGTCTATGGTGGGAGAAATGTCCACTGGACCAGGCTCTGCTGGCAGCGTCCAGTCTGTCTGAAAACTGCTGACTCAGCAGTTTAACTCTGTGCCCAAGTGCATGAAATAACACAAGTACATAGGAAGAGTATCACATGTACAGCGTCACGTGAACCATAGGAACAGTATCACATGTACAGCATCAAGTGAACCATAGGAACAGTATCACATGTACAGCATCACATGAACCATAGGAACGGTATCACATGTACAGCATCACGTGAACCTTAGGAACGGTATCACATGTACAGCATTACTTGAACCTTAGGAATAGTATCACGTGTACAGCATCACGTGAACCTTAGGAACAGTATCACAAGTACAGCGTCACGTAAACCTTAGGAACAGTATCACAAGTACAGCATCACGTGACTCATAAGAACAGCATCACAAGTACAGCATCAAGTGAACCACAGGAACAGTATCATATGTACAGCATCATGCGATCCATAGGAACATTAGCACATGAAGAGCATCATGTGAACCATAGGAACAGTATCACATGTCTACTTGTGCATAACATTCCACACTTACCATATGTATTGCGTTCCTTACGTGCATCACTTTGCCTCACAAGTTCTGTACATTCAATAGCCCTATATTCATCACTGCTCCCAAAATTCGATGAGTGCCCTATATGTTTTATGGTGCCCATTTGCATCACATATGCTATGTATCTAACACTACTCTACATAGATCACATGCTCCTTGTGCATCAAGACACACAAGTTGTTCCCCCTCTACTAATCCCTGCATCGCCTGCTGGACATGTGTTCGGATCAGCTTTCTGATTAAGTGAAAATTGGTGGGTGTGAAAAAATCCTCCACTAATGGTCTGTGCCCCTCCTGTCCAATTAGATTTAAGACACTCAGACAGGGCCTTTGTAATGCCCCCAACACACAGACTACGGAGAACCCGTCTGCTGGAAGGTGCAACATTAAACTGCACTCTTTTTCACAACACATCAATATTACTTTGGGTGGAAATCAAGCGATTTATTTCAGGAAATGTATGACATGAAAAACCAAAAAGCTGTATTTTGCACTGCGGTTCATGAAATAGCATGAACCAGGTGGGATGCCTGATGCCTCGTGTGTGAAGTCTGTCTTCAGGGGTGTGGATAATTCACGGTTTGCCAGCAGCGTGAGTGCCTGGAGTCTTTCGGCTGAAGTTTGAGCGCTTTTCCCAGAATATGGAGTGACTTTAGTTTGTAAATCGGAATGACATCTACACAGGTGTCGGACCGTGTCTGGAGCTCTCTATGTAGGGTGTTCACTGCAGAACTTCCGGCTATATGTGCATTTAAAGAGCTTTTAAAAATCTGCAACACTGATCAACATTAAATTAAGTTTAGTAGTTTATAAGTGTATGGATGTAAGCCGTAATATAGCATGTATGATTCAGGGGAGAAAGTCACATGCAAAGCAGAGAGAAAGTCGCTTGCATTCAATGGTGTTTTGATGCGTTGGGGTGGACATAGTCTAACAGTTGGCTCCCTAGGCTAACAATGTTGTGGGAGACATTTATTTATGTATTTTTTTCCTTCTAACTTAGCTCGGTATGTGAACAGTTTTTTTCTCACAAGTTTCCCGTATTACTTGCAAAAAAACGCAAAAGTTGCAAAGTTTTACATGAAGTGGTCTTTTGCCTGTACGTTGGGAATGCTTTGGGGTCCGGGAGTAATTTGCTATACATTTCCCTGCTGAGTGTTGAGACATTCATTAAAGCTCTGCAAGGTATGCAACTGTACAAAACACACACAAGTTACCCGTAATAGGATTTTAAGGTACTTGCTATAAACACATCCGGTGTTAGTGCAACTAACTCTTACCAGAGGAAACTACTATCTGAGCCACAAGGAGGCGGGGAGGCTCCGTGAACTGGATGAACGCCAGTACTCGCGCACTGATTGACATTCTACACACCCCTAACTCTAAATTACCGGCATTGTATGACTAAGTATTAAAGGACTGACTTCACAATCCTCTGTCTGAAATCGGCTGCAATGTTAACCATGCAAAGAAGAGGAGACAGCCACTGCCCGAGGAGAGGGAACGAGCGGCAGTATCGGGGGAGGGGGTAGGAGCCTGAGAGAGCAGGGGGAGGATAGTGAGCATCTGTGAAATTTAAAGGCGCTGAGCCAGGGAAACACTAGTTGAGAATAAAAACAAGTATTTAATAGGAGCAAATCGGTCGCCGTGCTAAAACATAAAGCACGGCACCCATGCATATAGCTGTGTGTTCGTGTACGATGCTCCCTGGCAGCAGAAATGCATGACTCTTAGGCAGTACGCTTATCACCTAGCCAGAAGTGAAACAGAAAAAAAGAAGGAGGGGGTCTGTCCTCCCCTCGGGGTTGGCATCTCACTTATTTGCAGAGTTGTTTCCTGATAGCCGGAGCTGTCTACCGGATCAAGAAACGAGCGCTGGAGGCTGCCGAGCCCAGCTTGCCACCGTCCCCCGTCGGTGTGGGTGAAATTGCCACAAAGAACATCTCCAACCCCCGGAGCTCGGAACCCGATTACAATTCTGCGAGGATCCCAGCGCCGCATCGCACACGAGCAGTGAATGGCAACAGGAGGCAGTGAAGCTTAAGTGGACGGGGGCAGGCTCCTCCTAATAAGACTGTAATTCGTGGAGTGAGTTCGGTGAGGTGCCTGTGTGGGCTATTCAAAGTCAAACAAGCATTGGCAATGCAATAGGACTCGCATTTACGCGAGACCTATTGCATTGCAAATGGCAATGCGTTTCGGGCGAGGAGGTGGGGGGGCGGCGAGAAGGCATCGGACTGCGGGAGGGGGAGGCACGGGAAGAAAGTAGTCTGTGCTGTGAAGGGGCCAGTAGCCATGGAAGGATACAAATGACTGATATGGCTGTCATGGGGAGGGACTAACAAGCTTAAAACCAATCGGAAGGCAGCATTTATAACCTAAGCCAATGAAGAAGATGGGCCCGAGAGTGGGCGGAGCTTCCACGAAGCTTCCACACTATAGTGTATACTGCATGCCTCGCAAAGCGATGGCAGCGCAATCGCACTGCAACGCTAGGCGAGACCTAACAATTTTTGCTGGCAGCCATTACAGGACTCAGGGACTTAATCCTCTGTCCTAAAGTTATGAAAAAGGAATATTATAAGGGGCAGGGTAGGGATACCTTGACCCCTTACGCCCTGTGTGGGGGAAAGGGGCCCCCTTTAGGTAAAAAAAATACATTGGCAAGAAATGCTGTGATCCTGAGAGACTCTTGAGGGATCATAAAAACAAAATGGCGGTTGGGCCTAATTTATTAACTTTATACCTGGGGAACACACCCTTAAAGTTGTTTTCATTATGGGGAGGGGCTGCATGGACGCCTCCCCAAGCCTCCAGAAGCCCAGGAGAGCCCACCTTGGGCCGAAAACATTGTTTATAGGGTGGGGGATGCATGGCTCTCCTCCCCAAACCATTAGCGGCCCCGGGGATCCCACCCCTGGGGCTGAACATATTGTGTATAGGGAGGGCTGATGCACGGCCCCACTCCCCGATCGATCAGATGCCCCAGGAAATCCACCCCCCAGGGCCAAAACCATTAAACAAGGGGAGTGGGCCATGTGGCCCTCCTCCCTGAGCCATGTCAGGCCCCGGGGAGACTATCCTCGGGGTCAACATTTTGCAAAATAGGGAGGGGGCCTTGCGGGCCCACTCCCCAAGCCTCTTAAGGCCCAAGGGAGCCCACTCCTGGGGCTGATATTGTTCAAAATGGGGAGGGGGCCTCCCTCCCCGATCTTCTAAAGGCCCAGGGAGACCAACACCGGAGCCAATTACTTTAAAGGAGGGGGCAGCACATGGCATGCATTGACATATAACAGGATTATGGTATGTGTCTCCTATTTCTTGAACAGTGATATTTTTGGGAACAGAAGGACTAAAAGTAACCAGAGTTCAAGTAGTTGTAGTCATAGAAGTAGCTGCAGATACATTTCCATTTTTGACGCTCAAAATCAACAGTTGATTCTTTATCTTCATTTACTTTGAGGACAACCACTCATCATTGTGAGAAGCTATTTTGTACAATACAGCAGCACTCACCTTTCGATCAACGTATCCACTGCCAAACCCTGACAATTAAATTAGGTCCCATCATTCAAACAAAAATGAACAACAAAAGGCCTGCCTGACTCTGACACAGCCCGCCTACTTTTCAGTCATTGAATTGGATAGGCCCCTTTTCTTTTGAATTTCTAACAGACAGTCCTCAGCAACCGAAGTACCTCCCTCATTGAAACCCAACTTGTTCACTCTGCTCTTTGTATTGTAACAGCAATTCTAGTTAATTGATACAAAACACAAAAGTTTCAAAACAAGACAAAACTTCTAAAGGACAAATATCTTAATGATGAGTGTTGTGAAAGGAGTCCATATGAAAACAAAGAGGGAATCTGATTTTAATCTTTAAAAATAAATAAATGTTTAGACCATTTTCACTAATGCTTTACCTGTGGAGTCCCAATCCTTGCATCGCCCTTATAAATGTGACAGACAGCAAAGATGAAAAGGACGGTCTTCACCATGGTTTTTGTGCTTGAGCTTTAAACATTCACACAGCAATGTAGTCAAATATTGCTTAATTTGCCAGTGTTTAACATGAACACTTCCAGCACAATTTACAAATGTATTTTTGTCCCTAAACATATGTTTACAGCCATACAGTGGCAATAGGGGTGTTTGGGAGATGTCACTTGACATTCCCAATGGTTGCCCTGGAAACCTGTGCCTGGCACTGCTTTCCAAGTGTACCAGTAGGAACGTTTGTGAATTGTAAACAGTAGTAAATGTGCAACCATTTAGATGGTGCATATTTATTACCTTATATGTGAATAGGGCGTACGTGTGTGGGTAATTCAAATGAGCAAATAATACCTCTCGAAGACCTATTTTCAGTCTCCACCATTATGTACAAAAACAGTCAGGGAGATCACCAAAATCATACACTTTTTGTCAAGCACTAACGTGTGGTCCTGCAGAGACAAGGTCGAGGTCCGAGAAATGGGTAGGCCTGAGTGGAGATCGAGTTCTGCTCTTCAAAACTCCATGAAGTGACGCAAAAACTCCAATGCGCTCTGCGGAGATCCACGAGCGGGGGAGTTTCGCAAGTAGCGCTGCTCAACACTGATTTTTTGTGCCGGGAGTTTGTCCCGCACTGAAAAATCAGCGCAAACAGCACTACACGTACTGCAAGATGGCGCACTTTCATTCTGCCGATCGAGTAGATGTTCTACTCGAGCAGCAGCACCCTCAACGCAAGCGGCAGATTTCTCAATGCGAGTGGTCATGACCTAACACGAGCGGTCGTGACCACCCGCATTGAGAAAGCTCACCGGGAGGAGGTCTAGTGCGTGACTTTTTCTGATGAGCGCTCGTCAACTTAACGTTGGTGAGCCACTTGAGAGAAAAAACTCCGCTCTGCAGCACTTTGCGGGGTTTTCCAGAACTCTGCGTTCAACGTGGAATGCGAAGTGGGCAAAACTCTAAGAACTCGCCGGCAGAGCGGAATTATTCGCCCACCCCTAGAAATGGGCTCCCAACTCCTTCTTGGTACCTGCGCTTGCTCTGCGTTCTGCAGAAGGCCAAGATGAAGGCACTTGAGGGAAAAGGGAAATGGGATGAAGCGAGAGAGAGTAGTGCAAGAAAGATGGTCCCTTTCTCTGCTGTACTTCAGCATAGCAGCTAGTTGTTCCTTCTCCCAATTGCTTGTGGTGATGACTAGGATCTTCTGTGGACCTGCAACACTGAAAAATGTCTATCATATGTCCTTACTAAGTTGGCTGCAATCCCTCTTGCAGTCATCCCCAGTGGTGTCTAATGTGTACCTTTAGTTGCCCCACTTACTGGTGTAGGTGAACTCTCTCCCTCTGTTCCTTGGTGATGCTTCTGTGATTGCTTTTAGGAGAGGGTAAGTGATTGTTAATCTTTTCGCAGTGTCCTAACTTAATTCCACTTGACCTGCCAGATTTTGTGGTGTACCTACCAGAGACTCCTTGGCCTTTCTGATAAGAAGCAGATTTTAACAATGTTATCATGCAGATACTCTATGGATATATATCTTAGCAGTTCTGGTTCAGATTCAACATATCTAAAACAACATTAGGTATATGTCAAAAATATAGTGTACTTCAATGTAAATGTTCAAGTACTTATCTACATAACAAGCGATCAACAAGCTCCAGACAAATAAAGAATTGATGCTGGTTTTTCTTTCCCTTTAGCGCAAGGAGAAGGCTGGTGGCGCTCTAGGTAAGTTTTTGGTTAGACTTAATTAAGCATTTAACTTGTGGTGTGTTACCACCTGATACAGGCTCTGAATACTGCTTTTCACTCTTTTCTCCCTTTTAGATCTCCAATTTAGGGGCGACTATGCGTTATATCCAAGAAGGAATCTAGGTGCAGGCAGAAGCGGCTACCGGGACGTGGATCCTCTCTGGGTAAGTAATTCAACAGCAAGCAGTTTCTAGAGGAAGGGCACAGTCGGAAATAACAGTATGGTGCCCAAGATGGCCGCCAGCTCTTTCAAGACGTCCATAGTCTTGCAAGAGTTCAAGTGAGTTATTTTTTCTTGTCCCCACTCAGGGGCATATTCACAAGGACCTACCGCCTATTTATCTCCACCTTAACCCATCAAAAGTGGAGATCGATTTAACACCCCATTCACAAGCGGGTGCAAACTGCAGACATTGCCAGTATTCCCGCGATAACTGCCCCAAAATGTATCTCCACGGTGGACACCACCAACTAACCCTAATGAGATGCAGAGTAGGCGTTCCCGTGCAAAAACACACGAAAAAACCACAACACCACTTTCACAACGAACTGCCAGATCTGCGATGTGAGTCAAAACCACGCGAAAAGCCGCGGTAGCAGCAGGGATTTAACACCTGCCTTTTGCTGTTGTTAAGCAGGACGACTACCTGCAGCATGAAAGGGAGCCCAGCCAAGAGCCACATCTGAAGACCCACAGATGCCATGGAGACAATGATCATGCAGCTCTGAGAACCATGAGGGCCTCAACACCCACCGCCACCCACCCCAGGCCCACGCCACCACCCCCAGGACCCGTCCCGCCCACCCCCCCCGGGAACACCACAGAGGCAGCGTACACAAAGACAGCGGACCCACCTGAAACGCACCTGCCGCCCAGACCCAATGCCAGAGGAGAACATTGCCCACTACAGGCCCAAAAGGACAACCATCCCCCGCATCCTGACCCACATCCCCCACCTGCTGATGGTACCAACCCAGCGGACAACCAACATCCCTCTGCAGACAAAGCTGCCGGCTGCGCAGCACATGTCGGTCTCTGGTACCATCCAACCCACAACTGCCAGAGTCGGAGGAGTCACACAGCCAGCCCCATCCAAGTCCAAAATGAACACATCACACACCTCCAGTCCACAGTCATGCAACTCACAACACTGGCAATGGGCACGCAGCACAACTACATTCAACATGCCACACAACATGCCAACCGACCAGACATGACAACACGACTCCATTGGGAACTTGGCCTTGCCATGCCAACAACCCAGCCACGGCATGGCACCACAGACACACAATAGCAGGATGTGAGGAGAGGCATGGAGCAGGCATGTGCGAGAGCGGCAAGTGACTAAGGAATGTAAACCTACCCAATGCCAGGTGTGGCGTGGAGGTGCCGGACAGACCACAGTGTGCAAACCACAGAAATGGCCATGTGGAGATCAACTGCTGGTGCATGGAGTGTAGTGGCCAGTGGACGCTACCATGTCCCCACAGGCTGTGGGGCAGAACGTGGAAATGTTGCACGTTACGTCCCCCCTGCATGCGCGGGCAGAGTGGGTTGGACCTGCGTATGCCAGGCCTGCGTAGGGGTGTGAACAAAAAGCCCGTCGCACTGGGCGTGGTTCTCATTTGGAATGGACAACGCGTCTGCCAGGGCGGCATCTCTCAGCCCGCCACGAGTCCTGCGCCGAGCATGGCAGGGTCTGCGTCCCTGTGCACCTGCTGCACCCCGGGCCGCTGGTCCCCAGACCCGTCATGCCTGCCCCAGCGCACCAAAAAGGCTCCGCTCACCTGCCTACACCGGCGTGTGTCAAAGAGGGCCCACCACGTGCCGGTGCAAGCTCCAAGCCCCAGTTCCACAACCTCTGCAGCCTCCGCAGACCATCTCTGGCCCCCCCGACGCTGGCCCACATTACTCCTTTCTCATTGACATACTCCACCGGCGTCCTCTTCGGCCCAGTAGGTCCCACATGTGGAACTGTGTCCTGAGTCTTAAATGGCAGTGACCCCAAGTCCGTGGCAGCGGCCACAGCACCAGACTCCCTTCGATCAGTGAAGCATAATTCCGTATCGCAGGCCTGCGACACGTGGTGCCACTAACCCTGTTCAACGCAAGCCGGCGACATGTGGTGCCACTAACCCTGTTCAACGCAAGCCAGTGACACGTGGTGCCACTAACCCTGTTCAACGCAAGCCGGCGACACGTGGTGCCACTAACCCTGTTCAACGCAAGCCGGAGACACGTGGTGCCACTAACCCTGTTCAACGCAAGCCTGCGACACGTGGTGCCACTAACCCTGTTCAACGCAAGCCAGCGACACGTGGATGAGGGCTCAGGCCTACCCTGCGGACCAGTAGGTCCCACATCCAGCACTTAGTCGCGAATCATGAATGGCAGAGTCCACACCAGTGAACGCACGGAGAGGAGTAAGAGGAAGATGCGGATCAGTCCGGACGAAAGCCGGATCAGAGTCACGGAGGTGATCGAACACTATCAACAACTGACCTGGTGCCATCAACCCTGTTCACCGCAAGTCCGCGTCCCGTGGTGCCACTGAACCTGAATTACGCAGGCCGGTGGGACCATCCAACCTAAGCCGGCGACACTCAGTGAATGGCCCATGCTGACCGCTGCCTCAGGCCTACACTGTGGTCCAGTAGGCCACACATGTGGAACTGTGTCTTGGGTAAGATGTGGAGGAGTCCACACCATAGGACACGCCTCATCGCAGGCGGCATTCCCTAACAGCACTGGTGCCACTAACTCTGTGCGCAATGAGTCATGGGCACTATCTGGTTGGACCTTGGTGGCATCTGAGTCCATGGCCTGGGGGTTTTCTGCATCTTCATCTGGCTGGACCGGACTTGGTGTCCGACATGTGTCTGTTCCATTCATCTCCACCATAGTGACTGTTTCAGCGTGGTTCTGCCCTCTGCATCATGCCCTGGGGGTACACCTTCCACAGTCCACCGAGACACTCTGCGACAAGCCCCTTTGTCATCTACGGAAACCTGCTCTGCACTCGTGACCCTGCCCCAGTGCCCCGCAAGTCAGCGGCCCGTGGCGGTAGGCCCATGCAGGACGCTGTGCATCTGGGGCCACTAACTCTGTGCAGCCTTTATGGTTGAATGGTTTTGTCCTTTATGATGTACACTGTTGTCGATTTCTGACTGCACGAGGCAGCCTTTGCCGGCTGGTGTGCACACACCCCACACACATCCAACACAGGTGTCACTCGATATGTGTGCCTGCTAATAAATGTGGCCGGGCACACGTGCCCGTAGCCATTCACACCATCTGATCAAGTGTTTCCGTGTGGTCATTGAGTCAGCATGATGGGCACTGGCCCTGCAACAGCACAGTGTGCTGTCTTCAGCGGACGATACCATGTCACCTCAGCGTTGGCAGTGACCTTGGACATGTAGCTTCGCCCGCCCCCCCCTGCATGCACAAGTGGCTTGTGCTGGTCCGGCGTACGTCAGGTCAGCGCAGGGGTGTGCTGATTCGGCAGGGGGAGCAGGGCGTGGCTCGGACCTGGCCTTGGGCAGGATGTGCGGTAAGTGTGTCTCTGTGTTGGGGTGTTGTCGCCACCAGGGCCACAGTAGTCGATGTTGCAATGTAGCATGCACCAGGAGGGCGGGCACGCACAGACGGGGAAATTTGGGAGCGCAAGTTTGCTCGGGTTCTTGGCACATGCATGCCAAGTGTTATGTGTATCAGTCCTGCGGCTGCATGAGTCAGTTGCCTAGCCTCATTCTCAGCGCGATCACAGCTATCCATGGACTGTACACCTGTGCCCGCCCTGTCCGGACCATTGGCCTACACTCACGTGGCCGCACACCTTTAAAGGCCAGCGCCACGGTGTTGTTGGCATGCCGCTGGACATGCGCGGACAGGCATTACAATGGTGTGCCGTAGGAGTGCACCTGATACAACCGCACAGCGCACACAAGTGTGGGGGCTCATGGGAGGGAGGAGCAGCTGTGAGGCAACGTAACACACAGTGAGGCCGCTCATGTGCCATGTGCTGGGCATATCATCCATGATTCCCAGGGTCACAGACATCCCATCACACCCACGACAGGCCTCTGTACATCTCCTAAATGCATGCAGATGGTGAAGTTACTGTAGGGATGAAGGGTCCTTTGTCTGTATTATCAGGCGTTGGCACATCTGCAGCTCCGAGCTGGGACTTGCATGTGGCCAGCACCCCCTGACAGATACGATAGCATTTACTTGCGACTCCCACACTACACACTGCCCGACGTGAGACCAACGTGTACACATCCCACACGCAGAAGTCCTTGGTCGTAGTTAGCGTGCGTGAAATGGCCTTCACACGTACTCCCACCCCACCCCACCCCAGGCCTGCACCCGTTGCACACAGACACTGCTCATTGCTCCGAGCTGTGCCATTTCATCCACAGGACTGGCGCAGGGCAAGCCAGTGCCGCTTCAAGCAGAGCCACTGACGCAATGGCAGACCATCCCGGACACATGCTCGACTCCAGTCACGCGGACCTGTACCGTGCTCGTCTGATGCATGTACTGGGGGCACTGCCATTGGCAGTGCTGCGGATCAGTTACCGGCTGAGCTTCCGCCTTGCGAACGTCACCTTTGTTCAGCCTGTGTTGCATTGTCGCTCGTGCATATTCGAGTGGACCATGGATGTCTGCCTCTCCAACGTAACGGTAGCTGACCTGGATTTCGACGTGTGTGTGCGCCCCTGTTAGCCCACGCACCAGGAGTGTCACCGTGATGCCCGCTTATGGCATGCATGGATGTTTGGCATGCATGCTGGCAACTGGACCTGGGAGATTGCACGAGTCGTCGTGTGCAGTGAGCACATTGAGCCACTACCCGATTGGGCTTTGGTGCACATTGGGGCCAGGGGTTGGAGTCAGCACATCTGTCCGGGTCAGCTGATGGATTACGTCGATGACATGTCAGATGTGGTGGACAACGATCTCTCATTGGAGTTGTTGGCCTACGCTGCTGCACTCGCGTTCATGGACGAGTGACAAGGTACCTGCAGCCACAACGGGATGTGACCCATTGCACGTGTCCCGACGCCTGGTTGCATGTTGGGAATCTGGTCACATGTCCAAAGACGACAGTGGACATGGCTGCATTGGCCTGGACTCCTGATCCATGCGCGGACAACCAACGCGGGTTGGCACTGACTTGTGTTGGTGATGGACTCCCCCGGGGTGGACATGGGCGCTTTCCTACGTTCCTCATTCAGACATGCTGCTGCATTGGTCTGCATATCGTGGCACTTCTCTTGGCCGTACTGACACGCACTTGTTGATAAAGTTTCCGCACTTTCACTTGTCTCCAACTGTGTTGAGTCTTGATTTGTATCCCAATGTGTGTGTCACAGCCTATCTGGATCCCTGCCATACATGCATTGCTACCCCATCAGGGCTGTGGGTTTGTACTTGTGCATTATCATGTCCCTGTTTCGTGCTTTGCCAGATGCGTATGGCCATTTACCTGCCACAAGCGGGTGCACTTGTGTCCTGTGTTTGGTTGTGCAAATGTTGCTGTTTGTACCACACTGTGTTCGATGTTGGGGTGCTCTGCTTCCTATGTGTGTGTGCTGCATTGTGCATGGGTTGTCCCTTCAGCTCTGATGATTTGGCTCACCCTTCTCCCTTTCAGGCAGTGTGGTTTTCACTTCTTTGCTTGTTCAGTGGTGTGATATTGCCGGGTTGTGTGACTTGTGCTCTTGGTTGGTGTTGTTACTCTTGGGCATGGTTTGTCTGCAGTTGTGCTGTGCTTAATTGTGCATGTGTGCCATTGTGCCCATCTCCTCCCGTCCCCCCAATCCCTGGTCGTTCCTCTCCCTGTTGCTGTTGTGTCTGTTGATTTTGGGCAGTTTCCGGTCCCCGGGTCCTGCCACCATCTCCAGACTGAAGTGGTGGACACCATTTCCTCCATGTCATCCAGCTCCTGGTGCGGCGCTGGACTCCCACCTCCGGTGTGCATTGCTGCCTTGTGGTTGTTGGCGTGTTTCTGCTTGTTTGTGCGTTTCCCATCATTCCAGCTGTTCTGCTTTTCTTCCATTGTCCTCCTCCGCTCTCTGGCTGCATTCACCTTGTCCACGATGGCCTGCCATGTACAATGTTTTGTTGCCAATGGGGCTTGTGGGGTAGTATACTGGCTCCGGTTGCCTCCATTGTGCTTGGCTGTTGTTTTCTGTTTGGTTTGTCTTTTTTTTCAGGCTTTTGTTGTGCTTATTCCCGCCTGCCGTGTGTGTGTCGCGGGCCTTATCGCTGCTTTCCTCATCGCGAATGGGCTCATCGCACGTTTTTTGTGTTGTGGTTTGTGTTTTTATCTCCGTCGAGGTGGTTGTATCGCGGACATTGGCTGCGTTTTCGGCGGACTATCGCATGGTACCGACGTGTTGTGAATTCCACGTTAACACTGGGTTATTTTCCAGCAATAGGCTGCGATGTGTAAAGTTGCGTTAACATTTTTTGGAGATGTTTAGCACACGTTCTTGTGAATATACCCCTCAGAGTCCTCAACAGCTTGCACTAGAAGCTCTTGGGGGGGCACAAAAACTTATGTTCTCTTCTTGCCATGGGTGAAACTAAACAATAGGTAAATCACATGGAAATATACTTCATCAAAGTATCATTTTTAGGTCTCATTTCATTCTCAAATGTAAGGTGCTTGGACACTGCATGGCCTGGTCAGCGCTGCGTAAATCCTCAAATACAACATTCCCTGTGCCCGAGTACCTAGTATTTTCGTGATTTAAACCCTAGGGTATATAGCTGCTGTACCTGCACCAAGTTGTACCCAGCCTGTCAAAAGAGTGGCATATCCGCTGCACCTTCTGCGTCTGTAACCACTGAGTGCCCCAATACTCCATGCATTTCACAGTTTGTGACCTCTTCCAAGGACAACCTACCTTATTTATACCTTCACCTCCCTGACAAAAGGCTGCTTTTTCATTTCATATGCTATAGAGATGTCTGCAACTGCCGTGCATAGTCAGGAAGAGTCAGGAATAATCGAAAATCATAAAACTGTGATGCATTTAAATTTGATAGAACTATTTACATATCCTGTCACTGTCTCACAATGCATCTTTCACACAAGGTTGATACTATAATATAGAATACTGTCTGAACACAATCTAAAAAGATTAACAGCCAGACAAACAATATCATTAAAAAGTAAAGTGACTAATCACACGGCCCTGCAATTAAGATACTTTCAGATCACGAGCCAGACGCTGTAATCATCTCTCGATTTTAAGGCCTAGCTCTTGTTTTTCTTTAACAGCAGAAGGTTGCTCGCTAACAATGAAAAGTTAGTGGTTATAGCATGTGTCAAAAAGTAAGGCGGTGTTTTCCCCATTATACAGTCTAAGATTGAGAATCTGTGGAAGCAGAGGTCAGCGAGCAGACTTCAAGACAGGTATCCTTTCCTCCCCGAGGTCTATTTACTAGGAAATTTCATTACCGCCCGGGCAGTGCCTTCTTCTAGGTGCTGAGAGTAAAATATTGCAGTGACAGGTCCTCATTGTGGAGGAGCGCTTATTGATGATGGAAAAGACTGATTCAATCTCTAATCCTGAAGAACGACCTGCCACTTCAGTGATAGTATACAGCTGGGTGCAATCTCAGCCCTATCCCCAGCTCAAGTTGCATCTGGCTCCATATTAACAATGTGATTCCCTATAATGAAGATGTTTGTTTTGTGCGGTGGCAATTTTCCGTCGCTGACATGCAATGTCAACAGTTCTGACACAGCTATAAGGACAGGATTCAAATGCGCTGCATCTGGCTGGGCCCGCTGCCAGGTTATTAGCAACCTTATTAAAACTACCTGAAGCGAGCACTTTGGGGGGAAAAAAACAAACAAACAATAGAATGATTCTGTTTCTCTATTTTTTTCTCGTCTCGGGCGCTGTCGTTTTCGGATACGTAGTGCTCTTGAGAGTATTTCCATATTCTGCATTATGCCATTGTTTGAAATGAACATTACACTATGTTTCCTTAAACCTTGAACATCCTTCAACATTTTTTCTCATTTCCACCCTCTAATTCAATTGCATAGCTGCCGTTCTCCGTGAAACATGCTCCGAATAGGCTTTTGCAGATAAAGTAATTTATTTCAGTGTTTATTGTCGCAGCAATATTTTGAAAATATTGATACATGAACATTTTTCATAATCTCAGAATTTTTGAGTTAAGTCTCTGGCCCACAGTGAAAATACGTGCAACATTTAATTATGCTTATTTACGTCAGTAAAACTTATTACATAGGGACTGCATGTCGAGTTTCCAAGTACAATAAGCATAGTGTTGAACTAGACTATTGTGCAGTCTGGCAGCCTTGAACTGCTGGTTCAGTCAGTGTAAGAAATTGGGTTATTAGTTGTGAGGAGTGAGAGCCCCACTCAAGAAATAGACACAATCCTTTGCAGGGCGGATCACAAAAGCAGTCGCGGCTCCTGGAGGGAGTGCAGCGGGGCGGTGGGGCGGGGGAGGGGCAGGGTGGGGGGTAGTAAACTCCGGCATACGGCAGAACAGAGTTAAGTACATAAATAAATAAATAAAACGAATTACATTGCGCGCGCTGCATAGCCAAATGGCGATGCGGCGCGCGCAATATAATTCGTTTTATTTATTTATTTATTTATTTATGTACTTAACTCCGTTCTGCCGTATGCTGGAGTTTACATCCCTGCACCCTGCCCCTCCCCCGCCCCACCGCCCCTCAGCACTCCCTCCAGGAGCCGCGACTGCACAAAAGTCACTAAATGGACTTGTGCTTAACATTCTTGTAGCTTGGTACAAAAGCAGTCAAGCTTACCTTAGATGGAATGTATAAAGTATTTATGCAGCTTTCAAGCAGTAATAAAGGGAAAACACAAGAGGAATCCCAAACCAGTTTAGAAAAATAGATTGCATTTTAATAGATAAAAGTACACCAAAATGACTAACATCCAAGAGCTAGAACCGGAGTTCTGAATTGTTGTCTAAGTAAAAATAGCGCCAAGAAGCACATAGCGGCAATTACGGCTATCCGGTTGGGCTGGACCAGGTCAATGTCACAAGTTAAGCAGACCCCCCAGGATATTGCTGCAAAAATTAGTAAATTTAGCAGCACAAAAATGGGAATTTAGCAGCACAAAGATTGACATTTTGTGGCATTTTAGTAGCAAAATATTTTAAAGAAAACAATAATTGCCCCCAGTGGGGACTGCCGCATGTCCAGGGGTGGCGGGCCCAAATCCTTTCCTTTTCTCAAAAAACATTGGCCCCTGCAGGTCATGCTGCATGCCTATGGGTGGCAGGCCCAAATTCTTTCTTTTTTTTTAAAATTAAGTGCCCCAGGGGGTCCAGCTGAATGCCCAGAGTGGCAGGCCTGAATTCTTTCTTTATTAAAAAAAATATATACATATTGCCCCCAGTGGGAACCGCAGCATGCCTATTGGTGGTGGGCCAGAATTCTTTAATTTTATTTTTTAATATTGCCCCATGCGGGTCCTGTTTAAAAAAAAAAAATTGTGCCCCAGCAATCACACTACCCACTTTCAGCCTGTGGATGGTGGGAGTACTGAGTGTGGGGGAGAGGAGCAGAGAAACTGCATAGCTTACAGTATTAAAATGTTTATTTAACAATAGTTTACGTCGACCTATATTCTACATACAACCACAAAGATTTGAAGCCAAAAAGAGCAGGACAAAGTCTCTCGTCTTTCCCATTTTTTTCTGATGCCTCTACACTCCTATTTAATTATATTTGCAAATTTCTGCACATGAGGTCATACAGCCATTCTGAGGAATGCAATCATCACATTTCTCACACCTCCTATTTCAAAGTGTTTAACTGACACATCCTGCTCCTTGGAAGAAAGGAGGTCAGGGAGAAGTTCACTCTTGCCCTCCACTACATCATCCGTGACCAGGAGCATGGTAACCTCGGACCTCTCAGAGTGGAGTTTGAGGTGATTGAAATTCAAAACCCTTAAAGGGTTCCAAGGGGTCTTGAGATCCCCCAAGTAGGTGGCCTAACTCTGGCATTATTTCACCTCATGGGGCCAAGACTAGCAGTCTTGTAGGGCCCAGGGTTCCACAGGCTCCATCACCTACACGTTCTGGTCATATCACTGTTTCATGACCTCCTGGCTGGCTTCTAGATTCTCCTTGGCCTTCTTCAAGAAGCGCTTGATTTGGGTATTTTGTGCCAGCATGTAGGTAACCACATCCTGGGGGGCTATCTTGGGAGCTTACTTTTAACCCTCCTTCTCCAGACTGAGAGGCCCTCACACAGGGTGCCCGTACAGAAGTTCAAAGGAGTTGAATTCAAACCCCTTCTGTGTTACCTCCCTGTATGCAAAGAACAGGCATGGCAAGAGGACATCTCATTTTCACCTCAAGGGCTTTGAAAAGCCCATGATCATGCCTTTTCAGGGTCTTGTTGAACCTCTCAACTAGTTAGTTAGTTTGGGGATTGTAGGGTGTAGAAAAATTATAGGTTTCCCTACACTCTTTCCACATGGACTTCATGTATGCAGATATGTGAGCTGGTACCCCAGTGAGATACCACCTTCTTGGGGGAATCACATTTGGTAAATGTCTCCATCAGCTCCCTGGCCACTGTGGGTGCTGTCAGTGTTCTCAGAGGAAGAGCCTTCGGATGCCGGGTGGCATGGTCCACCAAGACCAGAATGAGCCTATTGCCCAGGGCAGTCTTGGGATACAGAGGCCCAACAATGTTGATGCCCACCTTTTCAAATGGAGTGCCACAACAGGACGTGGCTGCAGGAGAGCCTGAGCACTTCCCTCCTGACTTACCACTGGCTTGGCAGGTAGAGAATGACCTGCAGAACGCATTTGAGGCCATCCTCATCCGGGACCAATAGAAATGAGGTGACAAGCCTTTCAAAGGTCTTGTTCACCCCTATATGACCTGTCAAGGGAACATCATGAGCCAACTCCAGAAGGAAGGTCCTGTAGCACTGGAGGACCACCAACACACATGTTGCTCGCTGTACAGGAGACCATTTTCCCAACAGATGAGATGACCACCAGAGGTGTTGCCAGCTGCCTGGGCCTAGAGCTGCTGCTGTAGGCCCTCCAGAGTAGAGCACTCCTTCTGCCCTCTGCAGAACTCCTCCCTGCTTGAACCCCCTTCATTCTGCCAACTGGTCAGTTCAGGTAGGTTTCCCAGGGATGCAATGTCCTCCCTTGTAGGTTCCGGTGCATCGCCCTCAGGCTTAGCCTCCTCCTGGACTGTGAGAGCTTCAGGGGGGAATTTCCATGCACCTTGCCCTTCCTCTTTTTGGCAGGTACATGGGTCATTCTTCCAGGCTCCAGGGCCTCCTGAGTACCCTCTTGGTTGGCCATCAGACGTGTGGTCAGGCAACCCTAACAACTCCAGTTGAGACCTGAGCTCTACATCTTTCCAGAAGGTGTGCTCTAAGTCATTGCCAAGCTAACAATCCACAGGCATTAACAGATACCCTTAAGGAACCTGAGACCCCCCACTCAAAGTGAACCACAGCCACTGGATAGTGAGTCTCATGGTTGTCAGCTACAATAGACTGGTGGAATGCACAAGGGAGTACCTGCTCTGAGGTCACTAGATGACATCTGACAGTTCTCATGCTGGGTTCAGTGTCTCTCAGAGCCTCCACCCCTGCCCATTGATGGTGATCCACTGCCTATTCTTAACACCATCTCTCTGTCACCCAGGGACACTAGGGTAATCTCTGCACTATCCCCACACTATCTGAGGCAATCTCCTCCCCAAGAGCTACACTAGCTACCACAATCTACCCACCAATGGGAGCTGTGACCACTTGGGACTCTTGGCATCCCCTTTGAAATTCCCATGTTTTTGGCACTCAAAGCACTGATGGGGTTCCTTCTCTGAGGGCGAGTTATCAGGGAGCCATTTCTTTTTCTGCTCAGGTGGGGGTTAGGAGTCCTGATGTGTGGAAGCATTTTGGGGACCTTTAGAGAACTCCTTGCTTTTATGTTTTTCTCTCCACTCCTTCTTCTGGTGGGGCCCTTGCCCAACTTTGTGGTGAGCCCCCCCCCCACCTCCCCAGATACCTTCTTGTGGACCCTGTAGCTTAGCCAGTGGTGTGCCTCCTTAGCAAGCACCCTGGGGTCAGTGAGCTTTCTATTGATCTGATGTTGGCACAAATCTGCAAAACAAAGACTGAACATGTGCTCTCTTGCAATCAAGTTATACGGCACCTGGTAATCCTTTACATTACTGCCCTTCACTCAGCCACCCAGTGCCTTGCAAAAGGAATCTACACAATCCACCCAGGCCTGATGGACTAGAGTCTGGCTGTCCCTAAACGTTTGCCTATACTTTTCAGTAGTGATACCATATTTCCTGACAAGGGTTTCCTTCATGGAGGGATATCTCATCCTGTCCCCCTTCTATAGGGCCAGTAGGACATCCCTCCCCTCACTAGGTATATGCTTCCAGAGGCAAGCCCCCAAACCTCCTCAGGGGTCCTATGCATCTGCAAACCTACATCATAACCTTCAAACCATTTGTTAATGCTGTCCCACACAACAAATTCAGGCACCAGATCTTTGGGAATGTGGACCCTCTCATCTCCAGAGGGCACAGTAGGTATGCTGCCACAATGACAGCTACACCCTGCCTGTCTGGCCTTGATGTCCTGCTCCTTAAGGCTCCTTTCATGAGCCAATCACTCCAAATTAATTCATTCCTCCATGTTTTTCCTATGCTAAGGCCCTCACAGCCTCCATGGTCAGTTTCTTTTTCTCCATTTTTAATTGGGCCATCTGCAGCCTAAACTCCCTTTCAGCCTTCCTGTCTGCCAGCTCCTCTGGGGTCAAGCCTTGGGAAGACAAACTGCTCTCTGCTCTGGCAGAGAGTTCTAACTTAGGGGACAATTCATCCCCCTCAGCTAACTGCTGCATCTCAGTACCCCCATCCGGGCCCTGCTCTAGCTCCTCCACAACACACTCTCCATCCTGGTCATCTGTGTTGACTGGCTACTGGTGGGCCTTTACCCATGCCCCCAGAGCCTTTTGGAGCTTCTGATGCTCCTTTCAGTGGGCAGCCCCCTCTCCCTAAAAAAGTCCTTGAGTTTAGCCACAGTGTAGCTCTCCAGATTTAGGAGCTCAAATTCCATTCTTGTAAGTGAAGCTATAGACACAAACAATCATGTAGAGTAAGGGTGAATTTGAAAAACAAAAAAACAAAGGGCCAATCAGAGAGAAATCTTGAATTGGTCTCAGAATATTTATCTGAGATTTTCAGTGTAACACAAAATCACTGTATGGCATTGCACAAACAAGGGTCCTAATCCTCGCCACCAATGTAAGAAATGGGATTACTGGTTGAGGGGGTGAAACCCTACTCAGGCAGCAATCACAACCCCTGTCAGAGTGAAGTCCCAAGCATATCCCAAATTAACCTGAGCTCAACCCTCTGGTAGCTTGGCACAGAACAGTCAGGCTTAACTTAGAGGCAATTTGTAAAGTATTTATGCACCACTTCAAGCAGTAATAAAGTGAAAACACAACACAAGAAAAGTCCCACACCAATTATGAAAAATAGGGAAAGTGTTAATAAATTAATCAACACCAAAATGACAAAAATTCATTTAGTAGAACCACAGATATGCAAATTTAAAGAGTTTAGTGAAAATAGCACCAAAAAGCACAGAGCGGCAACTGTGGTTATCTGGTCGCACTTGACCGGGACAAAGTCACAAGTTCAGGCTGATGGAGTGAGGGCCAGCTACAGGGACCTAGCTAGACCCGCTGATTGAGAGCACCTTAAATCCTGGTTGTGAAGAGATGTTGAGTCCCATCTTGGTGATGTGTCATGCAGCACAGGTAATATGCAAGGTCCATTCTAGAAGATGCATCACGCAGCAACAGTTCCGGGAGCTGCAACGTGCGAAACAATGTCCTTGTGTGGAAATGCATTGGGCCACGGCGGCACGATAGATTACACTGGGAGAGGAAATGTCCTTGCATAGAGAGGCATAGAGATGCATTGGGCAGCAGTGCTTCTGATGGGCTGCGATGGGTGATGCAAAGTGAATATGTTGGGCAAGTCCATGCAACAGAAGCAATGGGTTGGTTCCGAGGGTTATCCTTTGAGCTACAAAGGTGGTGCACCGGTTCAGCAGTAAATGTGCCGTGCTACAGAGGAGATGCCTTGGTTCTGCTGACTCCACAGATGGGCTGGCACAGCACCTTCAGTCCCACTTCCAAGGGTCCAGGACTGAGGTAGCACCACTTTGTATGGCGCGAGTCACAGATGGCAGAGTCTAGGTACTGGGTTCAAGGTTGTTGAAAGCCTGTTCTGTCCATGAGGCTTATGATCAAGAGACGAACCAACTAGCCCTTGGAGTCACTCTGGGGCCCTGGGTTTAGAGATGTAGGTCCAGTCCTTCTCACCCAGGCAAGAGGGTAGCAGGGTAGCACCGCAGGGCAGCAGTCCTTCTTCCTGGCATAGTCCACAGGTCCAGAAATGTACTGAAGAGTTGGGGTCTGAAGTCCAATGTTTTTACCTGGTGCCCACTTTGAAATAGAGGAAGTTTCTAGAGGTTTATACCCCCCTGAGGTGCCAGGCATCCTCTTCCTACCTGTCCTGGCCCCTGCTTGTCTGGGGTCACAAAAGACTAGCGACAAACCCTTTGTGTAAGAGCTCAGGCAGAGCCTTTGTGATGTGCAAGTGTGGTAGAAGACAGCTCCCACCCCTTGTATACTCAGAGTGGCCCATCCTCCAAACACCTATCTTCTCTTTGTCTCGCTGTCTTGGAGCAATACATAAAAAGACGAACTGCCAGCTACACCTAGTCATGTGACCAAGTATCAGGCGGCAGGCACCAAATGGTTAGGACAAAAAAAGTCAACTTTCTAAAAGTGGCATTTTCAGAATTGTGACTAAAAATCTGACTTTACCATTAAAGAAGACTTTTAATTACAATTCTTTAGAGACCAAACTCCAGCTGTCTACCTGCTCCCAATTGAAAATTATCACTTATTAAATGTAATAAGGTAACCCATTGTTGTCCTATGGGAGAGGTAGGCCTTGCAGTAGTGAAAAACAAATGTAGGAGTTTTTCCACTACCAGGACATACAAAAACTTAAAATTACATGTCCTACTTTTTAAATACATTATACCTGGCCCTCTGGGCTGTTGGGGGAGTATCCTAGTGGTGACCTCTATAAATTAAAAGGGAAGGTTTGGGCCTGGCAAAAGGTTTATTTTGTCAGGTTGATATGGCAGTTTAAAAAGTGTACACACAGGCTCCAATGACAAGCCTGAGATATTTTTAAAGGGTTACTTAAGTGGGTGGCATAATCAGTGCTGCTGGCCTACTAGTAGCATTTAATTTACAGACCCTGGGCCGATGTAGTACTTCTTTACTAGTGATATAAAAGTAAATTAAATATGGCAATTGGGTGTACTCCAATCCTACCATGTTAAAAGGAGCACGTACAAGCACTTTAGCATTAATTAGCAGTGGTAAAGTGTACAGAGTCCTAAAGCCTCAAAAATTAATTCAGCAAAACAGGAGGGTTAAAGGCAAAAGGTATGGGAGAACCATTCCAAGGATGCCAGGTCTAACAATAAGATATGGTAATTGTAATTATATTGATATAGCGCTTACTGCCCCTGATGAGGCATTGACGTGCTTTACAACAGGCAGCAAGCTACTCCGGAACCCAAAGTTAGTGGTTAGTCCAGTATTTTTGGTTATTGTTCACTATTGGGATTAGTCTTGTGTGCCCAAAAAAAAACATTCCATGTATTCATTCCAGTTTCATGTGGTGAATAAATTAATAGGATTTGTTTGTGATCATTAGCAGGGAGTGTTACACATGCACATGGTCATTGGGGAATGTGGATCAACTAGAGAAGGCTATGTATTGTAAGATGGTAGGGGCATGACTTTCAGATGAGGAGAGGTTGTGATCTTGTAAATGAGCTATGGGCAGTTTGCAGAAATACAATATTAGAGATTAATGTGACCATGAATGTGTCAGTAAATTGTGCTCAGGGAGAGGAGGCATGCAGAAGATGTGGATCATTGTTTCATGTATTAGGACTTAGGAAACAGCTGTGGAGTGGATATAGATTCTCAAAAGTGCAAAGTGTCCAGGATATGACAGCACTCACCCTTTGACAACTGACAGCACAATGTGGTCCCCTGGTTTGACCTGTTACCCTTCTATGAGCAGCTATCTGCTGTTAAGGGTTTAAAGAAAGGACATCACTTTGAAACTATATAAAACAGCCCTGACTGTTAGGGTTCTGTTTATCCTGTTCACACCAATAGTTTCATAATCTAGACACAAGAGGAAAGGCAATTTCAGGGGCACTAAAAGCCAAGTGAAGGATAGAAGATGCTTTCCACATTTAAAGTTCATATGCCCTGGATAAAAACCCTAGCAACATTGTGCATATAAGCCCAGTTTATGTTGTAGAAGTTCCTTCCAAAAAACACTGTTAATCACTTTATGGGCTCAGGACTGACAAAGCACCTAGCAACACTCCCTTCCTATTACTCCTAGGCACCCCATTATCCTGTTTGTTCTTAGACCGACACACACTGTTAGCCTGATCTTGTTATCCTTACTCTACCCTCTTATTGCTGATCAAATGGCGATTCACAGTTGCATCAATGAAGCAGTCTTTTACTTAAAGCGATACCAAAGGGGATGATGGACGGAGCGTTTGAGCAAATCAAACACTCACCCCCAGTCAACTGATCTGGGTTTAATCCATCATCATTCTTTAGCTCACTCCACCACCCCAGTTCAGACATGGCCATATGCAAATCAGTCTGACCCTGTGCCTCATGGTAACAGTCCAGCCCGAACTGCCAAGCCATGTCTTCCCTGGACCGGAAACAAGCATCCTGGGACCGGTTTCGGGTTTATAACCCTCATCAGCCAGGCTATCTTGAATCCAGTGGCAAAGTGAGCAAGGGACCCACGTCTGGGCATACCCTGCCAACTTAGGGCGAACAAAGCGATACCAAAGGGATGATGGACGGAGCGTTTGAGCAAATCAAACACTCACCCCCAGTCAACTGATCTGGGTTTAATCCATCATCATTCTTTAGCTCACTCCACCACCCCAGTTCAGACATGGCCATATGCAAATCAGTCTGACCCTGTGCCCCATGGGAACAGTCCAGCCCGAACTGCCAAGCCATGTCTCCCCTGGACCGGAAACAAGCATCCTGGGACCGGTTTCGGGTTCATAACCCTCATCAGCCAGGCTATCTTGAATCCAGTGGCAAAGTGAGCAAGGGACCCACGTCTGGGCATACCCTGCCAACTTAGGGCGAACAAAGCGATACCAAAGGGGATGATGGACGGAGCGTTTGAGCAAATCAAACACTCACTCCCAGTCAACTGATCTGGGTTTAATCCATCATCATTCTTTAGCTCACTCCACCACCCCAGTTCAGACATGGCCATATGCAAATCAGTCTGACCCTGTGCCTCATGGGAACAGTCCAGCCCGAACTGCCAAGCCATGTCTTCCCTTGACCGGAAACAAGCATCCTGGGACCGGTTTCGGGTTCATAACCCTCATCAGCCAGGCTATCTAAAATCCAGTGGCAAAGTGAGCAAGGGACCCACGTCTGGGCATACCCTGCCAACTTAGGGCGAACAAAGCGATACCGGTCCTAGGATGCTTGTTTCCAGTCCAGGGAGGACCTGGCTTGGCAGTTCGGGCTGGACTGTTCCCATGAGGCACAGGGTCAAGACTGATTTGCATATGGCTGTGTTCAAACTGGAATGGCATGGTGAGCAAAAAAAACGATGGATTTAGGCCCAGATCTCTGTACTGGGGTGAATGTATGACATTGTTCTGCATTCTGTCCATCAACTGTTGTTTTTGCATTTGTCACCCCAAGTGGGACGGGTATGCCCAGACGTGGGTTCCGTGCTCTCCATCCCACTGGAATCAAGCTATCCTGGCTGAAGAGGGGTGATACCCCGAAACCGGTTCTAGGATGCTTGTTTCCAGTCCAGGGAAGACCTGGCTTGGCAGTTCGGGCTGAACTGTTCCCATGAGGCACAGGGTCAAGACTGATTTGCATATGGCTGTGTTCAAACTGGAATGGCATGGTGAGCAAAAACGATGGATTTAGGCCCAGATCTCTGTACTGGGGTGAATGTATGACATTGTTCTGCATTCTGTCCATCAACTGTTGTTTTTGCATTTGTCACCCCAAGTGGGACGGGTATGCCCAGACGTGGGTTCCGTGCTCTCCATGCCACTGGAATCAAGATATCCTGGCTGAAGAGGAGTGAGACCCCGAAACCGGTCCTAGGATGCTTGCTTCCAGTCCAGGGAGGACCTGGCTTGGCAGTTCGGGCAGGACTGTTCCCATGAGGCACAGGGTCAAGACTGATTTGCATATGGCTGTGTTCAAACTGGAATGGCATGGTGAGCAAAAAAACGATGGATTTAGGCCCAGATCTCTGTACTGGGGTGAATGTATGACATTGTTCTGCATTCTGTCCATCAACTGTTGTTTTGCATTTGTCACCCCAAGTGGGACGGGTATGCCCAGACGTGGGTTCCGTGCTCTCCATGCCACTGGAATCAAGCTATCCTGGCTGAAGAGGGGTGATACCCTGAAACCGGTCCTAGGATGCTTGTTTCCAGTCCAGGGAGGACCTGGCTTGGCAGTTCGGGCTGGACTGTTCCCATGAGGCACAGGGTCAAGACTGATTTGCATATGGCTGTGTTCAAACTGGAATGGCATGGTGAGCAAAAAAACGATGGATTTAGGCCCAGATCTCTGTACTGGGGTGAATGTATGACATTGTTCTGCATTCTGTCCATCAACTGTTGTTTTTGTCTTTTACTTAAAGGCTCAAAGGAATCAAGAGAAAAGCTACAAGTGAACTGACCATTTATAAGCCAACTACCTAGCAGGTCAAATATAGAGAGGGGCCCTAAAGTCACAGGGGATATGGATTAACTCAAACAACCTGGACAGGAATCTTAACATTTAAATGAGGTGTTGCTCAAAAAGAAAAGTCAAGGTTTAATATATCTGTCTGCCTTTCTGTTAGCATTCACCAAGGTTGGGCTTTTGAACTCAAGAGGAATTAGGTGGTACCAGGATACAGCACATTAAATAACTATTGGCCATATGCAAGTCTTATAGATTTCACACTGACAGTAACCTAAGCTTTAAAACACACATTACAAGAAAGCTCAAACAGCTTATCTTACCTCTTGTTTCTTCATTGAGTCACAGCGTTTGGGGATCACTGACAGAATATTGGAAACAAAAGTATTGTGTCGACAGAATATCATGCCAAAATATCGAGGACCAAAATATTGAGAAGGTAAGTGCAAATAGATAAGTATATATTTACTATTCTAAAATCCACATCTACGTACCTTGAAGATATATATATTGTCAAGGTACATATATGTGGAGTTATACATAGTAAAACTTTACTTTCCAATGGAAACTCACCTTCACAATATTTGTGTCCTTGATATACCTGACAATATATTTTGTCCCACAATATTTTTGTTTCCAATATTCTGTCTAAGCACCGCCTTTAGATTGCTGTTCAGATGGCTGCCTTGGACCACTCTCGTCTGGATGAAGACAAAGCCATTGGAAAAACAATTCATTCAAGAAAGACACCAAAAAAAACAAATAAGAATTTGAATAATTGATATGGTACAAGGCAATTTAGTGAATGAAATTGTGGAGAAAATGCTGTTGAGAAAGCAAGCACCATGGATTGAAACATAGAAGTACTGGAAAACCAAAGGGTTTATATAAAAATTAATTATGTGTGTTCATAAATGAAAGGCTCTGTAAATTTAGAATGATTGTAAAAATTTTTACTAATTAATATTATTAAGTTTTGTACACTTTTGATCCTCCTATACTTTACAAAGTGAAGACATTTATGTAAGATATTTTAAACTACAATACAAAACAAAATATGTTTCATAAAAAAAGCAGAAATTGAAAAATGGCATAGAATAGTTTGTTGAAATTTCATGTGTGAACGAATAGACAATGTGAAGTCCCATGGTATGGTGACACCACCAGTGCTCATGGCGTCAGGAAATTCTTCTTGAATGATGCACTAAAAACTTAATATACTAATGAATTATGCAATGTCTGTTTTTTTGTAACAAATTTAAATTCATATTTTGTAATAATACTCCCTTAGATACAAGATTTTTAAAATAGTAATTTAGATGCATGATTTGTATTATAGAAACTCTCCTGATGAAGGCTCAGGATAACCTAAAATGCATTGAGCAGCGGCAAGAGCCTATCGAAGTTATGTAGGAATATTATTTCATACTAAATGTTGGAATTGATTATGGAAAAGTAAAATAGAAATAACATTTCCCAATATGTGACAAAATGTTCGAGTGTTAAATTTGAGTTGCACCTTTAATCATGGAAAGAGACACTCTGACATTGTTGGTTTATTTACTTACATGTGGCTAGGGAAGTTGCAAGAAAGCTCCAATCAAATTCTGCAAGAAACATCATTAAGTAAAGAGTGTTCAATATTCATTCATATATGTTATAAGCACTGACAGGCAAAAAGGCATTTTGAAAATGGTGGTCAATCAAGCACTTTTTCTATTGAAGTAAACACTTTCTATTTTGAAATGGCTTTTATTATGAAGAAATTCTTCAAACAATTCATTAAAGTCAATTTCTGAACATTATGAGGGATGGATGAAGGAAAAGATTGAGAGTTAATGAATTTTTGATCCTAACCAGACTCCCTAACAAAGAATCTTAACACCATTGCTGTTTTGTGAAGATCTGGGTGCCGAGGCACTTTGAATTCTTAAGACTGAAGACCTCACCAATTATTGGCCTATCACTCACAAATACTCCATCTGCAGGACCATTAAAAAGCAGTCTACGCTCAACTCCAAGATGACATCAATAATAACCATCTCCTGCATGACTACCAATCTGAATTTAAATCAAACCTTAGCACAGAGGCAGCTACATCACACTGTATAGAGGAGGCACTTCTGACCACTGATACAGATGTCCTCTGCTTCCTAATATTGCAGGACCTCTCATCTGCCTTTGACCCCATTAACCACCCCACCCTCATCAACACCCTGGGGTCTCGAACAAAGTTCACTGGCAGTGCCCCTAACTGGTTCTCCTCCTATCTTTTCAACGAACACCAGTTTGTTCACATGGACACCTTCAGGTCTCAAATGATGCCCACAAGCAATGGAGTTCCATCGGGCTCTATATTGCCCCATCATCTTCCACCTCTTCATGGAACCCCTTGGTGCTCTTTTCACAGATAAAAACATCAAAATTTAACAAAATGCAGGTAATACATAACTCTACTTGAAAATGCCCTCTAATCCAGACATCCAACGCCTCAAATACTGCCCGTACCTCATTCAGGCCTGTATGTCCAGCGCCTACCTGAATCCCAACCCCACCAAGAAAAAATTCCTGTTATTTGCCTAAACAAATAAACAATTCTTATTATAAACCTGGCTGAAAGGCATGAACCTTGGTGGCTTAGAACCCCAACTTAAGTGAATGTCAAGTCACTTAGATTCAACCTGGACATCAACCTCACCCTCAAGGAACACATTGCCAAAAGAAACAAAAAGGCCTGGATTTACCTCTCGCTTATTAAGACAGTGAAAGTGTTTCTTTCCGAAAGCAAATTCAGAACTACTGTTCAAGCCCTCACAGTCTTTCATCTGGATGTTAGTAACACACTACTCCTTAGCCTCTCAGCCTCCAGATTGTTCCCCCCCTTTAAGGGCATCTTACACACTGTAACAGGGCCTGAAGAAATATGATCTCTTCACCTTCACTACCTTCATCCTGATGGAACTCCATTGGCATCGGTAACTGACCTGCACCATCTATATCTGCATCATTGCAAAGCCACCGCAACCAGCACCCTTGCTTATCTTGCAGACAAGCTCACCCTTTGTCGTGGATCTTTGCATATCCATCACCATAACACTATAAGAAACTTGGCAACAGGCCTTTCCCTTCTATGCACCCAAGATCAGGACTGCCTCCAATGCTACTCAAAATCAGAAAAGTATTGAAGACTCACCTCTATAAAGACACTACCTGAAAAGGCAATATGAGTACACTTCTGGTCCCAGAACCCAGCTACCACTTCTATCACTCATTCATTGTTTGCTTATCATTGGCTGGACCTGGACAGCACCTCCATTACTTTTTGGCTATGTTTGTTTTACATAATTACCACATACTTACATACATACAAACATAATTACATGCAGAGGTGCTGTCCTGAAAACACACCACATTTGCATGGGGAGGTATTGCAGAGTGAAGAGGACTTGTGTGATATGCTTGAGGCTGTGGTCACATGCCATAGTATTGAGATGTGCCTGTAACTTATTGTCTAGCATTTAGTGAAGCCTATCTTCACTTTCCTGGACATGTCAATGGTGTGTTACAGTGATCTGTTCACTCTGTTCAAGCACTTCTTGATCTTGCTCTTCCATGCAAAAGGAAGTCAATCTTTATGCTTCACTTTAAAAGGACCCCTTTCACTGCCCTATGTTTTATTGTGTAGATGAAAGTGCAGTTTGCTCTCTTGGGGCGACTCAGAGATTTCAAATGTTATGCTAAGGTTGAGGCTATACCACGGAGAGTGACATGCTGTGGTAGCTGATGAGTTAGAACTCCATGTAGCAGATTCAATATGATCTTCTCTCAAATAGAATACAAACGTACCTACATGTAGCAAAAGTCTTGTCTGGATTTTACTTTAAGTTATATCTGTATACCATCAGAATATTGGTGCATGGTGAGTCAGATGTTTTTGATCAGTTCCTTGATGGGTTCTATATATAACTTGAAAAGTAATGGCAATATTATAAAGCCTTGTTTCACTGTAATGCAGAGTCAGATATATAGATTGCTTCTGTCATTAAACAAATTTGGGAATCAACTAAGGATTCTGCAGATGATCTGAAATGTGTCTCAAAGATATTTAGGAGGAAGACTTAGACAACCATGAAGACCAATGCTGAGAGAATATGTCAGCAGACCTTGTTTTTCTCTATGATATAAAACTTTTCATCTCCCACTTTCACAATGGTTGGTTCTGTGATGTGGTCTGTCTCGTAGCCTTATTGGTGGTCTCCATTTTTATTTCAAAGGATATGCTGCTATAGAGCAAGAGCTATATAGCGTGGAGGAATTTCTCTTTTTTTTTTAAATATTGCAGATAACCTGGATTGGCCCCAGATCATTTGGTTGTTTTCATGCTGCAGGTAGGACACTAATGATCCATTTTGTGTGTGAACTCTTTCAAATGTCCATGACTGAGGGCACTGATATCGGTTCTGCAAAATCTTTTGGGGCAAATAAATCTTGTTAGAAATGGGGTATCAGGTTGGCTACGGTACGCACCCAAGCCAGGCTGAACCTACCAATCTAGTCAGGGCAAGTGAGTTACACACCAAAGATAACCTGTGCTCACCTGTGAGAAGTTGGCCTGGTATATGCTGTTCACTAATTAAAGTGGACACCTTGCACCAGGGCAAATCGACTCTTATGGTAGATAGGTTTAAGACAACCTTTTAAAGAAAGCTATCCTAGTGGTAGCTGTGGAGAGCAGCCTTCAGGCTAAGTCTCGGAGGAATGTAAAGCAGCTTGTTTTACCATATAATCTCTTGAATCACCAAATGAAAAGACACCACACAGGTATATATATCAAATATATATGTATTTATTTCTAAATAACTCTCTACTAATCTCTTTATGAGATTAGAAGACAAACATATGCACAAATCAACGTTTCACAATAAGTTAAGCACAAAATATGGCTGGGGCCCTAGGGGCGTACCAGACCATATACTAAGTAAGAGACTTAGGGACAACGACTTGCAGGGAGACAAGGCCTAGGGCCTTCAGAAGTGCAGGGGCCTCACGAAACCACCCAAGGCAGGTAAGTAAAGGACCCACGGGGGACGCGTGCAGTGTGGATACACAGGCGCGGATCGCCGTTAACTTCAATGGGGCAAGTCGCGGTTGGAAATAAAGAGTTTTAGGATACTTCGGGAGAACCTACAAGCAAGTCACTTACAGGGTAAGTAGTTCTAGGGCCCACACCCACAGGAGCACCGTAGTGCTGGAGTTACCTCACCCAGGAAGCCGGGTGCATAGGTGTCCTTTGGTGTCGGGTCGCGGCGTCGTTTTCAATGGCGAACAAAGAAGACTTGCTGCTTGCGGGAGCTGAAGAAGTGTCCGGTGGAATCCAAGCCTGGATTCTGAAGAAGGATGACCTGAAAGCAGAGGGGACAGTGTTCAAAGTCACTTGGCAGTGACCCGGGGCAAGGAAGATGGATGCCCACCGTCGTCGGTTGATTCAGGTCGGTTGCGGGTGCCTTGACTCTTCAGCCACGTGGTCCAGGAGGTGTCGACGATGACCAGGAGCTGGATTCGGTGGGTCCCTCGACGTCTGCAGCTGACTGCGGTGTCGGCAACTCGATTGGAGCCAACAAGCCTTGGCAGCAGCAAGTCTCGGGGAGATGAAGAAAAGTCGATGGCGCAGACCAGCAAGGTCTGAGGGACTCACCCAGCGAGGGTAAGTCAGGGCAGGCCTGGAGCAACCAGGGAGCCCTTTGGTTTCTTTAAGAAGTCTTCTGGGGACCCACAAGCCGGCGGGCAAGGGATCGCGAAGACACCTCGGGCGGAATCACTCAACAGGGGCCCACGGTCACTCGGGACGGTGTAGGCCTCTGATCTTCGGAGGGATTCCTGCTGGAGGTCGGGACCACACGTGGTCCAAAGCACAAGTTCGTAGAACGTTGTGAAGGGGTTGCACTCGACAATAGTGCACGGTACCCAGGGGTCACGGTTCCTCGTTACTCGTGGGGTCCACTTGCCTCAGCTTCGCTGGGGACTCACGATGGCCTGGGAGAGGTCAGGAAATCCACTTCTTGGGCTGCAGGGACTTCGGACTCCGGCGGGAGCGGCGTAGTTTGCGACCGTCGTTGTCGTTTTGGTGCCTGCCAAGCAGGGAGTCACTCCTTGACTCCAAGGGAGATTCTTCTGTCTTCCAAAGGTAGTGGAACGTCGAAGGGCCAGGATTCTTCTGTAGAGCGTCGTCCAGGGGTTATCTGCTTTGCAATGGCAAGGTTCCCCCTCTTATACTAAAAGAGGGGATGGACTAGCTCTATGACCCCACCTATGGGAGGGTCAAGGGAGGGGTGGCTACACCCACTTCCCTTTGTCCAGTTTCGCGCCAGAGCAGGGGCAGGTAGCCCCTGAGCTGGTTTGAACTGGCATATGCACAGAGGAGCCTTCTGCTCCCCCAGTGCAGGACTTCAAAGCACTCTAAGAGTGCACCCACCCAGCCCCAATACACTAAACCCTGTCTGGAAGGTGGTTACACCTCCCTGTGACAGGATGCCTATTGTTGGGCTTCCTCCACTGCGAGTTTCGGTCATCAGCAGGAGGGCAGCCCAGTGTCTGTGACTGGTGGCATCCATTTTGTGATGCCAGGGCTCTTTAGGATTCTACCGCGTTTCCACAGCAGGTACATGTCTTATCCCTCTAGAAGGGTGGAATGCTACCCCCGCCGCCAAGATTGGCGGGGGGTAGTATTCCAAGATGTTTGACACCAAACACGACATGTTTTGATGCAGCCATTCCAAAGTTAGCATTTACCGCGAGGATATAATGCACTTAATAGTATATGGTTTAACCGCATCCACAAACAGCACCAGAGAATAGACTCTGAGAGCTGCAGAGGGGCCCTGCTCAGGCAGAGGCACCCCCTCACATAGAAGCCAAGCACCCTGCCCTCAGGATTGATAGGGCCTGCCTTAGGGGTGACTGATAGGTTTATATGTGTGTGCAGGAGAGATATAGGAAACCTATATCTCAGTGAGGAGTGCTAGCACCACCTCACCCAGGCTGCAGTAGCAGGCCTGTGGTGTCAGATTTAGACTGCTTCCCAGGGGTGGCATAACACATGCTGCAGCCCCTGGGAGGCCTGTGAAGTACCTATGCCCTTGGCACCTAAGGTACCATATACTAGGGACTCATAAGGCACCACAGTATCCAATCACTAGTGCACCTAGAGTGCACTCCATGTCGTTTAGAGAGAACAGAGAGGCTGGGGCCCTGATTGGCAGGGACCCAGCCAGACTATAGCCAGAAACCAGTGCTAACATCAGAAAAAAGTGGGGGCAACATAAGAGGCAGATCCTACTCTCCTACACAACCCCCCCAAACGTAGGGACACTAAACTAACCTTGACCAGTTGAGTCTTCGTGTTCAAAGTGGAAATACCTTGAGAGTCCATCTGCATTGGCATGTTGGGTCCCAGGCCTATGTTCCACTGTATAGTCCATCCCCTGTAGGGAAATGGACCACCTCAAAAGTTTTGGGTTTTCACCTTTCATCTGCTTTAGCCATAGGAGGGGCTTGTGGTCAGTCTGAACTATGAAGTGAGTACCAAACAAGTATGGCCTCAGCTTCTTCAGGGCCCATACCACAGCAAAGGCCTCCCTCTCTATAGCTGACCAACGTTTCTCTCTAGGGGTCAGCCTTCTGCTAATAAAAGCTACTGGCTGGTCTTGACCTTCATCATTCAGTTGAGACAGTACAGCTCCCACACCCAGCTCAGAAGCATCTGTTTGGACAATGAACTTTTTGGTGTAGTCTGGACTCTGTAAGATGGGGGCAGTGCACATGGCCTGCTTTAGGTCTTCAAATGCCTTTTGACAGCTAGCTGTCCACTGAACCTTTTTGGCATTCTCTTTGAGGTCAGATCATTCAAGGGGGTCACTATAGATCCATATCCCTTGACAAACCTCCTATAGTACCCAGTCAGGCCTAAGAAGGCTCTCACCTGTGTCTGGGTGGTTGGAGCAACCCATTCCATTATGGTTTGGATTTTGCTCTGTAAAGGCTGAACCTGGCCTCCACCTACAAGGTGGCCCAGGTACACAACCTGACTCTGCCCTATCTGGCACTTGGTGGCCTTGATAGTGAGGCCTGCTTTCTGCAGGGCCTCCAAAACATTTCTGAGGTGGACCAGGTGATCCTGCCAGGAGGAACTAAAGACAGCAATATCATCTAGATAAGCTGAGCAATAAGTTTCCATCCCTGCCAGAACTTTATTCACCAACCTCTGAAAAGTGGCAGGTGCATTTTTCAATCCAAGGGCATCACCACAAAGTGGTAGTGCCCACCAGAAGTCGAAAATGCTGTTTTGGCTTTTGCATCATCAGCTAATCTGATTTGCCAGTAGCCAGCTGTTAGGTCAAATGTGCTTAGATACTTGGCTGAGGCCAAAGTATCAATCAGCTCATCTGCCCTTGGTATGGGATAGGCATCAGTCCTAGTGACTGCATTGAGGCCTCTGTAGTCTACACAAAACCTCATTTCTTTCTTACCACCCTGGGTATGAGGCTTGGGTACCAGGACTACTGGGCTAGCCCAAGGGCTATCTGAAGGCTCAATCACGCCTAACTCCAACATTTTCTGGACTTCAGTCCTGATACAGTCCCTGACATGGTCAGGTTGCCTGTAGATTTTATTCTTGACAGGCAGACTGTCCCCAGTGTCCACCTCATGGGTGCACCAGGTAGTCTGACTAGGGGTCAGGCTAAACATATGTCTAAACTGTTGCAGAACTTGTCTGCACTCAGTTTGCTGATGGTCAGTGAGGCTGCTTGCCAAAGCAACACCATCTACTGACCCATCATCAGGGTTCTGAGAGAGCAGGTCAGGGAGAGGGTCACTCTCCTCCTCCTGGTCCTCATCAGTTGCCATGAGCAAGCCCATGTCAGCCCTGTCAACATATGGCTTTAATCTGTTGACATGAAGCACCCTTAGGGGGCTCCTGGGAGTTCAAGATTCACCAGATAGGTGACTTCTCCCTTCTGTTCAACTATTGTATGGGGGCCACTCCACTTGTCCTGGAGGGCTGCTGGGGCCACAGGCTCCAACACCCACACTTTCTGTCCTGGCTGGTATACAGTCAGCACAGCCTTTGGTCATGCCAAGCTTTTTGCAATTCTTGGCTGGCCTCCAGGTTTTGGTTGCCTTTTTCATGTACTCTGCCATCCGGGAGCGGAGACCAAGTACATAGTCCATCACATCTTGTTTGGGGGCTTGAGAGGTAACTCCCAGCCCTCTTTTACCAAACATAGTGGACCTCTCACAGGATGCCCAAACAGAAGCTCAAATGGGCTGTAACCAACCCCCTTCTGTGGAACCTCTCTGTATGCAAACAACAGGCAAGGAAGAAGAAGGTCCCATTTCCGCCTAAGCTTCTCTGGGAGTCCTTTAATCATTCCTTTCAAGGTTTTGTTGAAGCGTTCAACTAAACCATTGCATTGTGGGTGATAGGGGGTGGTGAACTTATAAGTTACACCACACTCCTTCCACATTGCTTTCAGATATCCTGACATGAAGTTGGTACCTCTGTCAGAAATGACCTCCTTTGGGAAACCCACTCTGGAGAAAACTCCAATGAGGGCTCTTGCCACCACAGGGGCTGTGGTGGTCCTCAGAGGAATTGCCTCTGGGTACCTGGTGGCATGATCCACTACCACCAGGATAAATCTGTGCCCAGATGCAGTCTGAGGGTCAAGGGGACCAACAATGTCAATCCCTACCCTTTCAAAGGGTACCCCCACCACAGGTAGTGGTATCAGGGGGCCTTTGTTGTGCCACCTGCCTTACCACTGGCTTGGCAAGTGACACAGGAGCGACAAAACTCCTTTGTGTCCTCTGACATATGTGGCCAATGAAAATGTGGAACAAGCCTGTCCCAGGTCTTGTTTTGGCCCAAGTGACCTGCTAAAGGGATATCATGTGCTAAGGTCAAGAGGAACCCCTAAACTTCTGAGGTATTACCAACCTCCTGGTGGCTCCAGGGGCTGGGTCTCTACCCTCAGAATATAGGAGTCCCTCATCCCAATAAACTTTATGGGACCCACTAGCACTCCCAGCAGCCTCAGCAGCAGCCTGCTGTCTGAGGGGTTCAAGAGAGGGGCAGCACTGTTGCTCCTTACTCAGATCTTCCCTAGAAGGGCCCCCTGCCCCCAAGAACTCAACCTGGTCAGGTTCAAGTCCCTCTGGGGCAGTTCCTTCTTCAGGTTCTGCTTCACCTCCCTCTGGAAGTGAATCCTTGATCTGAGACAGAGGGAAGGCACTGCCTTAACCCTACTGCTCCTCCTCTTGGGAAGCATCTGGTCCATTGTTCCAGGATCCAGAGCTGGTTCAGTGTCATGCATTCTTGCTTGTGACCTGGTCACAGCAAATACCTCTGCAGGGATGCCCAACATCTCAGCATGAGTCCATAACTCTACTTCAGACCAGGCTGAAGTCTCTAGATCATTGCCCAATAGACATTCTACAGGGAGGTCTGCACTGACTACAACCTTCTTGAGGCCAGTTACCCCTCCCCAGGAGAAATTCACAACTGCCAGACTATGGTTGGTCTGGACATTGCTTGCATTGGTCACCTGGTACATTTCACCCAGGATGATCTGTCCAGGGTCCACTAGGTCCTCTGCCACCATGGTGACACTAGCACCTGTGTCCCTAAATGCCAAAGCCTGTTTGCCATTTATCAAAGGCTGCTGTTTGTACTTGCCCAGATTACTGGGGCTTACTAGGAAGGACATATCAATGTTTCCCTCACAAATCAGCATTGCCTGAGTGGTCACTCTGACTAGGTCAGAATCCACTTCAGAACCCAGGGTCAACCCTACTACACCCTTATTCTGCGTACCACCTCCACCAGTAGCTGAGCTAGGGGGCACAGTTGCCTTAGGGGCAGGAGTGGTGGTGGTTTGGTCTTTGGACTTGGTACAATCAGAAGTCCAGTGCCCTTTCTGTTTACAGAATTTGCACCAGGGCTTCTTTTGGCCTTTTCCCTTGTTGGACTGTGACTCCCCACCAGATGCAGATTTTGGGGCCCTTGTGAAGACTTCTGGTCTTTTGACTTATCCCCACCTTTCTCAGAGCCTTTAGGATCTTGCTTCTTAGTGTCACCCCCTTGGTTCTGGGTTTTCTGCCTCACCCTGGTTCTGACCCATTTGTCTGCCTTCTTTCCCAATTCTTGGGGAGAGGTCAGATCAGAGTCCACCAGGTACTGATGCAACAACTGGTTCTGGCAATTATTTAGGATCTGTTCTCTCATCATCAGATTATACAATCCCTTGAAATCAGTAACCCTACTGCCAACCAGCCAACCCTCTAGAGCCTTGGTTGCACAATCAACAAAGTCAGTCCAGTCCTGAGTCTGTGCCTTCTGGGTATCTCTGAACTTCAACCTGTACTGCTCAGTGGTTAAGCCAAACCCATCTATCAGTGCACTCTTCAGGACCTCATAATCATCAGCATCCTCCTCTCTAACAGTGAGGAGCTTGTCTCTTCCTTTATCTGAAAAGGAGAGCCACAAGATTGCTGCCCACTGCTTTTGGGGGACCTGCTGTACTCTACAGGCCCTCTCCATAGCAGTTATCCACTTGTGGATATCATCCCCACTCTGGTAGGGAGGAACAACCTTGCTCAGGTTCCTATGGTCAGGAATATATTCTCTGCCTCTAGGGACACTGTTGCTGCCACCAGGGGTTCTAACCCCTCTTTTCTAGAAGCTCTCTGGATCTCCAGGGCTTCCCTATCCAGTGCCAACTGCTTGGTTCTGAGGGCCACTCTGGCTTCCTCATACTGGAGCAGTTTGCACCTTCTCTCAGAGGAGGTCTCTCTTAAGGAAAAGTATGAGCTCCTCTGCTGGACAAATTCTCTGCCAGAGTGATAAGAGTGGTCAGATTCCCTGGAAGGGGATCTGTGCCTCTCCTCCTCTCTGTCAGTTCTCTTAGGGAGAATTCCTCTGTCCTTTTCAGGCCCCTTGGAGCCTGGCCCTTCAATCACAGAGTCTTGGTCATTCTGATTTTCATCATCTGACCCAGATACTATGACTGACCCACCCACTGATTCAAACCCTTTAGCTCCTAGAGCCAATCTAAGGTCATCTGCTGTCAGCAGATCTATCAGGTGTAGTGTTGAGGGACTCTGTCCTAGTCTCAGGTGTCTGTCAACACACATGGCTCTCAAGTCAGAGAAAGCCATGTCCTTATACTGAGGCTGAGTGGATCCACTGGGTCCACCCCTTAAGGACATTCTAGTGTTGTGCAGTGTTGTACTACCTACACTAGTTTGTGGCCTACTGATCCTAGCTTGAGCTGTGGAAAGGGTGTGCTATCCCTTGGCACACAGCTCTAAGTTCAGTAGAACTTATTGATACTAAGCTTGACTTTATATGTACCTTGAGTACCTATAATGGTTTTCAGTTAGTAATTCAAATAGAGATTTTCTGGTAAAACAATGGCAAGCTGGAATCCCACACGCTGCCCACCAATGTGAGAAGTTGGCCTGGTATATGCTGTTCACTAATTAAAGTGGACACCTTGCACCAGGGCAAATCGACTCTTATGGTAGATAGGTTTAAGACAACCTTTTAAAGAAAGCTATCCTAGTGGTAGCTGTGGAGAGCAGCCTTCAGGCTAAGTCTCGGAGGAATGTAAAGCAGCTTGTTTTACCATATAATCTCTTGAATCACCAAATGAAAAGACACCACACAGGTATATATATCAAATATATATGTATTTATTTCTAAATAACTCTCTACTAATCTCTTTATGAGATTAGAAGACAAACATATGCACAAATCAACGTTTCACAATAAGTTAAGCACAAAATATGGCTGGGGCCCTAGGGGCGTACCAGACCATATACTAAGTAAGAGACTTAGGGACAACGACTTGCAGGGAGACAAGGCCTAGGGCCTTCAGAAGTGCAGGGGCCTCACGAAACCACCCAAGGCAGGTAAGTAAAGGACCCACGGGGACGCGTGCAGTGTGGATACACAGGCGCGGATCGCCGTTAACTTCAATGGGGCAAGTCGCGGTTGGAAATAAAGAGTTTTAGGATACTTCGGGAGAACCTACAAGCAAGTCACTTACAGGGTAAGTAGTTCTAGGGCCCACACCCACAGGAGCACCGTAGTGCTGGAGTTACCTCACCCAGGGAAGCCGGGTGCATAGGTGTCCTTTGGTGTCGGGTCGCGGCGTCGTTTTCAATGGCGAACAAAGAAGACTTGCTGCTTGCGGGAGCTGAAGAAGTGTCCGGTGGAATCCAAGCCTGGATTCTGAAGAAGGATGACCTGAAAGCAGAGGGGACAGTGTTCAAAGTCACTTGGCAGTGACCCGGGGCAAGGAAGATGGATGCCCACCGTCGTCGGTTGATTCAGGTCAGTTGCGGGTGCCTTGACTCTTCAGCCACGTGGTCCAGGAGGTGTCGACGACGACCAGGAGCTGGATTCGGTGGGTCCCTCGACGTCTGCAGCTGACTGCGGTGTCGGCAACTCGATTGGAGCCAACAAGCCTTGGCAGCAGCAAGTCTCGGGGAGATGAAGAAAAGTCGATGGCGCAGACCAGCAAGGTCTGAGGGACTCACCCAGCGAGGGTAAGTCAGGGCAGGCCTGGAGCAACCAGGGAGCCCTTTGGTTTCTTTAAGAAGTCTTCTGGGGACCCACAAGCCGGCGGGCAAGGGATCGCGAAGACACCTCGGGCGGAATCACTCAACAGGGGCCCACGGTCACTCGGGACGGTGTAGGCCTCTGATCTTCGGAGGGATTCCTGCTGGAGGTCGGGACCACACGTGGTCCAAAGCACAAGTTCGTAGAACGTTGTGAAGGGGTTGCACTCGACAATAGTGCACGGTACCCAGGGGTCGCGGTTCCTCGTTACTCGTGGGGTCCACTTGCCTCAGCTTCGCTGGGGACTCACGATGGCCTGGGAGAGGTCAGGAAATCCACTTCTTGGGCTGCAGGGACTTCGGACTCCGGCGGGAGCGGCGTAGTTTGCGACCGTCGTTGTCGTTTTGGTGCCTGCCAAGCAGGGAGTCACTCCTTGACTCCAAGGGAGATTCTTCTGTCTTCCAAAGGTAGTGGAACGTCGAAGGGCCAGGATTCTTCTGTAGAGCGTCGTCCAGGGGTTATCTGCTTTGCAATGGCAAGGTTCCCCCTCTTATACTAAAAGAGGGGATGGACTAGCTCTATGACCCCACCTATGGGAGGGTCAAGGGAGGGGTGGCTACACCCACTTCCCTTTGTCCAGTTTCGCGCCAGAGCAGGGGCAGGTAGCCCCTGAGCTGGTTTGAACTGGCATATGCACAGAGGAGCCTTCTGCTCCCCCAGTGCAGGACTTCAAAGCACTCTAAGAGTGCACCCACCCAGCCCCAATACACTAAACCCTGTCTGGAAGGTGGTTACACCTCCCTGTGACAGGATGCCTATTGTTGGGCTTCCTCCACTGCGAGTTTCGGTCATCAGCAGGAGGGCAGCCCAGTGTCTGTGACTGGTGGCATCCATTTTGTGATGCCAGGGCTCTTTAGGATTCTACCGCGTTTCCACAGCAGGTACATGTCTTCTCCCTCTAGAAGGGTGGAATGCTACCCCCGCCGCCAAGATTGGCGGGGGGTAGTATTCAAGATGTTTGACACCAAACACGACATGTTTTGATGCAGCCATTCCAAAGTTAGCATTTACCGCGAGGATATAATGCACTTAATAGTATATGGTTTAACCGCATCCACAAACAGCACCAGAGAATAGACTCTGAGAGCTGCAGAGGGGCCCTGCTCAGGCAGAGGCACCCCCTCACATAGAAGCCAAGCACCCTGCCCTCAGGATTGATAGGGCCTGCCTTAGGGGTGACTGATAGGTTTATATGTGTGTGCAGGAGAGATATAGGAAACCTATATCTCAGTGAGGAGTGCTAGCACCACCTCACCCAGGCTGCAGTAGCAGGCCTGTGGTGTCAGATTTAGACTGCTTCCCAGGGGTGGCATAACACATGCTGCAGCCCCTGGGAGGCCTGTGAAGTACCTATGCCCTTGGCACCTAAGGTACCATATACTAGGGACTCATAAGGCACCACAGTATCCAATCACTAGTGCACCTAGAGTGCACTCCATGTCGTTTAGAGAGAACAGAGAGGCTGGGGCCCTGATTGGCAGGGACCCAGCCAGACTATAGCCAGAAACCAGTGCTAACATCAGAAAAAAAGTGGGGGCAACATAAGAGGCAGATCCTACTCTCCTACATCACCCTTCAGTAGCTTGGCGCAGAGCAGTCAGACTTAGCATCAAACACAATGTGTAAAGCATTTGCGCAACACCCTCACACAGAAACACAATGAACACACCACAAAAGAGACTCCACACAGGATTATATAAAAACAAATATAGTATATTGTACGTAAAACAAGACCAAACCGACATGAATCATAAATACTGTGCATATTATGCAAATACTGAGAGAGAACTCATTATCCTGGACAATGCAATATCAAAATGACATACATCATAACATCTGTGCATGTAATGGTAGTTTAAGTTAGGGAAAAGCACATGAATTATTAAGTATCACCATAAATACTTGGATCACAGAATCTCACCAGAAGCACATAGGGTGCAGCACACCTGCGCTCCTATTAACTTTATATGGTCATTAAGCATCCCCACACAGGTCACAGAAGCACCTGCACACCTAATACTGGTAATACAGTAATTCACCGTTATGCCCCTAAATCAACAAAGTGTGGGCCTTTGTTGAGGTCTCACCCCGGAAGACTACAGTGGTTCAAGTGTCCCTTGCTAGCAGAGCTAGAGCATGTTCTACCAGTGAAAATAAAATAAATCCAAATCCTTCCTTGTTGGACTTGGCCCTTTTTGCAGGGTTATCCCCAAACATTTTGCTTCTTCCTCCTATTTTTTCCAGACCTGTTGTTGTTGGCTTTAGGATTCTGGGCACTTTACCACTGCTATTCAGTGCAAAAGTGCATATGCTCTCGGTGTAAATTGTGAACGTGATTGGTTATCCCTGATTGGTATATTTGATTTACTGTCACGCCCCTAGTAAAGTGCACTGGAGTATGCCGGGGCCTGTAAATCAAATGCTACTAGTGGGCCTGCAGCACTGATTGTGCCACCCACATGAGTAGCTCTGAAAAGGTAACTCAGGCCTGCCACTGCAGTGTCTGTGAGCAGTTGTTACCTGCCATGTCAATTTGGCAATTGCACCCACTTGCCTGGCCCTAACCTTCCCTTTTTCTACATGTAAGACACCCCTATGGTAGGCCCAAGGTACCCCCTGGGCAGGGTGCAGTGTATGTGAAAGGTAGTACATGTACTGGTGTGTGTGGCATGTCCTGATAGTGAAATACTGGCAATTTCGTTTTCCACTATTGAAAGGCTATCTTGCTCCATAGGACAGAATGGGAGTTTATTTATAACATCTTATAAATATAACTTCCCAGTGGAACAAGATAGAGAAATAAAGTTTAGGCTCTCTGAACTCAAAATTTAATAACACATCTTTTAGTAAAGATGGTTTTTAAATTGTGTGTTTGAAAATGCCAGTTTTAGAAAGTAGGCATTTTCTTGTTTAACCATTCTGCGTGTCTCTGCCTGTTTGTGTATTGACTTTCTGGTTTTGGAGTGACAGGGGCTGGTGATGTGCATTCACTGTAGACAGCCACTGGGGGGGGGGGGTGGTGAGGTGTGCCTGGCCCTTCCTGGAGGACTCAGAGCTGGGCTGAATAGACCCTGGCTGAATTTAGAGTAGTGGGAGGAGGTTTCCTTGCACTTGAATAGGGCCTGTCTCCCTTGCACAATGCCGTCTCCACCCCTGCGGTCACACTACACCAGTGAGGACAAACCCCTGAAATTTAGACTAATTCTGGAATCAAGAGGAACCTTTGCCAAGGAGAAGAGCTGGAGAAACTGAGGAGAAGTACTGCCCCTTTGCTGTGTGTCTGGGGTTGGCCTGCAGTAGCTGTTTCTGCCAAGGAAAGGAGAAGGACTTTGCTGTGTGCTGTGTCCCGTTGCTTGAAGAAGATCTCCAAGGACTTGAGGAGAGCTTGCCTCCTGTTTTGAAGTCTCAGGAACACAAAGACTTCACCCCCAGCTCCCCTGAACTTCCTTGATGGGAGTTCTGACCTGCCAGGAGGTGCCTGTGACTGTCTTGGGCCTCTGGAGGTTGTTTCTGCTGTTGGGAGCTGGAAAAGCAATGCAACTACAAGAAAATTGACGACGCATTGCTCTTCTTGCTGCAGTTTTTCCGACGCAGCACCGTGGTGCGAGAAGAATCTCCAAGCATTGCTGCAACGCTGCCTAAACCGACGCAGCGCCTGTCAACACTGCAAGAACCGATGCATCGAGGGGTCAGGGCTGAAGAAACCGATGCATCGCCGCACGATGCCACATCAATGATCGCCGACACACCCCGGAATCCCACACATCGTACCTGTGCGGCAAGTTTTCCGGATGCATCACCTGAGGATCGGAGTCGCCTTAGAATCGGCGCATAGCTTTCCCCCTACAGACCGGACCCAACGCACTGCTCTACTGCGTGCAGCAGAACTGTTGCATCGCATCCCCAAGGTCTCAGGAAACGACACATCTCTTTGTTTTTTAACCCTCCTATCGCTGCGACTGTTTGGCCTTGTGAATTTTGTTGCAACTACAGGTAATTTGAGAGAAATCATGCATCCATAGTTTTCTATGGACCCAGTTGCCTAAAACCTTTTTAAAGTCATTTTAATAATATTTGCATGTTGGATTTTTGTTGTTTTGGTCATGTTGAGTTTAGATAAAGATACTTTATTTTTCTAAACTGGTGTGGTGTCCATTTGTGGTGTTATCACTGTATTACTGTGTGTTTTGAGTAGAAATACTTTACACATTGCCTTTTGGGTTTAGTCTGTCTGCTCGTGCCAAGATACCCAAAGGGTGAGCAGGGGTTATCTAAAGTGTGTATCCCCCTTACCCTGACTAGAAGCAAGGGTCCCTATTTGGACAAAGGTACCTACCTCTACCAACGAGAGTCCCCCATTTCTAACATTCCTCACAAAGGGAGCATGTCACCAGTAGGGACCATGGGGGCATGAATTGTCCATAGTGCCCTTGGGACCGGCAATGCAAAAGACTCATCCTGGTCAACAAATCAGGCCCCACTGAGCCCCGTACCTGAAGCATGGCACTGATGACAGGCCCGTCGCGGTCCCGAGTCACAGCCCGCCATCACTCAGGGCTTCATGGAAGACGAGGCGGCCTAGAACGCCGTGCTGGGTTGACAATGGTTTCATCTTCTTGGCAGGTCTGGCTTTGCAGGAAAAGCAGGACGCGGACGTCGATCCGTGGTGCAGGGTCACGTGGCGTGGGAGGCTCACTCTGTCACTGAGGCAGCCCAGGGTCTCCTAAGCAACGTGGGGATCCTTGCTCGCCGGCTTCCCTAGGTGTTGCAGTGCTGCCACAGAGGCAAAGCGGGTGATCTTGGGCAGTGGAGGGCAGTGCTTGTAGCATGATGGGTTTAGGAGCCAACACAGCAGGCGATGAACTGCAGGAAGCTCGTCCCGTGGCACAATAAGGTGTGCAAACACACAGAAGCAAGTGCTGGACTGCAGAGAGCGTTTCTTGTGGCCCGAGGTAAGCACACAGCAATAGTCGCTGAGCTGCAGGGAGTGCTCGGTCTGAGAAGCCTCTTATGGCCCTGAGACTTCTACAACAGGGGGAAAGCCAACATGCTCTTGGAGAACACTAGGGCACAAGGTGAGGAGCAGGAAGGCAGGCCAGCACATAAAGGTCCTTGGAAAAGTGGCAGTCCCTCCAGCAACCCAACAGGCAGCAGGTCAGCACAACAAAGCAGGCTCCTCCTGGCAGCACAATAGTCCTCCGGCAATGTGCAGCATGTAGAGCCAGCAGCGTCTGGTTACAAGTCCCACGCATTGTCTAAAAACATGGGGTCAGGCCCCAGTACCTGTACTCAAAATTGTCTTTTATGAAGGTGTGACTTCAAAGAAACGCTTAGTGTGTGCAACAATCCCTTTCAATCCAGCCTTGGCTCCAGATGATCAGTAGGGGGTAAATCAGCCCTTTGTGTCAGGGCAGGACACAACCTATACAAATGTCACCAAGTGTAGCTGTCACCCTAACTCAGACATGTATTGGAGTCAGGCTGTAAAGCACAAATAAAAATAATCACAGAGAAATGCCCACTTTGTAAAAGTGGTCAAATAGGGGTTACGTCCAATGTGGCCAGATAGGACGTAGTAAAGTTTCAAGAAAAAAGAGAATCCGGCCAACTTAGTTTATAATGTCCTGCTGTTTATTCAAGCAGGCATTGGAACCAATATATATTTATTTTCTTGGTTCTGGCTCAATTGCTTTGCCAATATTTAACACTTATAAACACAATTACATTATTTTCATGCAAGCCTGAAAATGAGGCGATACACAATACATTATCAATGAATCATAACAATGGAAAAACAATAAAAAAACAATCAATAATAAATCGGACATTCAGAATAGTGCAAATAAAATCACATTAATCATTAAACATGTTACACCAGTCTTAAGTTTTGCTGAAAAATAACCTCACAGAACTCTCATAACACAACTATTTCTTTCTCTTTTTGAGAGTTACTGGCCATGAGGATAAAGCTTAAAGTCAGCGGGGATGGAAAACTTGTTGAATATCCCTTTCGAGACTTATGGGCAATATTTAATCAGATTCCCTCATGGATTGCATGTGGAACGGTGCCGACGCGTTTCAAATCCCTGTATTAGTCTTGGGATTTTCATCAGGGCAATGACACGGTGTAATCTGTAACAACATAAACATTTAAAAAAGGAATTCAGTATTTTTAAGGCCCTTCTCTCATTGTTTTAACCCTAATTATTTCTAGGAGTTATAAATGGTACCTGAACTTTGTAGTGTGTTCTTCTCATTCGTATTATTTTGAAAAAGAAGGCGGCTATTTTAAGTTTCAATTCTGTAAATGTGAAAAAGAAGAAGCGGCGTATATTAAATGTATTATAGCACATTTATGTTGGCTGTAGGAATCTTAGTTAACAGTGAACTTACTTGATGTGGGAATTAGCCGTGTTCGCTGTTGAGTAACTGTGTCTCTTTGTATGCCGTGAGTTCCGTTTATTTTATGCTTACTTCTCACCATTGGAGCATAAGAACGGTAGAGTGCTTGTCAATTCTGCACATACTTTCGCATCTAATACAGAATAGCGGAGGAGACTTTTCAATCCCTGTTTCATTCGCTACACTTTCAGTGAGTATGCTTTCCAGAGAAACATTGTAGTCTTCCACTTACTTTGTTGAATGGAAGCGGTAGACCCTTCGTACGTTATGACAGTGGTCGGACACGGTGCAGTAAGCCAGTTTTCTCGCTTGTCTGTGATCTATAGTTGAAAAAGATGTAACTTTGTTTTAATGCCAATTCGTCTTCAATTTTCGGACGCGCTGTTGTCTAAAAAGTGCATTATGGCTTCTGTTTGCCAAGAGTTGAGTCGTTAGGTGTGTGTGATGATTATTGGTGCGCTGTTAGTTATCAAAACTTAAGGAGAGGTTTAGCTGTTTGAATTTTGTTTCTCTCCTTCAGTAGATACAATTTTAATAAATCGAACCTATGAACTTACTTCACGGGTGACTCAATTATCTAAAACGGGACTCCTCCTCGTGTCTTGGCTCCGTTTCCGTTGTAATCGGATCGCGGTTTCCGATCTACGTCAAGAATTTGAAGGAGGCAGTGCGAGACTTCATGACAGGAAGTGCTTTCCTTGGGATTCTGGTTATTGTAGTTTTGTATTTTGTGACATGCGGGTCAAATGATACAGTGATTAATTAACTTTTTGTGATTTAGCAGCTTTCAGAAGCGTGTTCAAATGTGGATTTTGTGGGATTTATCCTGCGAAGGTTCTGGATAACTCTGTCATTTCATTTAACCCCCATTGAGCGCTGTTAAATTTCAAGATTAAATATGCCTCCTTATGTATTAATTGTGTTTCAACATTTCCGCCCCGGGGCGATGGTTTGAATGCGGCTAACACAGTCCAGACAAAGTATTTTTCTGAATGTTTTGCTTCCATGAAATGAGACCATTGGGGCTGCCAGCACTTGTTTTTTTATCCTTGAGCGGTGTTGGACGATCCTTTGATTGACTTGTTGGTTCGTTTTCCCTATATAAAGTTTGGGACATGGACACTAGATGGCATTAATTATGTTTTTGGTCCTGCAATTTTAGAATTCTTTATGTGTCCACTTTGTTGTCTCGTGAATGAATTCTGTACCTTCAATGGTGCTGTCGCAAGTGGAACAATTGCCACATTTATGATGACCTTCTATAGGTTTCATATTCTATTGAGCTCCCAGATCTTTCTTTTGATTTTTGGTTGCTAGGTCTGCTCGTATAATTTGTTGTCCTATACTTCTACCCTTTTTCATCGCGAACAAGGGTCGCTCCAATTGACATTCGAGTTGGGAAAGGAGATGCCAATTGTTCAATATTATCTGACGGAATTTGTGAGTATGTGGACCAAAGGTGGTCACACATACTAATTTTTCAAGAGGTTTCTTGATGGATTTGGTGAGTAGTTCCACCCTGGGTGTGTACCAGGCCCTTTTTGTAGCGTGCTTCAGCATTTTTTTGGGGTAACCTCTTTCCTTGAGTTGATCACAGAGTGCTGCCGCATTGATCATAAAATCCTCCTTCTGTGCGCAGTTCCTTCTAATGCGTAACAGCTGACCGTACGGGAGCTTATCACGTAGGCTCCTTGGGTGGGAGCTCTGGTAATGTAGGATTGTATTCCTATCTGTCGGCTTGCGATGCAAAGTAGTCATTAGCTTTTGTTCATGGGGTATAACTTCCACATCAAGGAAAGTTAAATTGGTTTTGCTTTTGTTTATACTAAATTTGATATCTGGATGTCTTGCATTGAGCCAATCATGAAATGATTGGAGTTCTTCTTCTGTGCCATTCCAAATGCACCAGACATCATCTATATATCTGTACCATTGTTGAATGTGTCCTCCCAATGGATTGTTGTTATGGATATACTTGTCCTCATAGCAAGCCATGAAACGCACCACCATTTCTGGGGCGAAGGGACAACCCATCGCGGTCCCTTTGGTCTGCAAAAAGAATGTGTCATCAAATTTAAAGTAATTTTTCTATAGAGCAATTTCTGCTAGTTTCAAAATAAACTCAGTTGGTACTCTATGCGGCCTATTCCTGGATTCAAGGTAATGTTCCATTGTTTGTAATGCTTCCTCCTGCGGGATTTGAGTATACAATGAGACAACGTCTAATGTGACTAACCATTGACGATCTGAATCAAATGGTTGATCTTCTATCTTTGTTATGAAGTCCATTGTGTCCCTTATGTCTGAGCGACCCTTGTTCGTGATGAAAAAGGGTAGAAGTATAGGACAACAAATTATACAAGCAGACCTGGCAACCAAAAATCAAAAGAAAGATCTGCGAGCTCAATGGAATATGAAACCTATAGAAGGTCATCATAAATGTGGCAATTGTTCCACTTGCGACAGCACCATTGAAGGTACAGAATTCATTCACGACACAACAAAGTGGACACATAAAGAATTCTCAAATTGTAGGACCAAAAACATAATTTATGCCATCCAGTGTCCATGTCCCAAACTTTATATAGGGAAAACGAACCAACAAGTCAATCAAAGGATCGTCCAACACCGCTCAAGGATAAAAAAAACAAGTGCTGGCAGCCCCAACGGTGTCTCATTTCATGGAAGCAAAACATTCAGAAAAAGACTTTGGGGCATATTATCAAGGGCAGTATCGCCACTTTAGCGGCACTTTTTGCCGCTAAAGCAGCGATATTTTTATCGCCCTATTAGCAAGCTGTCTCTAACAGCTGTTAGCGACAGCTTTATGGCGAAAGCGGGCTTTTTCTTGCCGCTTTGCATGTCAGCGATAATTATCGCTAATGACATGCAAAGTAGGCGTTCCCAACTAAAAGCGACTGAAAACAGTCGCAAACACAACTTCCCCGTATTAGCAATGCCCGCAAAGCGATAAAATAATTCGCGCTAACCGCGATTATCGCTGGAATCTAACACCTCTTTAAAACTTGACTTAACCATTCTAGTCAATGGGAGGTAGATTGTAAGGTTAAGTCCTCACCTGCCTATTAGCAAGCTTTTCATTAGCGCGTGGAATTTATCGCTGGATTTCGCGCGCTATTGCTGGGTTTCGTCGCTATTGCTGGATTTTCTATCGCCTTGGAGATAAGCGTTGATAATAACGCGTTATCTCCGTAATGAAATCCAGCGATAGCCGGCGATAAAAAAACAGCGCTAAGTGCGCTTTGCGATAATTATCGCACATCCTTGGTAATATGCCCCTTTGTCTGGACTGTGTTAGCTGCATTCAAACCATCGCCCCGGGGCGGAAATGTTGAAACACAACTGTTAGAGGGTGGTTCTGACACTCTTGGCCGCCCTGATTTTTCGCTTTTTGAGCACCTATTTGTTGAGCTTTTACTGGGGGAGAGCCTCATAAGTTGGGACTCACCCCCAGTGAACTCATGGTGAAAGAGACTGCATGTGGATTTTACTGGTGTCCCCCTAGCTTGACTAGGCCACTGCGCAGCAGCTGGAGTAAGGGGCACCGGGCTGGTTACATGCAGACACCTGTGTACATGCGTGTGCACCCATGTAGGGGCTGCGCAGGGGAGATTCCTAGCGTGCGCAGCCCAGGAGCAGATACAAAGTGAATGGTGTGGCAGGACTTATGCAGAATTGGGTGGTGACATGGAATAGGCCTTATACACTGGGAAGAAACATGCCAGGGAAAGTCAGTGTGTTTTACTGTGTTTTTCACTTCATTATTCCCCTATGGGGAAGTGGAGCCCATGGGCTAGTGTCACTTTCCTAAGGCCTACAAACTCCAGACACGCACTAAAGTCCACTGTAACGCGTGTGAGAAGAAGTATTCTGCAGAGTCCCAAGTCATATTTGTACTGCTTTTGGGTCATCCATAAATGTTATATTTCTCTGAGTCAGCTCATAACCAGGGCCTGGCTGGGGACTGACCCCAGCAGCCTGGATTGATGACCTCCCCTCCACGGAGAGAAGATGGGTGGAGCTACAGCCTAATCCATCAGCAGCTGTCACTGGGTGCCAGGCACCAAGCTGCACCAGGGCGAAGGCAGCCCTGGGGGGGAAGGGGCCCTCAGAGACCATGTGGCAGGAGACCCTGGATGACACCATTTTGAACAAACCCAGAGGCCTGGGCAGGAAGGAGGGAGCAGGGGCAGAGAAGTGATGTGTCGCTGTGTGATAGGGCAAACAGAGACTTCCTGCCAGCCCCCTCCCCAACTTCTTAAAAGAACTTGCACAGGAAGAGGAGCTCTCTCTGGGGTGTGGTCTGCTGAAGCAGAAGGTGCTGGAGCCTGGCGCAATGGGCAGTTGGAAGGATGAACCCCCTGACTGTCCCAGGATCCTGAACAGCGCCAGAAAAGGAGACCAGGACCAGTGCGCAGAAGCAGGGGCCTCTGCGCAGGGAGAAGAGAGGCCCCGGAGGAGAGCCAGGCGAAAGGCTGGTGCAGGGAGCCAGTGAAGACAGCTCCCTGCTGAATCCCCCCTCCGTGTGACCCAGAGGGCAAAAGAGAGTGCTCCCAGTGGCTGGGGAGCGCCACCAGGAGCAAGAAGAGGCCAGAATCGCGAAGATCGGACCCCTGGGGGCTGAGATATGCCCCCCAGAAGGTAGGCGACCTTTGACCTCTGGCAGACCGACGATGAAGCACGTGGGGCTCCGCCGCCAGTCTTGGCTATGCCCCCGGGGTGGATCAGGTCCCGGGGGCTGCCCCCACACAAAGTAAAGACGGGGAGCACTGTCGCGCCCCCGTGAAAGTGGCCATTTGGGGGCCCGGGATCCCAACTCCGGGCCCCGAAGCAAAGCCGAGGAGTGACGTCGCGCTCCCCGTGAAGTGATGCCAAAGGGGGGGTGCCAGGAGCCCACCCTGGCCCCCTGAAGCCACAGGAGGAGAGGGAGCACCGTCGCGCTCCTTCTGAAAGCGTGGAGGGGCCCGGGATCCCAACTCCGGGCCCCGATGATGGTGGCAGAAAGGAGGGGGGCGCGCCGTTACGCAAAACCCCCCCCCGACGGGAGAAGTCAAGCCGGGGAGCGCCATCGCGCTCCCCGTGAAGTGTTCCAGGGACCCCATCTCCGGGCCCCGAAGCAAGGAAGAATCAGTCGGGGAGCGCTGTCGCGCTCCCCGTGAAGATGACCCCAAGCGGGGCGCCAGGAGCCCCCCCTGGCCCCCACCGATGCTGGATAAGGGGGAGCGACGCCGCGCCCACCCCCGAAGATGTTCGGGGGCCCGGGATCCCATCCCCGGGTCCCGAGTGCTGGAAGGCAGGAGGGGAGTGCCGTTGCACTCCCCCTGAAGGCTGGAGGAGCCAGCGAAGGTCTACGCGTCTGTCGGGCAGACCAGAACTGCAGCGCCGGCGCCCACGGCAGCACGCAAGGGTGCTGGCCTGGCGGGGAGCCAGCGGGGGCAGCCGGGGGTGGGCTCCCCGGGCTGCCCCCCAACGAGTGAGCAGGAGGGGGTCCCGGGTGTGACCGGGTCCCCGAAAACGGAACGAAGAGCTGCAAGGGGCCCGGGTGGGACCGGGCCCCCGACAATGGGCAGAGCGGCCGGGGGTGGCTCCCCACGCCGCATACACTCACCTGGGGGTCCGGGTGGGACCTGGCCCCCCACCGAGCACTGGATGCAGCGAAGCGCCAGGAAAAAGAGCAGCACAGCTCTCCCCAAAGCAGCGGGGGAGCCACTGCTCTACTATGCAAGACTTCCCATAATGCCTTGCAGGCCAGGACTGGCCTGCAAGGGCAAACAGCGTTTTTCCCTGCTTGTGGTGGCCCCAGGAGGACGGGGTCGCCACCACAAGTGTGCCAGGGTGCAGGGGGAGCTGCAGGAGCAACGCAGTCTCCCCCAGCACAACGAAGAAATGTCCCTCCCTAAGTCTCATGGGGACTTGAAAAGAATAACCCCTCAAGGGCTCAGCCAGCATTTTATCTTCTCTTGGGCTGGAACTTTTGTTCTATAGCTGGAGGAGGATTGAGAAGTGTGGCAAGGGATGAAGGGCTGAGCTGGGGATGTCTGGAGAAGTGCATCACCTGGAGATGAAGAGGTGTAATTGCACCCGTAGTGCATTTACTAATGTTATTTCTTTCAGAGGGACGGAAGGTAACATGTGTAATGTGAAGTACCCGTTTGTAAGGTGATGTCATAAGCAAAGTGGGGTTAGGTTGCCAGACATTCCTGCTAGGGTGTCTGGCTGTATGTACTTAATCCTGTGATTTCATCTGTGATGCCTTTTAGGGGCTTTAATTGCAATGCATTATAATGATCAACTAAGGTGATGAGTACTGTCATTCTAAAGTGCTGCTTAAACACATATTCTTGCTGCTGCGCTTAAGTGAAGAACAACCCAGACTGTTAGCCCTGAAGATGTAAGGGTGCATACTGTATGGACAATAGGAGATGCTCTGTCAGGGTTATGTGTCACCAGGGCAGGTGTACCTATTTTTAATGCTCGTTGAGATAATGGGGTGGGTCGCCACTGGGATGGTGCCCGTGCGCAGGGCCCTCGCTCCAGGTTATGTTCAACACACTGCATTAGGGGGCAAGATGATGTGCATACATGGGAGTGGTGGTACTAGACCCCACCCCCCTTTGGGGAAGGGTGGAGATGTTATGCAATGTCACAAAGTAATTCCAACAGCTGATGTATATTTGTAAATTGGTGCATAGTATTGAGTATTGTGTGTGTTTAATAAATGTACTCTTACTTTTATAAAGCAAAGTACAGACTGGACAATCAATTATTGAGTGTTATTTCTGCGCACCTGTAATGGCGATTACTAGCCCACACCACCTCCCTTGAGTAAGCCTCAGACTGCTCTGCAACGCTACCCTCTGAGAGTCCGGCGCTACAATTGGGTGTTTGGTTCCCAGTGAAGGACAAATGTAGTCATGTTATTTGTGCAGGCCTCACAGATACTGCCTCGTTTTCCAACAACAACTAATACAGAAGGAGGCATATTTAATCTTGAAATTTAACAGAGCTCAAAGGGGGTTAAATGAAATGACAGAGTTATCCAGAACCTTCACAGGATAAATCCCACAAAATCCACATTTGAACACGCTTCTGAAAGTCGCTAAATCACAAAAAGTTAATTAATCACTGTATCATTTGACCCGCATGTCACAAAATACAAAACTTCAATAACCAGAATCCCAAGGAAAGCACTTCCTGCCATTAAGTCTTGCACTGCCTCCTTCAAATTCTTGACGTAGATCGGAAACCGCGATCCGATTACAACGGACACGGAGCCAAGACACGAGGAGGAGTCCCGTTTTATATAATTGAGTCACCTGTGAAGTAAGTTCATAGGTTCAATTTATTAAAATTGTATCTACTGAAGGAGAGAAACAAAATTCAAACAGCTAAACCTCTTGTTAAGTTTTGATAACTAACAGCGCACCAATAGTCATCGCACACCGCTAACGGCTCAACTCTTGGCAAACAGAAGCCACAATGCACTTTTTAGACAACAGCGCGTCCGAAAATTGAAGACGAATTGGCATTAAAACAAAGTTACATCTTTTTCAACTATAGATCACAGACAAGCGAGAAAACCGGCTTACTGCACTGTGTCCGTCCACTGTCATAACGTACGAAGGGTCTACCGCTTCCATTCAACAAAGTAAGTGGAAGACTACAATGTTTCTCTGGAAAGCATACTCACTGAAAGTGTAGCGAATGAAACAGGAATTGAAAAGTCTCCTCCGCTATTCTGTTTTAGATGCGAAAGTATGTGCAGAATTGACAAGCACTCTACCGTTCTTATGCTCCAGTGGTGAGAAGTAAGCATAAAATAAACGGAACTCACAGCATACAAAGAGACACAGTTACTCAACAGCGAACACGGCTAATGCCCACATCAAGTAAGTTCACTGTTAACTAAAATTCCTACAGCCAACACAAATGTGCTATAATACATTTAATATACGCCACTTCTTTTTTTTCACATTTACAGAATTGAAAATTAAAATAGCCGCCTTCTTTTTCAAAATAATACAAATGAGAAGAACACACTACAAAGTTCAGGTACCATTTATAACTCCTAGAAATAATTAGGGTTAAAACAATGAGAGAAGGGCCTTAAAAATACTGAATTCCTTTTTTAAATGTTTATGTTGTTACAGATTACACCGTGTCATTGCCCTGATGAAAATCCCAAGACTAATACAGGGATTTGAAACGCGTCGGCACCGTTCCACATGCAATCCGTGAGGGAATCTGATTAAATATTGCCCATAAGTCTCGAAAGGGATATTCAACAAGGTTTCCATCCCCGCTGACTTTAAGCTTTATCCCCATGGCCAGTAACTCTCAAAAATGAGAAAGAAATTGTTGTGTTATGAGAGTTCTTTGAGGTTATTTTTCAGCAAAACTTAAGACTGGTGTAACATGTTTAATGATAAATGTGATTTTATTTGCACTATTCTGAATGTCCGATTTATTATTGATTGTTTTTTTATTGTTTTTCTATTGTTATGATTAATTGAAAATGTATTGTGTATCGCCTCATTTTCAGGCTTGCATGAAAATAATGTAATTGTGTTTATAAGTGTTAAATATTGGCAAAGCAATTGAGCCAGAACCAAGAAAATATATATATATTGGTTCCAATGCCTGCTTGAATAAACAGAAGGACATTATAAAATAAGTTGGCCGGATTCTCTTTTTTCTTGACACTTTGTAAAAGTGGCATTTCTAAAATAGCACTGTAAAATCCAACTACACCAGTAAGCAGGATTTATCACCACTATTCTATACATACCAAACATGGCAACACCACTCCTTTCTGATCAGGAATTACCACATAAAAGTATATAACGGAATTCCCAATGCTAGTCTATGAAAGGAGTAGGCCTCACAGTAGTGAGAAACAAAATAGGCTGTTTGTCACTACCAGGACATACTACACATAAAGGCACATGTCCTACCTTTCACTTACACAGCACCCTGCCCTTTGGGCTACCTAGTGCCTACCTTAGTGGTGACCTATGTGTAATAAAAGGTGAGTTTAAGGCTTGGCAAGTAGTTTTAAATGCAAACTCAAAGTAGCAGTAAACTGCCCATCCAGGCCTGACAGTGGCAGGCCTGAGACGGGTTACTTCTGTGGGTGGCACAATCAGTGCTGCAGGCTCACTAGTAGCATTTAATTTACAGGCCCTGGGTGTATTGGATACCACATTACAAGGGACTTGTAAGTAAATCAAATATGCCAGACAGCTGTAAACCAACCATACCTTGTTTAGAGGAGAGAACACATGCCCTTTAGCACTGGTTAGTTGTGGTAAATTGCCCAGAGTCCTAAAGGCAACAAAAAGAAGGCCAGAAAAAGAGGCCGAGGAAGGCAAAATGTTTGAGGATAACCCTCTAGAAAGGGCCAGGTCCAACAAATCTTTATTGACATTTTTGAATATTGCATTCATTCCATCTAGTGCTCGAACATTCTATATTTAATCATAGATTCCAGGCTGGGTCTGTCTTCCACCCCGGACACATAAAATAGGGGTACATAAACCATTTCACAGAGAAGCAAGCGCCATAGTGCTATTTAGTGCACTGTCCCGCATTTGCGGAAATGTGTGGGAGTGCACCCTGGTGGTCATCCGGCAGTGTCTGTCTGAGCTACGTGTGATCTCTTGTCAACAAATTCTTTATCTGCCCAATGTGGGCCAAAACGTTAAAACACTTGTGCTGTGGAAACGAGTTAGCTTCCATTATGGGATAAATTACAGACCATTTCCTTCACAGATGAACACTGTGTCCCGGAGGAGTATAGTGGACTAGCAGGAGGGGGGAGGATAATGGGAAGATAACAGGGAGGGCAGAGATGGCATAGTCATGATGCTGCATTTATATGTGTAAGCAGATAAAAGGGGGGATAGTAAAGATAGGAGTATTCCTGCCCGGAGCACTTTGCAAATTGTCTCAATTACTCTGGGTGCAGTGTGAGGTGCATCCCCTGCTATTGCGTCTGGCTGAGGAGGTATAAGAGCAGCACGCAATAGTTCATGGTGGTCTTGGCCTTAACATCATACAAGTATGTATCCCATACATCGCTGGGCAATGCATCTCTCTGACACAAACATAGTGAGCACCAGGTTGCAACAACAGCTGTTGCCCACTTCAGTAAGTCGTGTAGCTATAGTTGAATAGGCAGGGCCTCACTATCTTTCCAAGCCACAGCCATTTGGCTAGCACGTATGCTAGGTCGAAAAACATCATGGTGTTTTTGTTTTTACTTGTGCGCGCAATTACACCCAGTAGGCACTGTAACGAGTCTACCTGTAATATCCACCCTATTTTGTCTGTCATATTTGTCACTATCACTGTCCAGTATTGTGCAATGATTGGGCAATCCCATACCATATGGCTGAAGTTTGCCTTGGGACATGGGCATTTAGGACACTTAGAGGATGAGGTCGGGAACATGCAGCATATGCGCATCGGCATGAAGTACATCTGGTGAACGTAACTGAAGTGCGTTTACTTGAATCAAGGGATTCTAGAGAACTTGTGTATGTATTTGAGCGCTGTGGTCCACTGTTTGTCCATAAGTTCCTGTCCAAGCACAGAAAACAAACAAATTGATTGACCCCGAAGGAAGGTATGTGGTGTCAGGCATTTGGCTGGCCAAGACTTGACCACTGTAGGGGTCTTTGTTCCAAACACGAATCAGGGCGGGTTTCTCCAGAAATTAACTAGGAAATTGGCCCCTTAAATGACACACAACATGCTTGTGAAAGGTGACTTCAATTGTATTGCTGACCCAGATCACTCATAGCCTCTTTGGTACACCGTGTTGCTAGGCAATTCAGGAACTGGCAACAGAGATAGGGGTTAGTGGATTAGTGGAGACCTTCGCACCCTGATACTAGGGACTACTCATACTTTTCAGGGCTGCATGAACTTCATGTGCGATTGGATACATTTTTGTGTCCCCCTGGGGTGCTTTGTGAGGTGAGTATTTATGCAGGATGGTCTCTGACCATAACCCTGTTCTGCTTTCATTGGGGTGGAATAGAGAGCTGCCCCGAATACCGGACTGGCATTTGCGAGTGGAAACCTTAGGGGATCCTTTTTTTCATAATGTCATTGGAGAGGCAGTGGAAAAATATTTTCAGGAAAACACGGCTTCGACTGGGTCTCCTCTGACGAAGTGGGATGCATTCAAGGTTGTTATTTGAGGGCGTTGTATAGCGGAAATAGTGGTGGTAAGGAGTACCTTGGTGAAAGAGATTGAGAAGCATGAGAAGGTACTGCAGGAACTCAAGTTTGCGAGGCCAGGAAATGCAGGTCTGAAACAGCAGCTTTTAGATGCTAGCAAGCAAGTAGCGGTAGATATAGTATGACCAGGGCACATGCGGAGCATGATAAGATGGGTACTCTGTTGGCTTGGCTTACAAATCCTAAGAATAGAAGCACACAGATCCTGGAAGTGGAATGTGAGGATGGCACACCTCTATACACAGGAGGCCATCAATAGCAGATTTAGGGAATATAATTTAGTGTTATATGCCTCCCCTCGGGAGTTGCCACCTCAGTTTATCACTAAGTTTCTAGACCTGGTGGAAATGCCGAGGATTACTGTGGAGGAAGTGAGAGACCTGGGTGGAGATGCTACCATTCAAGAAGTAAAGGCTGCTATAAAGCATATTGCGAGAGGGAAGGTCCCTGGATTGGATGGATTCCCTGTGGAATTCTATGCTGCTTATATGGAGACATTGTTGCCAAAGTTGGTCACTTTCTACTTGGCTGCCCGTGAGGTGGGACGCTTCCTCCCCCACAACTGCGGAGGCATTAGTAATCTCTTTGTTGAAGCCTGGAAGAACTCTGGAGGATGTATGGGCTTATCGTCCACTTTCCATGCTAAATTTGGATTATAAATACTTAGAAGAGTCTTGACAATGCGCCTGTTGCCATTAATGCCCGCAGTAATACATACAGACCAGTCTGCGCTCAAACTTGAGTGAAATACAGCTCATAACATCTGGAGGATGCTGGTGATTATGGAATCAGAATTCGAAGAGAAAGAAAAGGCGGTGATTGCGGCAATAGATATTGAAAAAGATATTGAAAAAGCCTTTGATTGTCTTCGCTGGGATTTTCTTTATAGGGTGTTCAATAAAATGGGATTGGGAATTGGGTTTGTCCAATGGGCAAAGCTCCTGTATGCTGCACCTACTGCTCGAGTTCGAACGGTTAGGCTTATCTCTGAAAGGTATGTGGTGGGAAGGGGGTGTGGCAAGGCTGCCCCCTTTCACCAATTTTTGTTTGTAATTGCAGTCGAACCACTCACTAGTTGCGTGAGGACCGGAGGGGCCTGCAAGGGACTGGAGGTACAGAGCATCCAGCATTATTCAGCATAATATGCAGATGGTATGTTGTTTTTCCTGAGATACGCAAATGTTGATTTACCTCATGCAATTCGCCTCCTAGATCAGTTTGGGCAACCTTCAGGCTTATGCATAAATTGGAATGAATCATATCTGTTCCCATTACTGAAGGATGTACCGCAACCTGAGGGATCTAAGGGGCTTACTTGGGAGGGAACTTGCCTAAAGTATCTGGGGGTTCAATTATACAATGCACCCAATGATTTATTGGGGGTATGATTGGAGTGGTACCAGATGCCTACGTACATCTGTAGAGTTCTGGAGGACACTGCCGCTTTTGGTGACAGGACAAATAGCGGTAGCGAAAATGGTGGTGTTGCCTCGATTGCTTTACTTTTTCACAGCACTGCCTATGGTGATACCCTGTAGAGTCTTTTAAGAACTTGATTCGCTGTTGATTTGGCTTATATGGGGAACAGGCAGGTGCAGAGTGGCCTTGTCTAAATTACAATGATCAACATCAAAGGGAGGATTACCCACACCAGATTTGGAAGCCTGTTACTTAGTGGAACAGTTGCAGTGGTTTGTACACTGGATCCACTCAGGAGGCACAGTTAGAGATGTTACTAGAGTTTGATGTGTTTTCATAAAATCCTTTGGGCTCCATGGAGACCCACTGAGTTGAGGGTTGCGCAACACTCTTGGCATCGTGCGCTCAAATGAAACCATGCTCAGGTGCCCTATGCCAGGGCATCCCATTAAGAGGACTGGTGCAAAATAATCTGGGCAGACGATTGAGAGGTTTAGCAGAATGGACTAGCCATGGGGTGCATAAGATAGGATATCTTTATAGGGATGGGGAGCTACTACCATTCGAGGAATTTTCAAATTCTTTTGAGGTCCTAAAAGGGCAATTTCTATTGCATTGGGCCGTATTAGCAAGGGTGTGCCTCCACTGGGGTATGGCTTTAGAGAAGCCTCAACTGCACAGAGCTTGTCAAGTGCTGTGCACTACGTCGGGCCACATCAAGGCAGTGATGTGTCTTTATCAGGCATTACGGAATTATATAGTAACACCCCTTGTATGTCTAAGAGAAAATTGGGAAGAGGACGTGGCACACCCCATTACCAAGGCGGGCTGGGCGAAAATTCTTACGAGTTTGGATACTGTGTCTAGGACTGCAAGATTTAAATTGATTAACTTTTTTTTTTACTTACATAGGATGTATCTGACTCCGGGGAAAATAGCTCGGATTTATCAGGACATAGCCATGGCCTAGATGTGGTGAACAAGGAGTGGAAAAGAGGCACATGGTGTGGTCATGTCCATCACTGGTGGGATACTGGAGGAAGATAGTGTCCTGTATTAATGAGGTGACGCAGAGAACTATTGAGTGTGCTCCCATCGTCTGTCTTCTAGGGGGATTTGCTATGTGCAAAAACACAACTGGGTTTATGGACTTGGAAGGTGGCTAGGCGCGCCCCAGGGTAGTGAAATGGATGGAGGAGCTGGTTTGATCGGCGAGCTATGAGAGTACAGTGAGAGTATAGTGAAGTAAGGAAAGGAAAAGGATCAATTGACAGGGTACAAGCATGGGATCACTTGTAAAGATCAGCAAAAAAATCCTGAAATGGTGGATGAATCTGGGGAAGAAAGCGCGTAGAAGCAGTACAAATAACTTCTGAAATGGAAGGCTACCAGAATGTGTATTAGGTGTGGAGGCTATGATGGAAATGTAGTGATACATGATGTGATGGGGACTGGACTTTTGGGGAGAGGAGGTAGTAGGTTAATTATTGCAATGTTTTGTTTATCTTTCTGTAAATGGCATTAAATTATCTTTATATTGAAAAAAGCTCCTGTCCAGGCACGTTTGCCCATTTGTCTTTAAGAGCCGAAAAATTGATTATCTGTGCATCTAGCAACACTTTTGTACAATACCGTGACCGCCCGTCGGGCGGCGCCTTGGGTAAGCAGCACCTGCAGGGGAGTGCAGTGCTGCAGTTTATTTTGCTCTGGCCCCCACAGAGTCCCTATCTTTGTTAAAAATGCATTAGAAGATAGAAATTGACCTATCTGAGCTACATCATAAAGTAGCTGGGGAATGTTTCTGCCCACCTGGTTTTTGGAACACAGTGATGTAGAAAGAACTGAATTCACTTAATTGTCCTTCAATTTTAGTTGGAGCACTTATTGTCTACACACAAATATTGGTTTTGGAAAGTTTGCTGAATTTCAGAATTTTACTAAGGAATAAGCAAAAAAATACTTAACAATTTCACCCCAATGAGGGATTCTGGGAGGCAGTGAGAATAGTTGGAGATCTGGCTGACCTCTAGTTATGAAGAAAGAGCTTCAGATTGGAGATTAAGGTGTGTGCTGTGGGCATCACAATGAGGATTAGGTCTATGTCAATCATGTTGTCAGTTTAACAGGCTATTGTTTTAAATAGGAATTTAGCTGGATTAATTGTTATGATTGGTGTATATAAGAGGAATGTAGGGAGATTGTTTGCAATATGGGCTTTATTAATGTTATCTTTCAGCCGTTCTGATTATAAGTGGTAATTATTCTGGATATCTGAAGTGAGAAATATTTGTGCGCTATATCTACAAAAGATTTAGCTTGTTAATCAATGCCTTTCTTTGATCTTATTTGAGGTCATGATTGGTTCAAAGGTAAGCATACAGTTGTTTGACAATGCTAGTTGTCTATGGAATTTGAGGACCTCTTTTGAAGCAGTCGTAACTATGGAGATGTTCTTTAGCCGATGGCTGAGCTTATAAATGCCCATCTTGAAGAAGACAAAGTCTTCTGCTAAGAATTTGCAATCCATTTGAACCATGTTGCAATTGGCCTTGAACTCCGTCACATCAGATTCCTTTTTGCTTTTTTAGTTTTCAGATTTTTTTAGTTCTGAAATTCTATTTGAAAATCCCAATGCTCGATCAAGCAATGTAACTCATGGATTACTTCAATCTGACATTTTGGATGATCGCTACCCTATGTTCAGGACCGTATCTTTGATATTTCTAGTAGCACCTAGAGGTGGTGTTCTTGAAGAAGGGAGAGATATGGGTTTATCACACCAGTGGGTAAATTATTGCATCTTTTAAGGTGTTTTTATTTTCTATCAGACTTAAGGGGACCATCATATTGGGAAACCTGCTCATAATGTCATCCAAGCCTGCTCTATAGTGACTATTCAATGGTGAGACAGAGAGTTTCTTGAGAATGTAAACCCTGGGTTGGATAAGCCAGGTATGGAGGTTATGCTTTAAGAGGATACATTAAAACAGTGTTAATATGAATATAGCAGTGTTAGTCCCTCAGTCTGAAAGGTTTTAGGAGCCACAACCAGATTAATGGCATACCCTAAATGCTCCAATTCCATATGTAACTTTATTGATTCTCTATAGACATAGTTGTGTGACCGTCTGACAACAGTGTCTTTGTGTGATTTTCGCCACCTTCAGTGTGATCTTCATCTGGCTGTGCTTATGAGTTAGGTTTCATCACAATCTACAGTGTAATAATTCTCCTGAATGAGTTTTTTTTCAGCTTGAGTTTGCCTCAATATGGGCCGATGGATGATTTTATTTACTGGGGGTGATGGTGAGATTTCCGGTCCAAATATGCCCTCTGTGAGACATTCCTCAAGAGGTTTATACTGTGATCATGTCTGGTAGTCAGTTCATCTACAATGTCCTGAGTGTAAATGTACTCTAGCAGTACGGCTACATCTTGGCTATACCAACATCGCCATGAGCCATGTGTAAACATCTACGGTCATGAACAGGATGAAAAAATAAAGAATAAAGAAGAATATTTATTTTGGACTGATTTTTCTTGGATTTATTTCCTGATAACGTAAATTTGTTTCTTGCTCGGGAACGGGAACTTGTTTCATATTTGTTCTTTGTGTATCTTTGGTCACAGAGGATTTTCTGGATACGTAGGTGGCCGTTTCCTATCTGTTCCCTTGAGCACTTCTTAGATATTACTGGTATTTTGATTATATAATGGTATTGCGCAAGGTCTGACCTAGCCACGTTCCAAAGTCACATTGTACTCTAGCAGTAGTTTGTACTCAAAGCATGGCCTTTGGTTGACGGAATATAGGATTTCGATCTGCACATTAAAAATCTATGGCTGCACAACTCCTGACACTTATATAAAGTGGAAATCAGACTTTTATGCTTCCCTGAAATTGCATTTTGACAACTTCTTTTTATGCATTTAGTATCTCGCTCCTTACAAACACTCACTGTTAGCATTGACTACATAAATTAAGGTACCAGATGTACAAAGCGTTTTTGAGGTTCCAAAGGGCCTGATTCTTTGAATCAGGCAGTTATTTACCACAAAAAAGCTATTTTTGGCATGTACAAACATCAAACTGTGATTCGGTAACACATTACTGAATTGTAATTTGTGTTTACTACCAAATACCGATTCGGCATTTGAGAGGGGCGTCGCTTCCAAATACTAAATTGGCATGGTTTGTATTAATGTATTGTCACCAAATTCCAGTCGCAAAACAGTAATTCTTTACCACTAATCCAAAATTGGTGGTAACCCATTCACAAATGGGAAGGGGTACACATGGGACACTTTCTGTTTTGAAAAGGTTAAACAATTTTTTTTAAGTGGTCTCACGGACCAATGCCTTCTCTTCAAAAATGAAACATAAGCGTTTAATATTCTTTTTTGAAACACATTCCATTTTCCTTTAAGGAAAACGGGCTGCATTTAAAAAAAAGATATTGCTTTATTAACAAGCATTGGCAATACCACCAGGTCTGACCTTAAAAGAATGTGACGCATTGCAAGCAGATAACATGGGAATTAATATGCGTTCTTTGGAAGCAAAGAATTGTAGAATAATATTGGTGTAGATTAAAAGCTCAGGTGACAGTTGCCCTGCCAAGCCAGGCCTAAAAATCAAGTTACTGTCCTTCCTCGGCATCATTTCTCCTATTAAACATAATCAGCATTCTAACATTAAATGAGCTACTCAGAAAAAACATTAAAAACAGGGGGTTGGAAGTGGTGCGCGCCTTCATGTATACAGGCATGTGCACGACATGTGTGACTGAAATATTAAGAAAAGGGAGACCAGCAACATTCATTGTGATGTTTATATAACCCTTCAGCAAGCCTTATTGTGTAAAGAGCTATGTAGCTCTGCAGCTTATATTTGGACGAAACAAACCCAGTAGCAAGGGAATACTTACTAGCCAATTGGATTGCATTTACTTCCAGGGTTCACAAAGCCTAAAACCAATTTGAGCCTAAGGTTTAGGTGCTGATAACTGTCTCCTAATGAAGTTTCCTCCCCTTAGGGGGTCGCCCCGCCTTTCTTGGCACCATTTGAGTAGTGATAATGGAGTTGTCCTGACAGCAGGCACACGCGCACGAGGAATACTGGGAAATGGATGTTCGCGTAATATACAACCCTGGTCACTGAGAACCGATTTTCTTCTTCTGGGGAATTGTATTTAATAGATCTCCTCCTACTCCAATCCCGAGGGAAACGACCTTGGTGGAAATAAAAAAGCCTTTGGGATATTTCATTTCCTTGCTGTTCTGCGCTGTACCTATCCTTTGCGTGATCTCTGCTACATTTTAGTGACTTCTTTTTTCAGTCTTTGCACGTGTTAACTGACCTGCAGCTATGTATGAAAAAGTTGTTACTGTCACTGTTAGTCGTTATTGCAAAGCCAACATTTATGACGGTTTATTCATCTAGAAGCTGTTAAATAGCCCTGATATTTTCGAATTAACATCCAGTGTCCGCTTTCTGTATTTTACTCCCTTTTGAAAAAAATGCAAACAGTGTCTGCTGAGGAAGTGGTGGTGACCTAAATAGAAAATAGATGATCTGACGTCATAATGTGTTGGCTCGATCTTATTGCGCTAGTGTTTTCATTTCGCTCGGCGCCAGACCTTAGATTAAGCAGTATGTAATCATGTCACCAAAAACAAACTGGAGCAGGAGATATCTGTAAATTATAGCGTAGTCATTCTAAGCAAAGAGTCGAGCTAAGCCAAATGGAATAAACGACATGTAAGACAAAGAGCAGTAGTTAGTGGGAGGGTGAGAGACGTCCAAATGAACAAGTTTTAGATTAACGATGTGGAGTGTAGCGCAGAGGATTGCATTTCCTTCTGAGTGTATGCACCCTTGTTAAAGTATAAGCCTACTGAGATCTCAATTGGTTGCACTCTTTTTGAAGCTTTAACAATGTTTTAATAATTGGTCATTTATCTGCAACAACCATTACCTCCACGTCCTTATCTCCTCCTCCCAATCTTTACTCATAAGGTATAGTCACCTTCCAAGGCAGAAAAGAAACAGGAAATGCTTGAAAAGTGTCCCTCCCCCATAGGCATTATCCTTTGAGAGTACACTTTAACAACATTTCTCCTGCCCTTTTTAGTTTTCGCCTGCACAGCGCTTCCGAAATCTCTTGTACTTAATATAGCCTTATAGCCCGCTGCCGAGGGCTATACCAGTTGTTAAAGGCCCTGATCCCGAGTTATAGGCCCAAGCCGCAGGCGAGGGCCTATAACGAGGGAGAGGGCCTTTAACAACTGGTATAGCCTGAGGCAGAAGGGCTATAAGGCTATTAGAACATTCCACCCACTAAGGGTAGAATGTTCTAAATTAAAAATGGAGAAACAAAAAGACAAACATTGGAATGTTGGAGTGCTGGTCTTATACCAGCCATTATAAGCCCAGAGCTACTCCATTGTCTTCAATGGAGCTCCCAACATTCCAATGTTCTAATATATGTTAAAAGGGGGCTCTTATCAGTTCCCAAAACCAAATTACTGTGTTCATTCGCTTTTGTGCGGAACTTTTTTTGGTTAACTTCCCCTAGCTGCAATCATTTACGATACTTCTGCTAAAGCTGTGCACACTGTTTAAGCCCCATCGACTGTCAAGATAAGATCTCTTCCCATGGAAAAGACAGGCCGCTTCTAACAGTATGCTGGAATGCTTGCTGTTCATTACTTAGTTTTGTAAAGCAGATGCATTAGCCTTAGAACGTTTGTGGCATTTCCTATTTATGCCCCAGTACCTTTCTTTGCGCTTTGTAGGCATTATCGGATTGATTTTTTCAACTTAATCTATTTGATCATTAGGATCAAATTCTGAATGTTGTAATAAACTTTGCACTTTAAAAATAAAGGTAATGTACAAGAGCTATGCTATATTGTACTACTAAACAGGCAGCCATAAGTGCAGTTACCTTGCAGATAACAGGGTCAGGATTTGTATCAATCAATGAATCAGGGGTTTGTAAAGCGCACTACTCACCCGTTAGGGTCTCAAGGCGCTGGGGGAGGGCAGCTCCGTTTGGGTCATCTGAAGAGCCTGGTCTTGAAGTCTGCAGTGCACCTGCCCCAAAAGTTGTCAGAACTCCTCTAAACACATAATATTGCTATATTTGACTACTGAATAGGCAGTCACAATTGCAGCTACCTTGTAGTTAAAAGGGACTTAATTTGAATGATGCAGCAGGTGAAGTGGCACCGGGGTCAAAAGACCTAGGGACCCCACTAAACCCAGAATATTGCTCAAATTTAAAACTGAACTGACAGGCACAAGTGCAGTTACCTTGCAGACAACATGGTCATAATTTGAATGGTGTAGCACATAGATACAAACATTTTCTCAGGGGCAGAGTATGGTCTGTGGTGAGCCCGAGGGCCGCATTGATGCTAGCAGGATGGAAGTGGGGCTTTGTGGGTGTTTAAATGTTGCAGGATGCTTTATTAGATAATTTTCCTAAACTTTAGTTAGCTTCTAAATAAAAGCTTCCCCATTTATTTAACATCTTTCTGAATGTTAGTGCTCTCTGAAGTAAACAGCAGTCCAGTGGTGCTGTTAACCCGGGGGCCGCATGTGAAGGCCAGGAGGGCCGCAGATGGCATCCGGGCTGTACTTTGAGTATCACTGGTGCAGCATGTGCAGTGGCATCAGGCCCAAAAATTGTTAGAACTCCTCTAAACACCTAATATAGCTATATTTTACAACTATACAGGCAGCCACAATTACAGTTATCTTGCAGTTAAAAGGGGCTTGCTTTAAATGGTGCAGCAGGTGCAGTGGCACCAGGGCCAAAAGTTGTCATAACTACACTAAATACCAAATATTGATATATTGTACTACTAAGCAGGCAGTCACATGTGCAGTTATCTTGCAGGCAACAGGGTCATCATTTGAATCATGCAGCAGGTGCAGTGGCACCGGGCCCAAAAGTTATCAGAACTCCTCTAAACACCTTATATTGCTATATTTTACAACTATATAGGCAGTCACAAGTGTAGTTATCTAACAAGCGCTAGGGTCAGGATTTCAATAGTGCAGCAGGTGCAGTGGCACCGGGACCAAAAGCTCCAGGCACCCCACTAAACACTAATTATTGCTATATTTTACTACTAAATAGGCAGTCACAAATGCAGTTCTCTTTCAGGCACTAGGGTCATGATATGAATGGTGCACCAGGTCCAGTGGCACCAGGCCAAAAAGTTGTCAGAACCACACTTAACAACAAATATTGCAATATGTTACTACTAAACAGGCAGCCACAAGTACAGTTATCTTGCAGGCAACAGGTCATTATTTGAATGGTACAGCAGGTGAAGTGGCACTGGGCCCAAAAGTTGTCAGAACTCCTCTAAACAGCTAATATTGCTATTTTTGACAACTAAACAGGCAGTCATAAGTGTAGTTATCTAGCAAGCACTAGGGTCATGATTTCAATAGTTCAGCAGGTGCAGTGGCACCGGGACCAAAAGCACCAGACACTCCACTAAACACCTAAAATTGCTAAATTTTATCCCTAAACAGGCACCCACAAGTGCGGTTACCTTGCAGACAACAGGGTCATGATGTCAATGGTGCAGCAGGTGCAGTAGCACCGGGCCCAAAAGTTGTCAGAACTCCTCTAAACACAAAATATTGCTATATTTTACTACTAAACTGGCAGTCACAAGTGCAGTTACCTTGCAGACAACAGGGTCGTGATTTGAATGCTGCAGCAGGTGCAGTGGCACCGGGCCAAAAAGTTGTCAGAATTGCTCTAATCACCTAATATTGCTATATTTTACTACTATACAGGCAGACACAATTGCAGTTTTCTTTCAGTTAAAAGGGGCTTGATTTGAATGGTGCAGCAGGTGCAGTGGCACTGGGGCCAAAAGCTCTAGGGACCACACTAAACGCAGAATATTGCTAAATTTTACTACTAGACAGGCAGTCACAAGCGCAGTAATCTAGCAGGCACTAGGGCCATGATTTCAAAGGTGCTGCAGGGGCAGTGTCACTGGGGCCAAAAGCTCTAGAAACCCCTCTAAACACCAAAAATTGTGAAATTTCACTACTAAACAGGCAGTCACAAGTGCAGTTACCTTACAGGCAATGAGGTCATGATTTGAATGGTGCAGCCGGTGTAGTGGCACCGGGCCCAAAAGTTGTCAGAATTCCTGTAAACACATAATATTGCTATTACATGAATTAATTCTATTATTTCCCTCTTTCATTTCATTATTCAAAATGTTACTATTACTTACCCGCACTATACCACTAGTAACAGCACAATATATTGACTTTTTGTACATAAACAAGTTAAAACACTTTAACAGACTTTCTGTAACTTATATTTTACAACTACTCAGTAAGCTACAACTTACAACAAAAAACAGCTTATTATTAATCACCTAGGCGAAACCTAATGCATTTACCAATGCGTGTTTCTGTCTCACTCGAGACAGGGACGGAGGACTCCGGGTGGGAATCGGCATTGTATACTTACATGATGGTTGCTTCTTCATGCATTAGGCGCCACAAAGTGGTCAGTAACTGTTGGCAGGTATACAGGTGGCCTCACTGCGCGTTCACAGTGTGTATACTTTGGGAAGCTTTTTCGAGGATGCGTATGGAGCTAGGTTTTTTCAGGGTGGTTTTCCTTGCATTTGCAGGCCCCTGGCTGAGGGTGCATGTGCATAGAGATGCAGCTGCACTCTCAGCACATCTGGGAAATGAGAGTATTTTAGTTGCTGTTCAGGTAAGTCCGCACAGAGATTTTGCTACATGGTGTGCTGGCGATATTGTGGATTTCTTCGTGTTTGGCTGTACTTCTGCCTCTGTGTATTTGCCATAAAGAAACATTCTCGCAAGAGGATGCATGTGGATTCCTCCTCCTCGAATGACTCTTCGGTCTCTCTTCCTCCAAAATAGGCTTCTAAGGAGGGGGAGGATGAATATCTCAGAAGGCTAATTAAGGAGACCTTGTGTGAACTGAATGTGGCAAAGGCTCCGCAAAACCATTTATGGGGGAGTGCTCTACTGATGTGTCATCTCTTTCATATGAGGAGCTGCCCACTGTTGTGGATGAACAAAAGGGGAAATTTATTGGTAAAGGCTTGCTCCTCAAGCTGCTGGTGCATGTGAAACAGAATATGGGTTTTCAGGGGGAGGAGACCCTGAGCCTTCTACTTCTGGTGGTGGCCTTTTGCAGCAGTTTCAGCAGTCGATCCAGATGTATTTCTCATGATCAGACAGAAAAAAAAGCTGATTCCATCCTGAAAAAGTTATACTCGGGATCCCATCTGGCCTTGAGAGCTGCCATTTATGACACGTATGTGTCTCAGTACTTGATCTCCAATTTCAAGTAACTTTTCAAAGCAGTGGAACAGGGGCCAGAGTGTTCCTCCTTGCTAGAGGGCATTGATCAGCAGATTGAATACATGTCGGACATTTCTTTTGATGTAGTTAGAGCTACTGCTTCAATTGCAGCCCAACGCAACTTGGTTCTCAAGGATTGGTGCACGGATTCTAGCCAAAATTCCTCTGCACTGCGCTTGCCTTTTGAGGGTTCTCAGCTGTTTGGAGCACAGTTGGAAAGCAAGTTGCATAAGCTTTTTCAGGAGTAGAAGCACTCCTCTCAAGCAGTTATCTTTTCCTCCTCCTGCAAAGGCTCTTTCTGTTTGTCAACCCTCTCATCGCCAGCATCAAGGCCAGCAAGGGAGGTTTCGCCCTAGGAGGGAGCATGATAAGAAACCTAAATCACCAAAGAAACAGCACTCCTGACTATCTTGGGGGTGGCCAGCCCTGTGTGGTCAGACGTAGACTGTGCTTTTTCCTGGCAGCATGCTCAAATTCACTTTAGATGCTTGGATGCTCCAAATAATTTGCACAGGATACAGCATAAAGTCTGTGGCCCTTCCACCGGAATCAGGAGTGAGACTAACCCCATGGCCATCTCACAAGGAGAAGAGGCTTGCTATTCAACAGGGACAGAGGCTATGTTGTAGAAGGAGGTGATTTCGGAGGTTCCCCTGATGTCCAGAGATCGAGGTTTCTATTCCATCATTGTTTCTAGTACAGAAGGCCACAGGAGGTTTCCAGATGGTGCTAGATCTCAAACATCTGAACAGATGTGTGCAGACTGTTATGTTCAAAATGGAGCCTCGGCAAAAGATTACTCCCTTAGTGTGCAGTAATCACTGGATGGTCACCTTGGACCTTCAATATGCCTACTTCCTTGTGGCAGTCAACCTGTTCAACCAGAAGTATCTGCGCTTCTGTATCAACAAACTTTACTACCAATTCAATGTACTTCCATTTGGGTTGAAGTCCGCTCCTTGGGTGTTCACCAAGGTGGTGGTTCATCTAGTGGCATCTCTCCATCTTCAGGGTATTAGCCTATATCCCTAACTAGATAATTGGCTCCTACATGTGCCCACAGAACAACAGCTTCTACAGATCTTGAGGAAGGCACTGGTGCAGGTTCAGGAGCATGGGTTCCTTCTCAATTGGGACAAGTGTCAACTAAAGCCTATACAGGAACCGATCTTCATAAGGGCCTGCTTCAGGACAGACTTAAACTCATTTTTTCTTCCCAAACCATGAGCCAGGGTCTGAGGCCTCTAATAATCCAGATGCTCCAGAGTCAGTCTCTATCTGTTCGCCATTGGCTGCAGCTGCAGGGACATATGGCAGCAACAGTCTTTACAGTCCCGTGGGCCTGGTTCCATCTTCGCCCTCTTTGGAGTCATCTTCATGCCTTTTGGGCGCCTTCCTCTGGAGACTTTGAGATGATGATATGCCTGATTCGTGAGCTCAGGGAGGCTCTGGCTTGGTGACTTTTCCCAGAATTCTTATGCAGGGGTGTGGAGTCGACCCCCCCCCAAAGGTTTTGATGATGAATGCCAGTTCTTTCAGGTGGGGGGCAACTCTGGAGATGACCTCTGATAGACCTGATAGCATTTGGTGGTCTTCCCCCAACTTTTTGCCTACCTCCCTCCATTTCTCTGAACTCATTTTTGCTGGCTTTAGGACTCTGTGTACTTTACCACTGCTAACCAGTGCTAATGTGTTTGTGTTTTTTTTCCTTTAAACGTGGTAACATTGGCTCATACCCAATTGGCATATTTAATTTACTTACAAGTCCCTAGTAACGAGCACTACATGTGCCCAGGGCCTGTACATTAAATGCTACTAGTGGACCTGAAGCATTCATTATGCCCCCACTTTAGTAGCCCTCTATCCATGGCTCAGGCCTGCCATTACAGAGCCTGTATGTTCAGTTTACACTACCACTTTGACCTGGCAAGACAAGCCTCTTGCCAAGAGGCCTAAACCTTCCCATTTTATACATCTAGGTCACCCCTAAGGTAGACCCTGTCAAGCTCACAGGGCAGGGTTCAATGTATTTATAAGACAGGACATGTACTTTTAAGTTTTACATGTCTTTATAGTGAAAAACTCTCAAATTAATTTTTCACTACTGCAAGGCCTATCTCTCCATAGGATAACATTGGGATCACCTTATTACATCTTTTAAGTGTAATTCCCAATTGTGAAGAAATTGACTTTTGAAGTTTGGGGTCACTGAACTCACAATTTAAAATCACAACTTGTGTTGAAATTGGATTTTAAACTACAGTTTGGCAAATGCAACTTTAGAAAATTGGCATTTACTTACTTTAACCATTTGATGCCTGCTGCCTGTCACTGTTCAATTTGGGTTGGGGGACAGCTGGGCTTTGTGTATTCCCTTTAGACATCCACACACAAAAGGCTCTTAGCTGTGTCTTGCTGGGCCATCCTTGGAGATGGGATGGCTGGACACAGCCTCACACTTACACCTGAATAGGCTGTGTCCTGCCCACACACAAAGGGCTGCTCACACTCCTGTAGTGAGCCTGGAGCCGGGGCAGGAAGAGAGGACCTCTGTGCGCTTAGGTGTCTTTGAAGTCTCCCCCACTTATGAGTACTGGACCTCTGACACCATGACTTTAGTACACTTCTGGACCTATGACCACTCTACCAGGAAGAAGAACTGCTGTACTGCTGGAAGGAATGTCACTCTGCTGCTTTGTTAGACTCTTGCCTTGCTGTGCTCTTGCCTTGCTCAGCTGCTCTGCTGCCTGCTGTTATTGTGCCCAGGTGAGAAGGACAAGACTTGCATCACTTGACCCAAAGTGACTCCAATGGCTTGCTGTCTTGCCTCCTGATTGAAGTCTCAGGGATGCAAAAGACTTCCAACTGCCTGCATCTGAATTCTGCAATCTGTGGGCCTGCCCTGCCAAGTGGGGCCACCCCAGTCATGGACCGTTGGAAGTGAGGGCAAAGATGCTTTCTCAGGCCCACCCATGCATCCTGACCGAACCGGTGCACCTTAACCATTACGTGGGTCGGAACAGACGCTTCCTCGTCAAGGTGAGGAATGGAGCCACCACATTCCATCTGGAAACAGCGCATCGCCTTCTTAATCGACGCATCGCATTCGAAACCAGTGCATCGCACTCGGAGCCAACACATTGCCTCCATTGCATGGAGAATCTCTAAGCATCCCGCCCACTGCGTGGCTTGACACCAACTGTAAAAAATGGGGTTTCTGGTTCGCTGGGGTATGCACTCACCACTCTAGTCAGGACAAGTCAGTTACACACCAAAGATGACCTGTGCTCACCCTGTGGTAGCTTATAAACAAGGTGGTCCCGGACAAGCACATTAAGAGAAGGAAAAAATAAATATAGACTAGGAATCAGTACTATATTTCTGCTGTCCAGCCAGACAGGATCAATTTAATATTTCAAATTATTAGCAACAGATAAAGTGGGGACACAATCCTGCATCCAACGAGGTATACATAAAACAAAATTAAACAAAACAAAGGCTCAGGCAGAACTAAATGCTTGTACGTAATGCATTAAATAAAACAAGCATAAATGTGAGGAGACACCGTTACACATGAACAATGACAAATCAGATTGCGTTTACGGTGTACAAAAATTTGACAACGTTTTGATCCCATGAAAGCAATTGTGGAATCATCATCAGGACATTAAATTACATGCCTGAGTAAATGCCTGTAAAACAAATGAAGAAAAGGGAAGAGAAAAAAAAGGAAACATAAAAGGGTCAATGTCTGGTAAGGTGTGAGAACGGCAGAGCCGCATAGATCATACAGTCGAGGGTGGAAGACCAAATTACTAAGTGCCTATGTAGACCTGCCGACGGGTAGGAACGACATATGGACGTAAATTCCAGTGAGGAGGTGGCAACTAAGCATGGTAACTAGCGAATAGAGTGGTGAAAAGGAGTGGAAAAAACGGCGAATAAAAGTAGTGAGTGAATGTGAGGTAGCTGGAGTGAGTAGCAGAAGAGGGATAAAAACTATGGTATGGTTGACAAGTCTGCTATTCAGGTGACAAATTATTAATTACAACAGTATGGTGCAATGCTTACCGTGGAAGTGATTAAGGCCTTACAATATAGGTGCCTAGAACCGGACCGCAACAGCTTGTCCAAATCGAAACCAAGTATTGATTGCGAGTCCCTGAAGTCGACCGCTGATTACAGCGGTACGATTTATCCTAAGACAAAAAATGTTTTTGGCAAGCGTTAATGCGGAATACCGCCTGTGGTGAGAATGGCAGTAGAAGTACTAATACATGCTCGGCGAGGGGCTTACCGTTAGTGTAGTGAGGCGGAATCAAGCCTTGCAAGGAGAAATGGCTAGAGTTGGACTGCGGTGGCATGTCCAAATGGGCAGCAGGTGAGGGAAACAGGAATAGAGTGCTCGCTGCATACAGCGGAGCGACGAGTCTGAGGGAAATGAAGGCGGACGTTAATGCCGCGTGTGATAAAAAAGGTAGTGGCAGTCCTAATGCATAAGTCTTACCGTTACTGAAGTAATCGGCCCCGTAAAGTAGGATAGTAACACCGCAACGGCGTGTCCAGTTGGGAGTCAGAAGAGAAGCCCCTGGAGTCAGGGTAGCCTGACTTGAATGTCCGCTAAATAAAGCGGTGCGATTGGCCTGTGGGAATTATAAGCAAGAGTGAGTGCGGCGAACCGCATGTGGAAATCATGGTGAGAGTCCTAAAAATGCTCCATGCAGGTCTTACCATTAGAAATGCCGGGTGCAGCAATGTGAACGCCTCGGTGTGGACAGCGGCGGCGTGTCGAGGCAGTAGCCAGGATACTAATGGTCTTCGCCGTGAGTGATCCTAAATGCGGACGACGTGATCATGTGATAAGTCACATGATCGGCTGCAAGGTGCAATTCAGAGGACCGGTGAGGTGGCGGCCATCTTGAAAGGGTGTGTGAAAGGGAAAACGCAGTTGGTTAAAGAATATAGATTCCAGGACCAGCAAGGAGGAAAGGAAGAATGGAACGGAATTTTGAAAGGGAGACAGTAGTTAGTCAATGAGCAAAATCATGGGGTATATTTCCATAAACCAATAAGTTGCAACATGGGTATCAATTGAATTTTACATAAAATTCATAAGTGCACATGAAGCACAAAGTGTGTAGAATAACACCTAGTAGTCCCATGGGCGAACAAGTTGCTGTATTTGTTCCTCCCTTTTCCCCTGATTCTGAGACTTCGGCCAAGTTCCTGGGGGAAGACAGGGTAATGATTCTGTTGGACCCATTTTGGCCCAGGAGGCATGGTTCCTGATGATCAAGTCTAAAGCCCTTCAGGATCCTTGGTTGCTTCCTCTTCATACTTCCCCTCTCTGGTTTCTGACCAAAATTATCTCCCAGAAGTTCCAACTGTCGGTTTGGGGAAGTTGAGAGGACAGGTTGGCAGCGACAAGGGTTGGCCAATCACCTAGCAGTGGCAGTTCAGAATTCCTGTTGTTCTTCAGCATTGCACTTGTATGGGCGCCATTTAGCAACATTCCTCTCCTGGTGTGCGGGGCATTCAGTCTCTCTAGTGGGTTGTTCCCTTACTGAGGTATTGCAATTCCTATAGGATGGTTATGAGAAGCAGTTGTCAGTTTCTACATTGCGAGCCCAGTGGGCTGCAATCAAGGCTTTTTGGGTTCCTTGGGGCAATTTGGGAGATTCTGATGATTTGTCTCCCACTTGTTGAAAGGTTTTTCTCGGTCTAGACCAATGGCTAAGTCTCTGCTTGTGGGCAAAAAGGTCATGTTCTGCAGACCTATTACCAATATCCCAGTGCTCCACTGTGGTGTGTGCATGCGGAAGGCCATGGAACTGGATCATTTCCCATTAAGTAGCTCTGAAATGTCTGTCACACTACCCATTTATATGTTTCACAGCTCAGGCATGCTCTGTCACTTTTCACCATTACATGTGTGAATTGTTGCACCAGTCCAGGTCCACCCTTTGTATCCTGGCACATTTAGTTGAATGCCCAACATGAGTCACAAGAACTCCCAGTCCCACAATACAAAGTAAAAACGCATGCAGGCCCAATCACAAGTTAGGTAGCACAGGCTAGTGCTGCCAGTCACCTTACCGTGCTGCCCTGTGCCACATGGAAAGTGGAGGTATGGCCCTTATACACAACATAATGTTCATTCCTGTGTACTCCCCCTGTGCAAAATAACACTGAGCTGCCTAATGCTGATGCAAGCACACTTGCCCCATATTGCAAGGATGCCTGCGTTGCAGACCGTATTGTTCCTGTACAGGCAGGGACACCTCCATGCACAAAAAAAATCATGTCAGGCTTTGACCTCCTCCCATGTGTGCTGCATGATGCCGCACATATAGAATGCCAATAAAAAAGGAGGAAATAAGGTACATCTCCTCGTTATGCCTTCCTTGGGGAGATGTAAGAATTGGTTGCATTCCTCACACAACAGATCCTTGTAAATCAGGAAATGTGACAAAACACGTGGCCGTTGCATTTGAAAAGCCATCCCAACGCCCATGGTAAGGCCCCTTGATGGCGAGTAAGGCAACACGTAATGTAATAAAAATTGAGAGGGACCCCTTACTCAAACCAGGGGAATAGGGTACTATTGACAAGTAGAAGAGAGAAATCCCTTGGTGGAAATATATATTCTATTAATACTGGGTCTCTAAATTCCCAACACAAAAGTTGTGGCCCAAATATTAGAGAATTCTAGGTTGAAAATATTCCTACACAACTAAGAAAGGTATAATTGAAAATTCTTGACTTTATTTAAAATTAATCACTTCATATAAAACACATTACACTTAAAATGACATCAAATTCACATACCTATTAAAATCCTTTGTTTGCATTCATTCCGAGCAAATGAAAGTGAACTAATAATACAATACAGTAGTTCAACACGAAAAAAACTCTATATTTTTTTACAGAAGCTTTGATCTCTAATATATGACACCAAACATTGAACAGAGAGACAAATATAGACAGTGCAATTTGTCATTAAAAACATATTCGATTGGAATAATTCAGGTGCAAATCCTAGATACAATTTATGATCCTTATCTAAAGGGCGAGCTGTTTCCACGGATTGTGTTGAATAGAGCGTTGACGCGTTTCGATGGTTCTATTGTTTACCCATCTTTCTCAAGACAAAATATACGTCTCTCTTGAATGGCACTATATGGTTGCCTTTGATCTCAGTCCTGCAGGCAAATACAATGTATTAATATTTCATATAATTACATACTGCTTATTATAGGTGGCTAGTAATTTGCACCAAATTAATTTAACATTCATTTTTTCTCATATATTTCACTTTCATACCTATTACCTTGAGTATTATTAAAATCTATTCATAATTTCTAAAATTTCATAGACATAACATTCATAATCTGTCTAACATTTAAAATTTAAAATTCTGCCTGTTAGCACTATCAGATGGGCTCCTTCTAGTGTATACCTAAGGCATACACCTAAGGCAACACCACAACTTGCTCTGCCTTGCCTTACTCCATATCTACAAGGTCATGAAAAGCCATGCAAACTGGCTTAGAGTGGCCTTATAGGTGTGGGTCTGCTGCCTGCTTTTATGGTGTGTCACAAAAAGTGATGGTCCATCAGCGGAAGAATTAGTAAACTATGCCCCATGTACGGGAAAAACACATCATGCATGGACAGCTGAACCCTATACAACTTGAGGGTGACAATACAGGCCACTGTGCACCATGAGGCCACTGTGTCATACATGGGCCCATGTGCACACATCTGCATGGGAAAAGAAACAAATGGCATGTGCCTGTCAGAGGAGAAACAGCCACCTAAGAGAGGCGTCAGCTGTGGGTCATGTGAATTATCAACACCTATGAACATGCCAAGATCCATGTGCATATTAACTAGCATTACAAAAATAGCACAAAGCTGTCCTGATGTGCATTGTGCGACCACACAGGTGTCATTTGCCATAGTACAGACTACCAGAATTCACGCCATGTACAAACATTTAATGTGCCAGGGTTAAATCAAGTGATGCACATCAGAGGACCATAAGTGTTGAAACCAAAGATGATGTATGGCCCTAGTGGGCCCAAGGTTGTACAGTGCATTGTAAGTGCTGGCTGAGTCAGTTGAACTGCCACTGTGTCTGAATGGTGAGACATTGCATAACAAGCCGTTCCAAATGGAAATGTGTCCTGCAAGGTAGAAATGAAAATAAATGAAAAGAAGATTTGTAAAGTGCTCAAAAGCAGAAGGTGTCTAGGCGCTAACCAAAAAGAAAAATACAAGACCTCTCAATGCAAGATAGTAATTACAGATCATAGTTTTAATGGTTAAATAGCCATGTTTTAGTGCCTTTCTAAAGGCCAACAGATTAGTGTTTCAATTATGGTTTAGGGGCAAGGAGTTCCACAATTTGGTGGTGCAGGCTGCAAAATGTCTGCCACCCCAAGAAGATCTCTTAAGTCTAGGAATCACTCGATTATACACTGAGGCAGATCGAGGAGGCCTGGCTGGAGTGTAACACAGAACTTTTTGTTGAAGATGTTCAGGGCCTATATTGTGCAAAGACTTGAAAGCGATACATAAAGCCTTGAAATCGATGCACCTCCTAGTAGGAAGCTAATGCAGCTGGAGGAGGGATTGTGACACAGATTTGTGTTTACAGATACCCAGAAGCTCTATCCTGGATGTTCATAAAAAGAGCAATACAATAATCCAGTTCTGATGCAATAACAGCAGATACTGTAATTTTCTACAGTTCCGATGGAATGAAGGGGAGAACTTTCCTAAGCAATTTCGATATAAAAAAAGAGGCAAAAGTAATGTGATTGATCTGGCCCTCGAAGGAAAGTTTGCTATCAGAAAGGACTCCAAGGTTTTTAAGCTTTGTGACTGGAGTAGGGAGGGTGCCATGTTCCTGTGGCCACCATCTCAGAGACGAAAAGGTGAAAATCCTTCCAAATAGCAGAACCTCTGTTTTGGAGGAGTTAACTTTAAGCAGTTTTCACTCATCCATCTACCGATGTTTAGGATACAGTTGTGAAATCTAGTAGCAGTAACCTCTGTGTTGCTGGCCATCGACAGCACAATTTGGGTGTAATCTGCAAAGGACACCAGCGCAAAGCCCAAAGCCCAAAGATTTAATCAGAGTCGCCAGTGGGGTCACATAAATAGAGTGGGACTCCACATGGCAGAGAAAAAGGAGATGACCGAAAACCATCTAGTGCCACTATCTGCTCTCATCCGGACAAAAAAAGATTTTAAGAGGGAGAGTGCTTTACTTCTAATACTTAATGAGGTAAGGCGGTCAAGAAGCAAAGTGTGATTGACCGTGTCGAAAGCCGGCGAGAGGTCCAATAAGATCAATGCTGCATTTCCTCCCACACAGCCGCGGTCCGTGCAGCTAACAGCGGTGGGGCGGTGGGGCCGCGTGAGGGGGGATTTCGAGGGACGATGCAGAGGGAAAATTCATTATTTATTTAATTTTCCCTCTGCATCGTCCCTCGAAATCCCCCCTCACGCGGCCCCACTGCCCCACCGCTGTTACCTGCACGGACCGCGGCTGCTCCCACATCAAGGGTATGCCTAATTTCCTCAGAGGATGTAATGAAGGCTAGTTCTGTACTGTGATGGCTTCTAAAGCCAAACTGAGTTGCATCTAACAAATTATTTTCATTAATGAAGAAGGTTAGTTCTAAATTAATGACTTTTTTGACAATCTTTGCCAAAAATGGGAGCCATGAAATCGGACGGTAGTTGTTAGAATCTGTTGGGCCAAGATTGGGCGTTTTAATTAAAGGGGGGGTGGATGTTTTCTTCCATTCAGTTGAAAAATAGCCAGTACTGAACATCTTATTAAAGATGTCAGTAAAAAATGTGGCAACTGTTTCAGGTACTAACTGCACTATCTCGGAAGGACAAGGATCATTAGATGCACCTGATTTAATAGTCTTTAACAGTCCCAGGATTTGATCAGTGGTAAGAGGAGAGAAGGAGGTGAGAGATTTGGGAGGCTTCTTATCTGAAGGACTTTTAATAGATGCAGACTGAGAGTCTATTGAAATTTTCGGGGGAAAGCATTTGGGGGGAACAGCATTGTCTAATGCTAAGTCATGGGTAAAATCTGCAAGGGATTTACAAGCCAAAGGAATATTAGATGCTTGGGCATTGTCATCTACTAACTGAGAAGGGTTAGTACTGGCTAAAAAGGAATCATTAACTCTCTTAAACTTATCTTGAAATAGAGTGGACAAACTGTTAACTAACTATGTTACTCTTATTTTCTGGAGGTTTTGCCAGTTTCTTAATTGTCATAAAGAGTTCCTTGGAGGAGTTTTTAGCAGAGTCAATTTTTATAGGTGATGTAACATACTTTTTTCCTCATGTATCCTTACCTTATAGGTTTGGATGGATTTCTTATAAGTTTCCTTTTCTTTGGGATCATATTTGGTCCTCCATTTCCTTTCAAGCTTGCAGCATTTTTGTTTTTGGAGCCTAAGATTTTTGATGAACCAAGGTTCAGAGGGGGTAGTTCTGTGCCTATGATGAGCTACAAAAAAAATGAACTGAGTAAGGGCCCTATCAGGCCATTGATGATAATTACTGCAATTTAAACCTAAGTCTTCTGTGGCCATAGGTTAGGTTTGAATTAAAGTTTGATTAAAAATATTAGTGTCAAGCCCATGCCAGGGGCTTTCACTCCTGGCTGATTTAGGGGAGCGTTGTCTAGGTCTTTCGTTTCCCAATTACGCTCAAACGTTACTGCCAGGTAGTCAGACCAATTTAGAGGAAGCAAAGCTGCTGTTTGTAGATGGGGATTGTCAGCAAAAAATCGACCCAATAGGTGACCTGCTGTGTGGGTAGGTCCCCTAATTAGTTAAGTCAGGCCAGCACTAGCCATAAGATCAATAAGATGAGCAGAGGTAGGACAAATATTACACACGCAATGCTTTGTCTGACAGTTTCACACTTGTGCTGCAGCTGGGAAGGGATGACAGAGAAGAGGCCACAGGGAAACAACATCCTACCTGTTATGTGGTCCTGGGTTAAGAGTTAGCATGTGGCAGGGGAGAGTCTCAATGGAATTTGTCTCACCATGACACAAATGTCTCAGTAGGAGGATGTGAAATAGGGATCTGTTAAGGGATGTGATAAACTAGTCTACCACCACAAAGGGCCAGAGTCAGTGATGGTTGGTATCATGCATTCAATGTAAGTGGTGAATAAAGTCACAGCAGTGGTGGGTAGTCTGCCCATGGATACTAGCCAGCAAACAACACTGCTGTGTGAAGCAAATGATGCAAGTGTGAGTGTGTAAGGGGCTGGCATCAGTGTGACTGTAAATCTCCCAGATTAGTAACCATGGTTTTACATCACTATCCCTCCAATGTATGTTGCATGACTTACACACATTCAGCAGCAGTATGTGATTGCCAGGTACAGTGCACAACAATATTTGTAGATCCCTCATGTGATCCCATGGGCAACCTGACTGTTTCCACTCCATAGGTTATTCACCTAGTCACACATGTAGACAAACAATGCTAGCAAAGACAAATGCATTTACTTTACATTACCTAAGCAGAAGTGCAAACTCCTACACAGTAAATCATGATGTAGATGTGTATGTAGAAACAAATGAAATTTAATGTAACCTTAAAACGTCATCTACCTAAACTAGACTAACTTATCTAACCTAACCTACACTACCTGATCCTAAAATACATCTTAAACTACTGTATCTTATCCTACCTAACTTGCACATATAAGACAACATGATAAACATCAACCCACACCCCCATTAATACAAATCTTCATACAAAGACAACAGAAACTATACCTATACATCAACTAACTAAACATATAAACCTAAACAAATATATATTTTTTGTATTTTTTGGAAATGTTTTTATATATTTTTTATAACACATATCCTAAACATCAACCCCCACCCACTAAATAACCTACACATAGCTATACCCACAAATATTACCCACCCCACCTAAAATATTAAAACATCTATACCTACCTTAACCTATGCTTGAACTAACCCTAAAGTATTCTATTAATACTGTACAATAAAAACAACATTATAAACATGGGGAATGATGACACAGCTCCCTGTGGCCTAAATCTGCTCCCCAATTCGGGCCACAGCCTGGTTGAGAGTCTGCAACAACTGGATTACAGTGTCCACCTTGTGCTCCAGTGCAGCCACCCGGAACTTCATTTCTGACATGTCCTTCATCAACATCAGGAGAGGACAGGAGAACTGCTGAGCCTGTGGCCTAGCTGCTGGATGTGCTTGCACAGGGTCTGATGCACCTCCTTGGACAGCTGCTAGTGCATGTCCTGCTCCTGGCTGGGCATGTGTGTCTGGCCCCTGCGGTGAGATGCGCCATGTGCTGGCAGCCCTCTCCTCCACAAATTCCTTCGCTATCCGATGGTATGCCCGGTATACGATGCAGATGTGGCGGTACCATTCAAGGCGGAGGAGGAAGTTCTTCCTCTGCTTGGGGGTCATTTTGGCTGTTGGAGTGGAAAAGAAAAAGTTTCAGACGAAGTGGAAGTAGCAACCATGTGAATCATCACAATGCTTCTCATAGTTTCTAACGTCACATGTGCCATCTAAAAGACCCATCAAATTTCATGACGAAGGACGTCACCATCAATGGTAAAATGCATTAACTCCTCCATAATTCGGCTGAGCCAAAGTACACCAGTGTTAACAAACTTTGAAATCGCAGTGGCACTTTCCGGCCTAATGCAGGTCAAACCATTATTATACAGAGCATGCTTTGGAACAATCCAGTAGTGTACACATGGTATGGTACACATATCAATAGCAATTGTTCATTTGTTGTCCTCCTACACCTGTAACGGCTTGACTCCATTGCCATTTACCTAGGTGAGATGAGCAATATCTGGCAAATACATGTATTGTGACTCAGCAATGTGTACCTGATATGTCAAGGATACAACTGCAGACACAATGCAACATCAAATTACTATGGCATATGTATCAGAACCATGATTGAAGGCTAGCTAGCCAACTCACATCAGAGATATTGGATACATCTCCTATATACACACATCAAAAACACTGGAGGACAATTCCAGGGGTCATCCCATGATGTTAGGATTATGGCATGTGCCCCCTAAGATTGCCTAGTATACGTTTCCATATTGTCAGCTATTGATGTCACCTAACTGCACATCCACACTCTGCATATCTAAGTGATGGCTATGTGCATGCATGCATTCTGTACATCTCAGATGCACAAGTATTTTGGGACGTAACTAGCAAGTGGTAGTCAAAGTGCACCCCTGGGTCAGTAATATCTAGTAGGCTGTAGTGGGTACCACCACCTGAAGCACGATTGTGTAATGGAATGGCGGGTGACAACTCCATGCAGACATACCTTAGTTCAGACCCCCCTTTGTTTTTCTGGTGAGAAGGCTGTGCACATATATGACTAGGTATCCATTACAGCAAATGTGCGATTACAAAGCATGAGTTAGGCCTTCTACTGCATTACCATGTGTGAAATACTGACGTCGGGGGCAGCTACCCTTACCTGGCCAGTCTTCGCAGGGGTTTAAATCCTGACATCCTAGATACCAAATTGATAAAGAATGGAATGTAGACGCCTACCGTAGCAATGTCCATCTGGCATCCGTTTGGGAGGTTTCCCTTCTCAAGCCATGTTCACCTAACAATCTGATCACATGCGTGGAACCAGACTGTGAGATTAAAGACATGGTTCCTCTGTCACCCCATCCCTTGTGTGCAGCTGGCTGTATTGGCTATGCATTCCCCCTGACATTAGTCAATATCTGATGCATAGCCAATGTCAACATGTGTCATTTAGGATGTATCATCATCTGTAACAATTTCTTCCATTGGAATTGGGATGCTCATTGAACACATCATAGCAAACTTCATCCAACATCACGCACTTCTTTCACAGCACAGTAAAAAGTCAGGTGACACTCACTGGTAGCGTCAGGATCCCTGAAGCCATCCACCTAAGCCCTTGTGTATGGTTCTGGACCCCCTACAAGACATAACATGGTACATTGCACTGTGAATTTAGAACATATACACTGTGGGCATAAGAAGCACAGTACATTGATTTAGCTAAGGTCTATGTACGTCTGCATGTTGAGCATGAAGCATATGGCTCAGTTGTCATGGCTGAACGGCACACATAGGTAAGGCAGGTTGAAGTGTGCACAGATATGAGGTGACAAATCAGGAACCAGGGAGCTTACTTACAAGCAAGCACCTTGTGCCGCCGGGATGTCACTTTTTCCCATATTAAAAGTGACGCACCAGGGGTGCAAGGGACTTGTAAATAAGCCCCAAGGTGCACTGAATGCAGAGCAAGTAAAAAGACATATCTACTTGCTAAATGGTGCAAGGGTGCCAGCTTTGGCAAAAGCAACAATTAGTGACCCAGCACAGTCCAAAAGGACATGTGTGAGAAGTTGGCCTGGTATATGCTGTTCACTAATTAAAGTGGACACCTTGCACCAGGGCAAATCGACTCTTATGGTAGATAGGTTTAAGACAACCTTTTAAAGAAAGCTATCCTAGTGGTAGCTGTGGAGAGCAGCCTTCAGGCTAAGTCTCGGAGGAATGTAAAGCAGCTTGTTTTACCATATAATCTCTTGAATCACCAAATGAAAAGACACCACACAGGTATATATATCAAATATATATGTATTTATTTCTAAATAACTCTCTACTAATCTCTTTATGAGATTAGAAGACAAACATATGCACAAATCAACGTTTCACAATAAGTTAAGCACAAAATATGGCTGGGGCCCTAGGGGCGTACCAGACCATATACTAAGTAAGAGACTTAGAAACAACGACTTGCAAGGAGACAAGGCCTAGGGCCTTCAGAAGTGCTGGGGCCTCACAAAACCACCCAAGGCAGGTAAGTAAAGGACCCACGGGGGACGCGTGCAGTGTGGATACACAGGCGCGAATCGCCGTTAACTTCAATGGGGCAAGTCGCGGTTGGAAATAAAGAGTTTTAGGATACTTCGGGAGAACCTACAAGCAAGTCACTTACAGGGTAAGTAGTTCTAGGGCCCACACCCACAGGAGCACCGTAGTGCTGGAGTTACCTCACCCAGGGAAGCCGGGTGCACAGGTGTCCTTTGGTGTCGGGTCGCGGCGTCGTTTTCAATGGCGAACAAAGAAGACTTGCTGCTTGCGGGAGCTGAAGAAGTGTCCGGTGGAATCCAAGCCTGGATTCTGAAGAAGGATGACCTGAAAGCAGAGGGGACAGTGTTCAAAGTCACTTGGCAGTGACCCGGGGCAAGGAAGATGGATGCCCACCGTCGTCGGTCGCTTCAGGTCGGTTGCAGGTGCCTTGACTCTTCAGCCACGTGGTCCAGGAGGCGTCGACGACGACCAGGAGCTGGATTCGGTGTGTCCCTCGACGTCTGCAGCTGACTGCGGTGTCGGCAACTCGATCGGAGCCAACAAGCCTTGGCAGCCGCAAGTCTCGGGGAGATGAAGAAAAGTCGATGGCGCAGACCAGCAAGGTCTGAGGGACTCACCCAGCGAGGGTAAGTCAGGGCAGGCCTGGAGCAACCAGGGGAGCCCTTTGGTTTCTTTAAGAAGTCTTCTGGGGACCCACAAGCCAGCGGGCAAGGGATCGCGAAGACACCTCGGGCGGAATCACTCAACAGGGGCCCACGGTCACTCGGGACGGTGTAGGCCTCTGATCTTCGGAGGGATTCCTGCTGGAGGTCGGGACCACACGTGGTCCAAAGCACAAGTTCGTAGAACGTTGTGAAGGGGTTGCACTCGACAATAGTGCACGGTACCCAGGGGTCGCGGTTCCTCGTTACTCGTGGGGTCCACTTGCCTCAGCTTCGCTGGGGACTCACGATGGCCTGGGAGAGGTCAGGAAATCCACTTCTTGGGCTGCAGGGACTTCGGACTCCGGCGGGAGCGGCGTAGTTTGCGACCGTCGTTGTCGTTTTTGGTGCCTGCCAAGCAGGGGAGTCACTCCTTGACTCCAAGGGAGATTCTTCTGTCTTCCAAAGGTAGTGGAACGTCGAAGGGCCAGGATTCTTCTGTAGAGCGTCGTCCAGGGGTTATCTGCTTTGCAATGGCAAGGTTCCCCCTCTTATACTAAAAAGAGGGGATGGACTAGCTCTATGACCCCACCTATGGGAGGGTCAAGGGAGGGGGTGGCTACACCCACTTCCCTTTGTCCAGTTTCGCGCCAGAGCAGGGGCAGGTAGCCCCTGAGCTGGTTTGAACTGGCATATGCACAGAGGAGCCTTCTGCTCCCCCAGTGCAGGACTTCAAAGCACTCTAAGAGTGCACCCACCCAGCCCCAATACACTAAACCCTGTCTGGAAGGTGGTTACACCTCCCTGTGACAGGATGCCTATTGTTGGGCTTCCTCCACTGTGAGTTTCGGTCATCAGCAGGAGGGCAGCCCAGTGTCTGTGACTGGTGGCATCCATTTTGTGATGCCAGGGCTCTTTAGGATTCTACCGCGTTTCCACAGCAGGTACATGTCTTATCCCTCTAGAAGGGTGGAATGCTACCCCCGCCGCCAAGATTGGCGGGGGGTAGTATTCCAAGATGTTTGACACCAAACACGACATGTTTTGATGCAGCCATTCCAAAGTTAGCATTTACCGCGAGGATATAATGCACTTAAATAGTATATGGTTTAACCGCATCCACAAACAGCACCAGAGAATAGACTCTGAGAGCTGCAGAGGGGCCCTGCTCAGGCAGAGGCACCCCCTCACATAGAAGCCAAGCACCCTGCCCTCAGGATTGATAGGGCCTGCCTTAGGGGTGACTGATAGGTTTATATGTGTGTGCAGGAGAGATATAGGAAACCTATATCTCAGTGAGGGGTGCTAGCACCACCTCACCCAGGCTGCAGTAGCAGGCCTGTGGTGTCAGATTTAGACTGCTTCCCAGGGGTGGCATAACACATGCTGCAGCCCCTGGTAGGCCTGTGAAGTACCTATGCCCTTGGCACCTAAGGTACCATATACTAGGGACTCATAAGGCACCACAGTATCCAATCACTAGTGCACCTAGAGTGCACTCCATGTCGTTTAGAGAGAACAGAGAGGCTGGGGCCCTGATTGGCAGGGACCCAGCCAGACTATAGCCAGAAACCAGTGCTAACATCAGAAAAAAGTGGGGGCAACATAAGAGGCAGATCCTACTCTCCTACACAACCCCCCCAAACGTAGGGACACTAAACTAACCTTGACCAGTTGAGTCTTCGTGTTCAAAGTGGAAATACCTTGAGAGTCCATCTGCATTGGCATGTTGGGTCCCAGGCCTATGTTCCACTGTATAGTCCATCCCCTGTAGGGAAATGGACCACCTCAAAAGTTTTGGGTTTTCACCTTTCATCTGCTTTAGCCATAGGAGGGGCTTGTGGTCAGTCTGAACTATGAAGTGAGTACCAAACAAGTATGGCCTCAGCTTCTTCAGGGCCCATACCACAGCAAAGGCCTCCCTCTCTATAGCTGACCAACGTTTCTCTCTAGGGGTCAGCCTTCTGCTAATAAAAGCTACTGGCTGGTCTTGACCTTCATCATTCAGTTGAGACAGTACAGCTCCCACACCCAGCTCAGAAGCATCTGTTTGGACAATGAACTTTTTGGTGTAGTCTGGACTCTGTAAGATGGGGGCAGTGCACATGGCCTGCTTTAGGTCTTCAAATGCCTTTTGACAGCTAGCTGTCCACTGAACCTTTTTTGGCATTTTCTTAGAGGTAAGATCATTCAAGGGGGTCACTATAGATCCATATCCCTTGACAAACCTCCTATAGTACCCAGTCAGGCCTAAGAAGGCTCTCACCTGTGTCTGGGTGGTTGGAGCAACCCATTCCAGTATGGTTTGGATTTTGCTCTGCAAAGGCTGAACCTGGCCTCCACCTACAAGGTGGCCCAGGTACACAACCTGACTCTGCCCTATCTGGCACTTGGTGGCCTTGATAGTGAGGCCTGCTTTCTGCAGGGCCTCCAAAACATTTCTGAGGTGGACCAGGTGATCCTGCCAGGAGGAACTAAAGACAGCAATATCATCTAGATAAGCTGAGCAATAAGTTTCCATCCCTGCCAGAACTTTATTCACCAACCTCTGAAAAGTGGCAGGTGCATTTTTCAATCCAAAGGGCATCACCACAAAGTGGTAGTGCCCACCAGGGGTCGAAAATGCTGTTTTGGCTTTTGCATCATCAGCTAATCTGATTTGCCAGTAGCCAGCTGTTAGGTCAAATGTGCTTAGATACTTGGCTGAGGCCAAAGTATCAATCAGCTCATCTGCCCTTGGTATGGGATAGGCATCAGTCCTAGTGACTGCATTGAGGCCTCTGTAGTCTACACAAAACCTCATTTCTTTCTTACCACCCTGGGTATGAGGTTTGGGTACCAGGACTACTGGGCTAGCCCAAGGGCTATCTGAAGGCTCAATCACGCCTAACTCCAACATTTTCTGGACTTCAGTCCTGATACAGTCCCTGACATGGTCAGGTTGCCTGTAGATTTTATTCTTGACAGGCAGACTGTCCCCAGTGTCCACCTCATGGGTGCACCAGGTAGTCTGACTAGGGGTCAGGCTAAACATATGTCTAAACTGTTGCAGAACTTGTCTGCACTCAGTTTGCTGATGGTCAGTGAGGCTGCTTGCCAAAGCAACACCATCTACTGACCCATCATCAGGGTTCTGAGAGAGCAGGTCAGGGAGAGGGTCACTCTCCTCCTCCTGGTCCTCATCAGTTGCCATGAGCAAGCCCATGTCAGCCCTGTCAACATATGGCTTTAATCTGTTGACATGAAGCACCCTTAGGGGGCTCCTGGGAGTTCCAAGATTCACCAGATAGGTGACTTCTCCCTTCTGTTCAACTATTGTATGGGGGCCACTCCACTTGTCCTGGAGGGCTGCTGGGGCCACAGGCTCCAACACCCACACTTTCTGTCCTGGCTGGTATACAGTCAGCACAGCCTTTGGTCATGCCAAGCTTTTTGCAATTCTTGGCTGGCCTCCAGGTTTTTGGTTGCCTTTTTCATGTACTCTGCCATCCGGGAGCGGAGACCAAGTACATAGTCCATCACATCTTGTTTGGGGGGCTTGAGAGGTAACTCCCAGCCCTCTTTTACCAAACATAGTGGACCTCTCACAGGATGCCCAAACAGAAGCTCAAATGGGCTGTAGCCAACCCCCTTCTGTGGAACCTCTCTGTATGCAAACAAAAGGCAAGGAAGAAGAAGGTCCCATTTCCGCCTAAGCTTCTCTGGGAGTCCCTTAATCATTCCTTTCAAGGTCTTGTTGAAGCGTTCAACTAAACCATTGCATTGTGGGTGATAGGGGGTGGTGAACTTATAAGTTACACCACACTCCTTCCACATTGCTTTCAGATATCCTGACATGAAGTTGGTACCTCTGTCAGAAATGACCTCCTTTGGAAAACCCACTCTGGAGAAAACTCCAATGAGGGCTCTTGCCACCACAGGTGCTGTGGTGGTCCTCAGGGGAATTGCCTCTGGGTACCTGGTGGCATGATCCACTACCACCAGGATAAATCTGTGCCCAGATGCAGTCTGAGGGTCAAGGGGACCAACAATGTCAATCCCTACCCTTTCAAAGGGTACCCCCACCACAGGTAGTGGTATCAGGGGGGCCTTTGTTGTGCCACCTGCCTTACCACTGGCTTGGCAAGTGACACAGGAGCGACAAAACTCCTTTGTGTCCTCTGACATATGTGGCCAATGAAAATGTGGAACAAGCCTGTCCCAGGTCTTGTTTTGGCCCAAGTGTCCTGCCAAAGGGATATCATGTGCTAAGGTCAAGAGGAACCCCTAAACTTCTGAGGTATTACCAACCTCCTGGTGGCTCCAGGGGCTGGGTCTCTACCCTCAGAATATAGGAGTCCCTCATCCCAATAAACTTTATGGGACCCACTAGCACTCCCAGCAGCCTCAGCAGCAGCCTGCTGTCTGAGGGGTTCAAGAGAGGGGCAGCACTGTTGCTCCTTGCTCAGATCTTCCCTGGAAGGGCCCCCTGCCCCCAAGAACTCAACCTGGTCAGGTTCAAGTCCCTCTGGGGCAGTTCCTTCTTCAGGTTCTGCTTCACCTCCCTCTGGAAGTGAATCCTTGATCTGAGACAGAGGGGAAGGCACTGCCTTAACCCTACTGCTCCTCCTCTTGGGAAGCATCTGGTCCATTGTTCCAGGATCCAGAGCTGGTTCAGTGTCATGCATTCTTGCTTGTGACCTGGTCACAGCAAATACCTCTGCAGGGATGCCCAACATCTCAGCATGAGTCCATAACTCTACTTCAGACCAGGCTGAAGTCTCTAGATCATTGCCCAATAGACATTCTACAGGGAGGTCTGCACTGACTACAACCTTCTTGAGGCCAGTTACCCCTCCCCAGGAGAAATTCACAACTGCCAGACTATGGTTGGTCTGGACATTGCTTGCATTGGTCACCTGGTACATTTCACCCAGGATGATCTGTCCAGGGTCCACTAGGTCCTCTGCCACCATGGTGACACTAGCACCTGTGTCCCTAAATGCCAAAGCCTGTTTGCCATTTATCAAAGGCTGCTGTTTGTACTTGCCCAGATTACTGGGGCTTACTAGGAAGGACATATCAATGTTTCCCTCACAAATCAGCATTGCCTGAGTGGTCACTCTGACTAGGTCAGAATCCACTTCAGAACCCAGGGTCAACCCTACTACACCCTTATTCTGAGTACCACCTCCACCAGTAGCTGAGCTAGGGGGCACAGTTGCCTTAGGGGCAGGAGTGGTGGTGGTTTGGTCTTTGGACTTGGTACAATCAGAAGTCCAGTGCCCTTTCTGTTTACAGAATTTGCACCAGGGCTTCTTTTGGCCTTTTCCCTTGTTGGACTGTGACTCCCCACCAGATGCAGATTTTTGGGGCCCTTGTGAAGACTTCTGGTCTTTTGACTTATCCCCACCTTTCTCAGGGCCTTTAGGATCTTGCTTCTTAGTGTCACCCCCTTGGTTCTGGGTTTTCTGCCTCACCCTGGTTCTGACCCATTTGTCTGCCTTCTTTCCCAATTCTTGGGGAGAGGTCAGATCAGAGTCCACCAGGTACTGATGCAACAACTGGTTCTGGCAATTATTTAGGATCTGTTCTCTCATCATCAGATTATACAATCCCTTGAAATCAGTAACCCTACTGCCAACCAGCCAACCCTCTAGAGCCTTGGTTGCACAATCAACAAAGTCAGTCCAGTCCTGAGTCTGTGCCTTCTGGGTATCTCTGAACTTTAACCTGTACTGCTCAGTGGTTAAGCCAAACCCATCTATCAGTGCACTCTTCAGGACCTCATAATCATCAGCATCCTCCTCTCTAACAGTGAGGAGCTTGTCTCTTCCTTTATCTGAAAAGGAGAGCCACAAGATTGCTGCCCACTGCTTTTGGGGGACCTGCTGTACTCTACAGGCCCTCTCCATAGCAGTTATCCACTTGTGGATATCATCCCCACTCTGGTAGGGAGGAACAACCTTGCTCAGGTTCCTATGGTCAGGGACATATTCTCTGCCTCTAGGGACACTGTTGCTGCCACCAGGGGGTTCTAACCCCTCTTTTCTAGAAGCTCTCTGGATCTCCAGGGCTTCCCTATCCAGTGCCAACTGCTTGGTTCTGAGGGCCACTCTGGCTTCCTCATACTGGAGCAGTTTGCACCTTCTCTCAGAGGAGGTCTCTCTTAAGGAAAAGTATGAGCTCCTCTGCTGGACAAATTCTCTGCCAGAGTGATAAGAGTGGTCAGATTCCCTGGAAGGGGATCTGTGCCTCTCCTCCTCTCTGTCAGTTCTCTTAGGGAGAATTCCTCTGTCCTTTTCAGGCCCCTTGGAGCCTGGCCCTTCAATCACAGAGTCTTGGTCATTCTGATTTTCATCATCTGACCCAGATACTATGACTGACCCACCCACTGATTCAAACCCTTTAGCTCCTAGAGCCAATCTAAGGTCATCTGCTGTCAGCAGATCTATCAGGTGCAGTGTTGAGGGACTCTGTCCTATCCTCAGGTGTCTGTCAACACACATGGCTCTCAAGTCAGAGAAAGCCATGTCCTTATACTGAGGCTGAGTGGATCCACTGGGTCCACCCTTTAAGGACATTCTAGTGTTGTGCAGTGTTGTACTACCTACACTAGTTTGTGGCCTACTGATCCTAGCTTGAGCTGTGGAAAGGGTGTGCTATCCCTTGGCACACAGCTCTAAGTTCAGTAGAACTTATTGATACTAAGCTTGACTTTATATGTACCTTGAGTACCTATAATGGTTTTCAGTTAGTAATTCAAATAGAGATTTTCTGGTAAAACAATGGCAAGCTGGAATCCCACACGCTGCCCACCAATGTGAGAAGTTGGCCTGGTATATGCTGTTCACTAATTAAAGTGGACACCTTGCACCAGGGCAAATCGACTCTTATGGTAGATAGGTTTAAGACAACCTTTTAAAGAAAGCTATCCTAGTGGTAGCTGTGGAGAGCAGCCTTCAGGCTAAGTCTCGGAGGAATGTAAAGCAGCTTGTTTTACCATATAATCTCTTGAATCACCAAATGAAAAGACACCACACAGGTATATATATCAAATATATATGTATTTATTTCTAAATAACTCTCTACTAATCTCTTTATGAGATTAGAAGACAAACATATGCACAAATCAACGTTTCACAATAAGTTAAGCACAAAATATGGCTGGGGCCCTAGGGGCGTACCAGACCATATACTAAGTAAGAGACTTAGAAACAACGACTTGCAAGGAGACAAGGCCTAGGGCCTTCAGAAGTGCTGGGGCCTCACAAAACCACCCAAGGCAGGTAAGTAAAGGACCCACGGGGGACGCGTGCAGTGTGGATACACAGGCGCGAATCGCCGTTAACTTCAATGGGGCAAGTCGCGGTTGGAAATAAAGAGTTTTAGGATACTTCGGGAGAACCTACAAGCAAGTCACTTACAGGGTAAGTAGTTCTAGGGCCCACACCCACAGGAGCACCGTAGTGCTGGAGTTACCTCACCCAGGGAAGCCGGGTGCACAGGTGTCCTTTGGTGTCGGGTCGCGGCGTCGTTTTCAATGGCGAACAAAGAAGACTTGCTGCTTGCGGGAGCTGAAGAAGTGTCCGGTGGAATCCAAGCCTGGATTCTGAAGAAGGATGACCTGAAAGCAGAGGGGACAGTGTTCAAAGTCACTTGGCAGTGACCCGGGGCAAGGAAGATGGATGCCCACCGTCGTCGGTCGCTTCAGGTCGGTTGCAGGTGCCTTGACTCTTCAGCCACGTGGTCCAGGAGGCGTCGACGACGACCAGGAGCTGGATTCGGTGTGTCCCTCGACGTCTGCAGCTGACTGCGGTGTCGGCAACTCGATCGGAGCCAACAAGCCTTGGCAGCCGCAAGTCTCGGGGAGATGAAGAAAAGTCGATGGCGCAGACCAGCAAGGTCTGAGGGACTCACCCAGCGAGGGTAAGTCAGGGCAGGCCTGGAGCAACCAGGGGAGCCCTTTGGTTTCTTTAAGAAGTCTTCTGGGGACCCACAAGCCAGCGGGCAAGGGATCGCGAAGACACCTCGGGCGGAATCACTCAACAGGGGCCCACGGTCACTCGGGACGGTGTAGGCCTCTGATCTTCGGAGGGATTCCTGCTGGAGGTCGGGACCACACGTGGTCCAAAGCACAAGTTCGTAGAACGTTGTGAAGGGGTTGCACTCGACAATAGTGCACGGTACCCAGGGGTCGCGGTTCCTCGTTACTCGTGGGGTCCACTTGCCTCAGCTTCGCTGGGGACTCACGATGGCCTGGGAGAGGTCAGGAAATCCACTTCTTGGGCTGCAGGGACTTCGGACTCCGGCGGGAGCGGCGTAGTTTGCGACCGTCGTTGTCGTTTTTGGTGCCTGCCAAGCAGGGGAGTCACTCCTTGACTCCAAGGGAGATTCTTCTGTCTTCCAAAGGTAGTGGAACGTCGAAGGGCCAGGATTCTTCTGTAGAGCGTCGTCCAGGGGTTATCTGCTTTGCAATGGCAAGGTTCCCCCTCTTATACTAAAAAGAGGGGATGGACTAGCTCTATGACCCCACCTATGGGAGGGTCAAGGGAGGGGTGGCTACACCCACTTCCCTTTGTCCAGTTTCGCGCCAGAGCAGGGGCAGGTAGCCCCTGAGCTGGTTTGAACTGGCATATGCACAGAGGAGCCTTCTGCTCCCCCAGTGCAGGACTTCAAAGCACTCTAAGAGTGCACCCACCCAGCCCCAATACACTAAACCCTGTCTGGAAGGTGGTTACACCTCCCTGTGACAGGATGCCTATTGTTGGGCTTCCTCCACTGCGAGTTTCGGTCATCAGCAGGAGGGCAGCCCAGTGTCTGTGACTGGTGGCATCCATTTTGTGATGCCAGGGCTCTTTAGGATTCTACCGCGTTTCCACAGCAGGTACATGTCTTATCCCTCTAGAAGGGTGGAATGCTACCCCCGCCGCCAAGATTGGCGGGGGGTAGTATTCCAAGATGTTTGACACCAAACACGACATGTTTTGATGCAGCCATTCCAAAGTTAGCATTTACCGCGAGGATATAATGCACTTAAATAGTATATGGTTTAACCGCATCCACAAACAGCACCAGAGAATGGACTCTGAGAACTGCAGAGGGGCCCTGCTCATGCAGAGGCACCCCCTCACATAGAAGCCAAGCACCCTGCCCTCAGGATTGATAGGGCCTGCCTTAGGGGTGACTGATAGGTTTATATGTGTGTGCAGGAGAGATATAGGAAACCTATATCTCAGTGAGGGGTGCTAGCACCACCTCACCCAGGCTGCAGTAGCAGGCCTGTGGTGTCAGATTTAGACTGCTTCCCAGGGGTGGCATAACACATGCTGCAGCCCCTGGTAGGCCTGTGAAGTACCTATGCCCTTGGCACCTAAGGTACCATATACTAGGGACTCATAAGGCACCACAGTATCCAATCACTAGTGCACCTAGAGTGCACTCCATGTCGTTTAGAGAGAACAGAGAGGCTGGGGCCCTGATTGGCAGGGACCCAGCCAGACTATAGCCAGAAACCAGTGCTAACATCAGAAAAAAAGTGGGGGCAACATAAGAGGCAGATCCTACTCTCCTACACAACCCCCCCAAACGTAGGGACACTAAACTAACCTTGACCAGTTGAGTCTTCGTGTTCAAAGTGGAAATACCTTGAGAGTCCATCTGCATTGGCATGTTGGGTCCCAGGCCTATGTTCCACTGTATAGTCCATCCCCTGTAGGGAAATGGACCACCTCAAAAGTTTTGGGTTTTCACCTTTCATCTGCTTTAGCCATAGGAGGGGCTTGTGGTCAGTCTGAACTATGAAGTGAGTACCAAACAAGTATGGCCTCAGCTTCTTCAGGGCCCATACCACAGCAAAGGCCTCCCTCTCTATAGCTGACCAACGTTTCTCTCTAGGGGTCAGCCTTCTGCTAATAAAAGCTACTGGCTGGTCTTGACCTTCATCATTCAGTTGAGACAGTACAGCTCCCACACCCAGCTCAGAAGCATCTGTTTGGACAATGAACTTTTTGGTGTAGTCTGGACTCTGTAAGATGGGGGCAGTGCACATGGCCTGCTTTAGGTCTTCAAATGCCTTTTGACAGCTAGCTGTCCACTGAACCTTTTTTGGCATTTTCTTAGAGGTAAGATCATTCAAGGGGGTCACTATAGATCCATATCCCTTGACAAACCTCCTATAGTACCCAGTCAGGCCTAAGAAGGCTCTCACCTGTGTCTGGGTGGTTGGAGCAACCCATTCCAGTATGGTTTGGATTTTGCTCTGCAAAGGCTGAACCTGGCCTCCACCTACAAGGTGGCCCAGGTACACAACCTGACTCTGCCCTATCTGGCACTTGGTGGCCTTGATAGTGAGGCCTGCTTTCTGCAGGGCCTCCAAAACATTTCTGAGGTGGACCAGGTGATCCTGCCAGGAGGAACTAAAGACAGCAATATCATCTAGATAAGCTGAGCAATAAGTTTCCATCCCTGCCAGAACTTTATTCACCAACCTCTGAAAAGTGGCAGGTGCATTTTTCAATCCAAAGGGCATCACCACAAAGTGGTAGTGCCCACCAGGGGTCGAAAATGCTGTTTTGGCTTTTGCATCATCAGCTAATCTGATTTGCCAGTAGCCAGCTGTTAGGTCAAATGTGCTTAGATACTTGGCTGAGGCCAAAGTATCAATCAGCTCATCTGCCCTTGGTATGGGATAGGCATCAGTCCTAGTGACTGCATTGAGGCCTCTGTAGTCTACACAAAACCTCATTTCTTTCTTACCACCCTGGGTATGAGGCTTGGGTACCAGGACTACTGGGCTAGCCCAAGGGCTATCTGAAGGCTCAATCACGCCTAACTCCAACATTTTCTGGACTTCAGTCCTGATACAGTCCCTGACATGGTCAGGTTGCCTGTAGATTTTATTCTTGACAGGCAGACTGTCCCCAGTGTCCACCTCATGGGTGCACCAGGTAGTCTGACTAGGGGTCAGGCTAAACATATGTCTAAACTGTTGCAGAACTTGTCTGCACTCAGTTTGCTGATGGTCAGTGAGGCTGCTTGCCAAAGCAACACCATCTACTGACCCATCATCAGGGTTCTGAGAGAGCAGGTCAGGGAGAGGGTCACTCTCCTCCTCCTGGTCCTCATCAGTTGCCATGAGCAAGCCCATGTCAGCCCTGTCAACATATGGCTTTAATCTGTTGACATGAAGCACCCTTAGGGGGCTCCTGGGAGTTCCAAGATTCACCAGATAGGTGACTTCTCCCTTCTGTTCAACTATTGTATGGGGGCCACTCCACTTGTCCTGGAGGGCTGCTGGGGCCACAGGCTCCAACACCCACACTTTCTGTCCTGGCTGGTATACAGTCAGCACAGCCTTTTGGTCATGCCAAGCTTTTTGCAATTCTTGGCTGGCCTCCAGGTTTTTGGTTGCCTTTTTCATGTACTCTGCCATCCGGGAGCGGAGACCAAGTACATAGTCCATCACATCTTGTTTGGGGGGCTTGAGAGGTAACTCCCAGCCCTCTTTTACCAAACATAGTGGACCTCTCACAGGATGCCCAAACAGAAGCTCAAATGGGCTGTAGCCAACCCCCTTCTGTGGAACCTCTCTGTATGCAAACAAAAGGCAAGGAAGAAGAAGGTCCCATTTCCGCCTAAGCTTCTCTGGGAGTCCCTTAATCATTCCTTTCAAGGTCTTGTTGAAGCGTTCAACTAAACCATTGCATTGTGGGTGATAGGGGGTGGTGAACTTATAAGTTACACCACACTCCTTCCACATTGCTTTCAGATATCCTGACATGAAGTTGGTACCTCTGTCAGAAATGACCTCCTTTGGAAAACCCACTCTGGAGAAAACTCCAATGAGGGCTCTTGCCACCACAGGTGCTGTGGTGGTCCTCAGAGGAATTGCCTCTGGGTACCTGGTGGCATGATCCACTACCACCAGGATAAATCTGTGCCCAGATGCAGTCTGAGGGTCAAGGGGACCAACAATGTCAATCCCTACCCTTTCAAAGGGTACCCCCACCACAGGTAGTGGTATCAGGGGGCCTTTGTTGTGCCACCTGCCTTACCACTGGCTTGGCAAGTGACACAGGAGCGACAAAACTCCTTTGTGTCCTCTGACATATGTGGCCAATGAAAATGTGGAACAAGCCTGTCCCAGGTCTTGTTTTGGCCCAAGTGTCCTGCCAAAGGGATATCATGTGCTAAGGTCAAGAGGAACCCCCTAAACTTCTGAGGTATTACCAACCTCCTGGTGGCTCCAGGGGCTGGGTCTCTACCCTCAGAATATAGGAGTCCCTCATCCCAATAAACTTTATGGGACCCACTAGCACTCCCAGCAGCCTCAGCAGCAGCCTGCTGTCTGAGGGGTTCAAGAGAGGGGCAGCACTGTTGCTCCTTGCTCAGATCTTCCCTGGAAGGGCCCCCTGCCCCCAAGAACTCAACCTGGTCAGGTTCAAGTCCCTCTGGGGCAGTTCCTTCTTCAGGTTCTGCTTCACCTCCCTCTGGAAGTGAATCCTTGATCTGAGACAGAGGGGAAGGCACTGCCTTAACCCTACTGCTCCTCCTCTTGGGAAGCATCTGGTCCATTGTTCCAGGATCCAGAGCTGGTTCAGTGTCATGCATTCTTGCTTGTGACCTGGTCACAGCAAATACCTCTGCAGGGATGCCCAACATCTCAGCATGAGTCCATAACTCTACTTCAGACCAGGCTGAAGTCTCTAGATCATTGCCCAATAGACATTCTACAGGGAGGTCTGCACTAACTACAACCTTCTTGAGGCCAGTTACCCCTCCCCAGGAGAAATTCACAACTGCCAGACTATGGTTGGTCTGGACATTGCTTGCATTGGTCACCTGGTACATTTCACCCAGGATGATCTGTCCAGGGTCCACTAGGTCCTCTGCCACCATGGTGACACTAGCACCTGTGTCCCTAAATGCCAAAGCCTGTTTGCCATTTATCAAAGGCTGCTGTTTGTACTTGCCCAGATTACTGGGGCTTACTAGGAAGGACATATCAATGTTTCCCTCACAAATCAGCATTGCCTGAGTGGTCACTCTGACTAGGTCAGAATCCACTTCAGAACCCAGGGTCAACCCTACTACACCCTTATTCTGAGTACCACCTCCACCAGTAGCTGAGCTAGGGGGCACAGTTGCCTTAGGGGCAGGAGTGGTGGTGGTTTGGTCTTTGGACTTGGTACAATCAGAAGTCCAGTGCCCTTTCTGTTTACAGAATTTGCACCAGGGCTTCTTTTGGCCTTTTCCCTTGTTGGACTGTGACTCCCCACCAGATGCAGATTTTTGGGGCCCTTGTGAAGACTTCTGGTCTTTTGACTTATCCCCACCTTTCTCAGAGCCTTTAGGATCTTGCTTCTTAGTGTCACCCCCTTGGTTCTGGGTTTTCTGCCTCACCCTGGTTCTGACCCATTTGTCTGCCTTCTTTCCCAATTCTTGGGGAGAGGTCAGATCAGAGTCCACCAGGTACTGATGCAACAACTGGTTCTGGCAATTATTTAGGATCTGTTCTCTCATCATCAGATTATACAATCCCTTGAAATCAGTAACCCTACTGCCAACCAGCCAACCCTCTAGAGCCTTGGTTGCACAATCAACAAAGTCAGTCCAGTCCTGAGTCTGTGCCTTCTGGGTATCTCTGAACTTTAACCTGTACTGCTCAGTGGTTAAGCCAAACCCATCTATCAGTGCACTCTTCAGGACCTCATAATCATCAGCATCCTCCTCTCTAACAGTGAGGAGCTTGTCTCTTCCTTTATCTGAAAAGGAGAGCCACAAGATTGCTGCCCACTGCTTTTGGGGGACCTGCTGTACTCTACAGGCCCTCTCCATAGCAGTTATCCACTTGTGGATATCATCCCCACTCTGGTAGGGAGGAACAACCTTGCTCAGGTTCCTATGGTCAGGAATATATTCTCTGCCTCTAGGGACACTGTTGCTGCCACCAGGGGGTTCTAACCCCTCTTTTCTAGAAGCTCTCTGGATCTCCAGGGCTTCCCTATCCAGTGCCAACTGCTTGGTTCTGAGGGCCACTCTGGCTTCCTCATACTGGAGCAGTTTGCACCTTCTCTCAGAGGAGGTCTCTCTTAAGGAAAAGTATGAGCTCCTCTGCTGGACAAATTCTCTGCCAGAGTGATAAGAGTGGTCAGATTCCCTGGAAGGGGATCTGTGCCTCTCCTCCTCTCTGTCAGTTCTCTTAGGGAGAATTCCTCTGTCCTTTTCAGGCCCCTTGGAGCCTGGCCCTTCAATCACAGAGTCTTGGTCATTCTGATTTTCATCATCTGACCCAGATACTATGACTGACCCACCCACTGATTCAAACCCTTTAGCTCCTAGAGCCAATCTCAGGTCATCTGCTGTCAGCAGATCTATCAGGTGCAGTGTTGAGGGACTCTGTCCTATCCTCAGGTGTCTGTCAACACACATGGCTCTCAAGTCAGAGAAAGCCATGTCCTTATACTGAGGCTGAGTGGATCCACTGGGTCCACCCTTTAAGGACATTCTAGTGTTGTGCAGTGTTGTACTACCTACACTAGTTTGTGGCCTACTGATCCTAGCTTGAGCTGTGGAAAGGGTGTGCTATCCCTTGGCACACAGCTCTAAGTTCAGTAGAACTTATTGATACTAAGCTTGACTTTATATGTACCTTGAGTACCTATAATGGTTTTCAGTTAGTAATTCAAATAGAGATTTTCTGGTAAAACAATGGCAAGCTGGAATCCCACACGCTGCCCACCAATGTGAGAAGTTGGCCTGGTATATGCTGTTCACTAATTAAAGTGGACACCTTGCACCAGGGCAAATCGACTCTTATGGTAGATAGGTTTAAGACAACCTTTTAAAGAAAGCTATCCTAGTGGTAGCTGTGGAGAGCAGCCTTCAGGCTAAGTCTCGGAGGAATGTAAAGCAGCTTGTTTTACCATATAATCTCTTGAATCACCAAATGAAAAGACACCACACAGGTATATATATCAAATATATATGTATTTATTTCTAAATAACTCTCTACTAATCTCTTTATGAGATTAGAAGACAAACATATGCACAAATCAACGTTTCACAATAAGTTAAGCACAAAATATGGCTGGGGCCCTAGGGGCGTACCAGACCATATACTAAGTAAGAGACTTAGAAACAACGACTTGCAGGGAGACAAGGCCTAGGGCCTTCAGAAGTGCTGGGGCCTCACGAAACCACCCAAGGCAGGTAAGTAAAGGACCCACGGGGGACGCGTGCAGTGTGGATACACAGGCGCGAATCGCCGTTAACTTCAATGGGGCAAGTCGCGGTTGGAAATAAAGAGTTTTAGGATACTTCGGGAGAACCTACAAGCAAGTCACTTACAGGGTAAGTAGTTCTAGGGCCCACACCCACAGGAGCACCGTAGTGCTGGAGTTACCTCACCCAGGGAAGCCGGGTGCACAGGTGTCCTTTGGTGTCGGGTCGCGGCGTCGTTTTCAATGGCGAACAAAGAAGACTTGCTGCTTGCGGGAGCTGAAGAAGTGTCCGGTGGAATCCAAGCCTGGATTCTGAAGAAGGATGACCTGAAAGCAGAGGGGACAGTGTTCAAAGTCACTTGGCAGTGACCCGGGGCAAGGAAGATGGATGCCCACCGTCGTCGGTCGCTTCAGGTCGGTTGCGGGTGCCTTGACTCTTCAGCCACGTGGTCCAGGAGGCGTCGACGACGACCAGGAGCTGGATTCGGTGTGTCCCTCGACGTCTGCAGCTGACTGCGGTGTCGGCAACTCGATCGGAGCCAACAAGCCTTGGCAGCCGCAAGTCTCGGGGAGATGAAGAAAAGTCGATGGCGCAGACCAGCAAGGTCTGAGGGACTCACCCAGCGAGGGTAAGTCAGGGCAGGCCTGGAGCAACCAGGGGAGCCCTTTGGTTTCTTTAAGAAGTCTTCTGGGGACCCACAAGCCAGCGGGCAAGGGATCGCGAAGACACCTCGGGCGGAATCACTCAACAGGGGCCCACGGTCACTCGGGACGGTGTAGGCCTCTGATCTTCGGAGGGATTCCTGCTGGAGGTCGGGACCACACGTGGTCCAAAGCACAAGTTCGTAGAACGTTGTGAAGGGGTTGCACTCGACAATAGTGCACGGTACCCAGGGGTCGCGGTTCCTCGTTACTCGTGGGGTCCACTTGCCTCAGCTTCGCTGGGGACTCACGATGGCCTGGGAGAGGTCAGGAAATCCACTTCTTGGGCTGCAGGGACTTCGGACTCCGGCGGGAGCGGCGTAGTTTGCGACCGTCGTTGTCGTTTTTGGTGCCTGCCAAGCAGGGGAGTCACTCCTTGACTCCAAGGGAGATTCTTCTGTCTTCCAAAGGTAGTGGAACGTCGAAGGGCCAGGATTCTTCTGTAGAGCGTCGTCCAGGGGTTATCTGCTTTGCAATGGCAAGGTTCCCCCTCTTATACTAAAAAGAGGGGATGGACTAGCTCTATGACCCCACCTATGGGAGGGTCAAGGGAGGGGGTGGCTACACCCACTTCCCTTTGTCCAGTTTCGCGCCAGAGCAGGGGCAGGTAGCCCCTGAGCTGGTTTGAACTGGCATATGCACAGAGGAGCCTTCTGCTCCCCCAGTGCAGGACTTCAAAGCACTCTAAGAGTGCACCCACCCAGCCCCAATACACTAAACCCTGTCTGGAAGGTGGTTACACCTCCCTGTGACAGGATGCCTATTGTTGGGCTTCCTCCACTGCGAGTTTCGGTCATCAGCAGGAGGGCAGCCCAGTGTCTGTGACTGGTGGCATCCATTTTGTGATGCCAGGGCTCTTTAGGATTCTACCGCGTTTCCACAGCAGGTACATGTCTTATCCCTCTAGAAGGGTGGAATGCTACCCCCGCCGCCAAGATTGGCGGGGGGGTAGTATTCCAAGATGTTTGACACCAAACACGACATGTTTTGATGCAGCCATTCCAAAGTTAGCATTTACCGCGAGGATATAATGCACTTAAATAGTATATGGTTTAACCGCATCCACAAACAGCACCAGAGAATGGACTCTGAGAACTGCAGAGGGGCCCTGCTCATGCAGAGGCACCCCCTCACATAGAAGCCAAGCACCCTGCCCTCAGGATTGATAGGGCCTGCCTTAGGGGTGACTGATAGGTTTATATGTGTGTGCAGGAGAGATATAGGAAACCTATATCTCAGTGAGGGGTGCTAGCACCACCTCACCCAGGCTGCAGTAGCAGGCCTGTGGTGTCAGATTTAGACTGCTTCCCAGGGGTGGCATAACACATGCTGCAGCCCCTGGGAGGCCTGTGAAGTACCTATGCCCTTGGCACCTAAGGTACCATATACTAGGGACTCATAAGGCACCACAGTATCCAATCACTAGTGCACCTAGAGTGCACTCCATGTCGTTTAGAGAGAACAGAGAGGCTGGGGCCCTGATTGGCAGGGACCCAGCCAGACTATAGCCAGAAACCAGTGCTAACATCAGAAAAAAAGTGGGGGCAACATAAGAGGCAGATCCTACTCTCCTACACAACCCCCCCAAACGTAGGGACACTAAACTAACCTTGACCAGTTGAGTCTTCGTGTTCAAAGTGGAAATACCTTGAGAGTCCATCTGCATTGGCATGTTGGGTCCCAGGCCTATGTTCCACTGTATAGTCCATCCCCTGTAGGGAAATGGACCACCTCAAAAGTTTTGGGTTTTCACCTTTCATCTGCTTTAGCCATAGGAGGGGCTTGTGGTCAGTCTGAACTATGAAGTGAGTACCAAACAAGTATGGCCTCAGCTTCTTCAGGGCCCATACCACAGCAAAGGCCTCCCTCTCTATAGCTGACCAACGTTTCTCTCTAGGGGTCAGCCTTCTGCTAATAAAAGCTACTGGCTGGTCTTGACCTTCATCATTCAGTTGAGACAGTACAGCTCCCACACCCAGCTCAGAAGCATCTGTTTGGACAATGAACTTTTTGGTGTAGTCTGGACTCTGTAAGATGGGGGCAGTGCACATGGCCTGCTTTAGGTCTTCAAATGCCTTTTGACAGCTAGCTGTCCACTGAACCTTTTTTGGCATTTTCTTAGAGGTAAGATCATTCAAGGGGGTCACTATAGATCCATATCCCTTGACAAACCTCCTATAGTACCCAGTCAGGCCTAAGAAGGCTCTCACCTGTGTCTGGGTGGTTGGAGCAACCCATTCCAGTATGGTTTGGATTTTGCTCTGCAAAGGCTGAACCTGGCCTCCACCTACAAGGTGGCCCAGGTACACAACCTGACTCTGCCCTATCTGGCACTTGGTGGCCTTGATAGTGAGGCCTGCTTTCTGCAGGGCCTCCAAAACATTTCTGAGGTGGACCAGGTGATCCTGCCAGGAGGAACTAAAGACAGCAATATCATCTAGATAAGCTGAGCAATAAGTTTCCATCCCTGCCAGAACTTTATTCACCAACCTCTGAAAAGTGGCAGGTGCATTTTTCAATCCAAAGGGCATCACCACAAAGTGGTAGTGCCCACCAGGGGTCGAAAATGCTGTTTTGGCTTTTGCATCATCAGCTAATCTGATTTGCCAGTAGCCAGCTGTTAGGTCAAATGTGCTTAGATACTTGGCTGAGGCCAAAGTATCAATCAGCTCATCTGCCCTTGGTATGGGATAGGCATCAGTCCTAGTGACTGCATTGAGGCCTCTGTAGTCTACACAAAACCTCATTTCTTTCTTACCACCCTGGGTATGAGGCTTGGGTACCAGGACTACTGGGCTAGCCCAAGGGCTATCTGAAGGCTCAATCACGCCTAACTCCAACATTTTCTGGACTTCAGTCCTGATACAGTCCCTGACATGGTCAGGTTGCCTGTAGATTTTATTCTTGACAGGCAGACTGTCCCCAGTGTCCACCTCATGGGTGCACCAGGTAGTCTGACTAGGGGTCAGGCTAAACATATGTCTAAACTGTTGCAGAACTTGTCTGCACTCAGTTTGCTGATGGTCAGTGAGGCTGCTTGCCAAAGCAACACCATCTACTGACCCATCATCAGGGTTCTGAGAGAGCAGGTCAGGGAGAGGGTCACTCTCCTCCTCCTGGTCCTCATCAGTTGCCATGAGCAAGCCCATGTCAGCCCTGTCAACATATGGCTTTAATCTGTTGACATGAAGCACCCTTAGGGGGCTCCTGGGAGTTCCAAGATTCACCAGATAGGTGACTTCTCCCTTCTGTTCAACTATTGTATGGGGGCCACTCCATTTGTCCTGGAGGGCTGCTGGGGCCACAGGCTCCAACACCCACACTTTCTGTCCTGGCTGGTATACAGTCAGCACAGCCTTTTGGTCATGCCAAGCTTTTTGCAATTCTTGGCTGGCCTCCAGGTTTTTGGTTGCCTTTTTCATGTACTCTGCCATCCGGGAGCGGAGACCAAGTACATAGTCCATCACATCTTGTTTGGGGGGCTTGAGAGGTAACTCCCAGCCCTCTTTTACCAAACATAGTGGACCTCTCACAGGATGCCCAAACAGAAGCTCAAATGGGCTGTAGCCAACCCCCTTCTGTGGAACCTCTCTGTATGCAAACAAAAGGCAAGGAAGAAGAAGGTCCCATTTCCGCCTAAGCTTCTCTGGGAGTCCCTTAATCATTCCTTTCAAGGTCTTGTTGAAGCGTTCAACTAAACCATTGCATTGTGGGTGATAGGGGGTGGTGAACTTATAAGTTACACCACACTCCTTCCACATTGCTTTCAGATATCCTGACATGAAGTTGGTACCTCTGTCAGAAATGACCTCCTTTGGAAAACCCACTCTGGAGAAAACTCCAATGAGGGCTCTTGCCACCACAGGTGCTGTGGTGGTCCTCAGGGGAATTGCCTCTGGGTACCTGGTGGCATGATCCACTACCACCAGGATAAATCTGTGCCCAGATGCAGTCTGAGGGTCAAGGGGACCAACAATGTCAATCCCTACCCTTTCAAAGGGTACCCCCACCACAGGTAGTGGTATCAGGGGGCCTTTGTTGTGCCACCTGCCTTACCACTGGCTTGGCAAGTGACACAGGAGCGACAAAACTCCTTTGTGTCCTCTGACATATGTGGCCAATGAAAATGTGGAACAAGCCTGTCCCAGGTCTTGTTTTGGCCCAAGTGTCCTGCCAAAGGGATATCATGTGCTAAGGTCAAGAGGAACCCCCTAAACTTCTGAGGTATTACCAACCTCCTGGTGGCTCCAGGGGCTGGGTCTCTACCCTCAGAATATAGGAGTCCCTCATCCCAATAAACTTTATGGGACCCACTAGCACTCCCAGCAGCCTCAGCAGCAGCCTGCTGTCTGAGGGGTTCAAGAGAGGGGCAGCACTGTTGCTCCTTGCTCAGATCTTCCCTGGAAGGGCCCCCTGCCCCCAAGAACTCAACCTGGTCAGGTTCAAGTCCCTCTGGGGCAGTTCCTTCTTCAGGTTCTGCTTCACCTCCCTCTGGAAGTGAATCCTTGATCTGAGACAGAGGGGAAGGCACTGCCTTAACCCTACTGCTCCTCCTCTTGGGAAGCATCTGGTCCATTGTTCCAGGATCCAGAGCTGGTTCAGTGTCATGCATTCTTGCTTGTGACCTGGTCACAGCAAATACCTCTGCAGGGATGCCCAACATCTCAGCATGAGTCCATAACTCTACTTCAGACCAGGCTGAAGTCTCTAGATCATTGCCCAATAGACATTCTACAGGGAGGTCTGCACTGACTACAACCTTCTTGAGGCCAGTTACCCCTCCCCAGGAGAAATTCACAACTGCCAGACTATGGTTGGTCTGGACATTGCTTGCATTGGTCACCTGGTACATTTCACCCAGGATGATCTGTCCAGGGTCCACTAGGTCCTCTGCCACCATGGTGACACTAGCACCTGTGTCCCTAAATGCCAAAGCCTGTTTGCCATTTATCAAAGGCTGCTGTTTGTACTTGCCCAGATTACTGGGGCTTACTAGGAAGGACATATCAATGTTTCCCTCACAAATCAGCATTGCCTGAGTGGTCACTCTGACTAGGTCAGAATCCACTTCAGAACCCAGGGTCAACCCTACTACACCCTTATTCTGAGTACCACCTCCACCAGTAGCTGAGCTAGGGGGCACAGTTGCCTTAGGGGCAGGAGTGGTGGTGGTTTGGTCTTTGGACTTGGTACAATCAGAAGTCCAGTGCCCTTTCTGTTTACAGAATTTGCACCAGGGCTTCTTTTGGCCTTTTCCCTTGTTGGACTGTGACTCCCCACCAGATGCAGATTTTTGGGGCCCTTGTGAAGACTTCTGGTCTTTTGACTTATCCCCACCTTTCTCAGAGCCTTTAGGATCTTGCTTCTTAGTGTCACCCCCTTGGTTCTGGGTTTTCTGCCTCACCCTGGTTCTGACCCATTTGTCTGCCTTCTTTCCCAATTCTTGGGGAGAGGTCAGATCAGAGTCCACCAGGTACTGATGCAACAACTGGTTCTGGCAATTATTTAGGATCTGTTCTCTCATCATCAGATTATACAATCCCTTGAAATCAGTAACCCTACTGCCAACCAGCCAACCCTCTAGAGCCTTGGTTGCACAATCAACAAAGTCAGTCCAGTCCTGAGTCTGTGCCTTCTGGGTATCTCTGAACTTTAACCTGTACTGCTCAGTGGTTAAGCCAAACCCATCTATCAGTGCACTCTTCAGGACCTCATAATCATCAGCATCCTCCTCTCTAACAGTGAGGAGCTTGTCTCTTCCTTTATCTGAAAAGGAGAGCCACAAGATTGCTGCCCACTGCTTTTGGGGGACCTGCTGTACTCTACAGGCCCTCTCCATAGCAGTTATCCACTTGTGGATATCATCCCCACTCTGGTAGGGAGGAACAACCTTGCTCAGGTTCCTATGGTCAGGAATATATTCTCTGCCTCTAGGGACACTGTTGCTGCCACCAGGGGGTTCTAACCCCTCTTTTCTAGAAGCTCTCTGGATCTCCAGGGCTTCCCTATCCAGTGCCAACTGCTTGGTTCTGAGGGCCACTCTGGCTTCCTCATACTGGAGCAGTTTGCACCTTCTCTCAGAGGAGGTCTCTCTTAAGGAAAAGTATGAGCTCCTCTGCTGGACAAATTCTCTGCCAGAGTGATAAGAGTGGTCAGATTCCCTGGAAGGGGATCTGTGCCTCTCCTCCTCTCTGTCAGTTCTCTTAGGGAGAATTCCTCTGTCCTTTTCAGGCCCCTTGGAGCCTGGCCCTTCAATCACAGAGTCTTGGTCATTCTGATTTTCATCATCTGACCCAGATACTATGACTGACCCACCCACTGATTCAAACCCTTTAGCTCCTAGAGCCAATCTAAGGTCATCTGCTGTCAGCAGATCTATCAGGTGCAGGGTTGAGGGACTCTGTCCTATCCTCAGGTGTCTGTCAACACACATGGCTCTCAAGTCAGAGAAAGCCATGTCCTTATACTGAGGCTGAGTGGATCCACTGGGTCCACCCTTTAAGGACATTCTAGTGTTGTGCAGTGTTGTACTACCTACACTAGTTTGTGGCCTACTGATCCTAGCTTGAGCTGTGGAAAGGGTGTGCTATCCCTTGGCACACAGCTCTAAGTTCAGTAGAACTTATTGATACTAAGCTTGACTTTATATGTACCTTGAGTACCTATAATGGTTTTCAGTTAGTAATTCAAATAGAGATTTTCTGGTAAAACAATGGCAAGCTGGAATCCCACACGCTGCCCACCAATGTGAGAAGTTGGCCTGGTATATGCTGTTCACTAATTAAAGTGGACACCTTGCACCAGGGCAAATCGACTCTTATGGTAGATAGGTTTAAGACAACCTTTTAAAGAAAGCTATCCTAGTGGTAGCTGTGGAGAGCAGCCTTCAGGCTAAGTCTCGGAGGAATGTAAAGCAGCTTGTTTTACCATATAATCTCTTGAATCACCAAATGAAAAGACACCACACAGGTATATATATCAAATATATATGTATTTATTTCTAAATAACTCTCTACTAATCTCTTTATGAGATTAGAAGACAAACATATGCACAAATCAACGTTTCACAATAAGTTAAGCACAAAATATGGCTGGGGCCCTAGGGGCGTACCAGACCATATACTAAGTAAGAGACTTAGAAACAACGACTTGCAAGGAGACAAGGCCTAGGGCCTTCAGAAGTGCTGGGGCCTCACGAAACCACCCAAGGCAGGTAAGTAAAGGACCCACGGGGGACGCGTGCAGTGTGGATACACAGGCGCGAATCGCCGTTAACTTCAATGGGGCAAGTCGCGGTTGGAAATAAAGAGTTTTAGGATACTTCGGGAGAACCTACAAGCAAGTCACTTACAGGGTAAGTAGTTCTAGGGCCCACACCCACAGGAGCACCGTAGTGCTGGAGTTACCTCACCCAGGGAAGCCGGGTGCACAGGTGTCCTTTGGTGTCGGGTCGCGGCGTCGTTTTCAATGGCGAACAAAGAAGACTTGCTGCTTGCGGGAGCTGAAGAAGTGTCCGGTGGAATCCAAGCCTGGATTCTGAAGAAGGATGACCTGAAAGCAGAGGGGACAGTGTTCAAAGTCACTTGGCAGTGACCCGGGGCAAGGAAGATGGATGCCCACCGTCGTCGGTCGCTTCAGGTCGGTTGCGGGTGCCTTGACTCTTCAGCCACGTGGTCCAGGAGGCGTCGACGACGACCAGGAGCTGGATTCGGTGTGTCCCTCGACGTCTGCAGCTGACTGCGGTGTCGGCAACTCGATCGGAGCCAACAAGCCTTGGCAGCCGCAAGTCTCGGGGAGATGAAGAAAAGTCGATGGCGCAGACCAGCAAGGTCTGTGGAACTCACCCAGCGAGGGTAAGTCAGGGCAGGCCTGGAGCAACCAGGGGAGCCCTTTGGTTTCTTTAAGAAGTCTTCTGGGGACCCACAAGCCAGCGGGCAAGGGATCGCGAAGACACCTCGGGCGGAATCACTCAACAGGGGCCCACGGTCACTCGGGACGGTGTAGGCCTCTGATCTTCGGAGGGATTCCTGCTGGAGGTCGGGACCACACGTGGTCCAAAGCACAAGTTCGTAGAACGTTGTGAAGGGGTTGCACTCGACAATAGTGCACGGTACCCAGGGGTCGCGGTTCCTCGTTACTCGTGGGGTCCACTTGCCTCAGCTTCGCTGGGGACTCACGATGGCCTGGGAGAGGTCAGGAAATCCACTTCTTGGGCTGCAGGGACTTCGGACTCCGGCGGGAGCGGCGTAGTTTGCGACCGTCGTTGTCGTTTTTGGTGCCTGCCAAGCAGGGGAGTCACTCCTTGACTCCAAGGGAGATTCTTCTGTCTTCCAAAGGTAGTGGAACGTCGAAGGGCCAGGATTCTTCTGTAGAGCGTCGTCCAGGGGTTATCTGCTTTGCAATGGCAAGGTTCCCCCTCTTATACTAAAAAGAGGGGATGGACTAGCTCTATGACCCCACCTATGGGAGGGTCAAGGGAGGGGGTGGCTACACCCACTTCCCTTTGTCCAGTTTCGCGCCAGAGCAGGGGCAGGTAGCCCCTGAGCTGGTTTGAACTGGCATATGCACAGAGGAGCCTTCTGCTCCCCCAGTGCAGGACTTCAAAGCACTCTAAGAGTGCACCCACCCAGCCCCAATACACTAAACCCTGTCTGGAAGGTGGTTACACCTCCCTGTGACAGGATGCCTATTGTTGGGCTTCCTCCACTGCGAGTTTCGGTCATCAGCAGGAGGGCAGCCCAGTGTCTGTGACTGGTGGCATCCATTTTGTGATGCCAGGGCTCTTTAGGATTCTACCGCGTTTCCACAGCAGGTACATGTCTTATCCCTCTAGAAGGGTGGAATGCTACCCCCGCCGCCAAGATTGGCGGGGGGTAGTATTCCAAGATGTTTGACACCAAACACGACATGTTTTGATGCAGCCATTCCAAAGTTAGCATTTACCGCGAGGATATAATGCACTTAAATAGTATATGGTTTAACCGCATCCACAAACAGCACCAGAGAATGGACTCTGAGAACTGCAGAGGGGCCCTGCTCATGCAGAGGCACCCCCTCACATAGAAGCCAAGCACCCTGCCCTCAGGATTGATAGGGCCTGCCTTAGGGGTGACTGATAGGTTTATATGTGTGTGCAGGAGAGATATAGGAAACCTATATCTCAGTGAGGGGTGCTAGCACCACCTCACCCAGGCTGCAGTAGCAGGCCTGTGGTGTCAGATTTAGACTGCTTCCCAGGGGTGGCATAACACATGCTGCAGCCCCTGGTAGGCCTGTGAAGTACCTATGCCCTTGGCACCTAAGGTACCATATACTAGGGACTCATAAGGCACCACAGTATCCAATCACTAGTGCACCTAGAGTGCACTCCATGTCGTTTAGAGAGAACAGAGAGGCTGGGGCCCTGATTGGCAGGGACCCAGCCAGACTATAGCCAGAAACCAGTGCTAACATCAGAAAAAAAGTGGGGGCAACATAAGAGGCAGATC